>JBAIZL010000001.1:358930282-358990282 GCA_036971475.1 Prosapia bicincta | reverse complement strand
ACTGTGCATTGAAAGTAAATTGTTATATTATTTTATAATATAACTTTAGTTAAACATGTAAATATAGTTACATAACATATTGACTTAAGATATATTTATTAACTAAATAAATAAGAGCTCCTATTAAATAACAATTACTTTTAGTTTCACTTCTGTCGTCAGACGTAAATGTATTTTAATAAAAAACATTTATAAATATGCATAGATTCTAAGAAATGTTTTCCAAATCGATTTTCTTTTCTTTTGTTCCTATTCTTCTTAGGAAATGCCACAAAACCCTAATTATAGCAAGTCAGCACTTATATTTAGCAATAAAGTATAGAGCAAACTAATTTCACAGTAAATGACTAATTCTATAAATTGTTACAATTAGATTTTTAAGTTATATATAATTTTGAAAAAAAACAGTTTAAATATTTTGATACCAAGTTTATATCGTATTTATTGATCGACAAATCACCAACTTGTACACATAGCCTCTCGTTTTTCCTGTGGGTGAGTGTAATTTTTTCAATCTTAGATTTAATTTAAATAAGTTGGTCACGTGTTTGTGAAAAAACCCAAAATAAACGTTCTGACTATAAACTGTAAAATGGTCTATGTTGTGTAGTTTTATAAGATATAATACTATCCCTCATCTTTGCATTATTTTCAGATGTGTTATTCTGTATTCCATACTACGCTTGTTGTGGTTTTTTCAACAACGTATTAAAACATGTTTCCATAGATGTTTCTCTGTGCGACCTCCAGGGAGCAATTATTCATAACTAAGTTGCAAACTAATTTTCGAGATAGACAATGGTTATTGCTTACAACGAAACTTTTAAATCAAAATAATGCTAAAATATTGCACCCTCTCATGCGTGTTTTTTTGCAATATTAGGGAACACAAAATGTACGTAAGAATCTATGTGTTTAAATAAATTTAACCTTCTGTTATCTCTAAATACTTAAATAAGCCTTGGGTTTTTATTTTTCTACTGACACATAATTTTAAAATATTTACTTAGATAATGATTAAACTTTGAGAAATATTGACTTTGCAGCATAAAAATTAGCTCCATCTAAAGTAAATGAAAGTTATGTGTAAAACAGGCCCACGCAAAAAACACCAATATATTCGCACGTTGTAATTTTACAGCATTGTGTTTGTACTTTTTTCAACTGAACGTTCAAATTCTATTTATTTAAAAAAACTTTTATACAGTTTTAAGGAGTTTTAAATTTAAAAATTATAATATTTGTACTACAAGAACTAAAAATTGTAACAAATATTTGGCTTTGTATTGTTTTGTAAGTATATATTTCCGTCAGTGAACAGTTTCACAGTTGCTCAGCTTATTCATCACTGTATAGTATATTAGTTTTGCAATTCTTCTAAGAAAAGTAATTTTTTTCAGAGTTATTCTTGCGCACAGTCATAAACTCGATCTGAACTTCATTTATGTAGAATATTTTTCGCACAAACAACGGTTTTTTTCTGGTTGGCTGTCCTCCAGCCTCATGTTATTCTTTATAATAATCAATAGACATATATATATATATATATATAGGTCTATATATATATATATATATAGTCTATGCAGTCCAGCCCGTCAAATGTAGGGAGTATCTCGTCTATGCTAGGTGAGATTCTGTCGAAACGTGCATCTTATGCACGGCAAAATGAAAGGACGTACATAAATAATATATATATATATATATATATATATATATATATATATATATATATATATATATATATATATAATATAATATAATATATTATTATTATTAAATCAATTTTCAATCAATATTCTCCAATGGTCTATTTAAATCTTGAAACCCTGGACAAAAATTAGGGAAGCTATTCAAATATTCCTGCCTGAAGCAAATCATGTCCATTAAACTGACATTAAAGTCTCCTACAGTTAAACGTGTGTAGTAACTGTAAATCAGAAACATTTCCTAACCGCTAATGAAGTCGTTTTGTAAGACTCATAGCATCTATAAATGGCAGACATTTCGAGTAAATTAATTTTGTTTAAAGGAATAGGCGAATTAAATATTTTAAAATGATCAACTTCAATAAATTCAGTTTCCCCAAAAATAATATTTCAACATGCATCGATCCTCAATTAACTCTTTATAAATTATTCTACTATTACTATAATATATATTACACCCACTTAGTATACATTTTTTCTAGTTACATACAATAACGAATGGTTTAACTACTAAACTGTTAAAAAAATAATAACATTCTTATTTAAACTCCTGCTATATATTCACATTAAAATATATTCTTTCTGGTTGATATAAATGTTATTGAAAAAGCGACCGTCTTTAAAAACGATCTCTGAGAAATAGAGAATTGCAGAACATCTAACAAATGAAAATATATCTAGTTTAACAAAATACTACTCAAACAATTCAAGAGAAAAATAATTTTACTAATTATATTTTCCGTTAAAAGGTAGATAAACAGATAAAACTCGGTTGTGGCTAGAAGAAACGTTTTTGCCGAAAACATACTAATTTAGAAAAATAATTTTATATATCTCGTTACCAACAAGTAGTTTCTGAATCAGTGTTTTGTTTAAAAGTAATTCCGTCCAAACATTGCACCACGTTGCAGTGCCCATTGCGAGGCCCTGCTACAACAACAATACCTTTGTGTATTACATAATATCACGTCCACAGGCAACACATTGCCAGGCCTTTGATCAATGATTGCGGCGGGCTTGCCTTAAGGTGTGCGAGGCATGACGAATACCGATTTCGTAGTCTTACTTTGTGATTGGAAACTGACAAAATCAATAAAAGCACAGGAACATATACAGAGCATTTTATAAATTCTTTCCCAATTTATAACTTTTTTTTCAATTAATGAAAAAAAAATATATTATTTTCTGTTAAAAAAGAAATATAATACAAACATCTTTTAAAGTCAGTTCCTATTTAAATTAACAAAGAAAAGTTTTATTTTCTCTTTATTTATAATTAGAACTCATATAAATAATAGGAATAACAATGTTATGTGCCAAAATAGAAAGCGAATTTCCTTGCTATTCCATTTTCTTTTCTATGTATGGAGTTGGACTATTATTTTTGCTTGTTACTTCTTATATGTAGTTTCGTTGTAGTTTTTCTTCGTTTTCGTTTGGCTTTGTCTGTTTATTCCGTCACGTGAAACCAGTTGGTTTGTTTATTTTATTCTTTTCATTCATTTTAAATCCTAGACTATTATTTATTATATCGTAAATTTACAATGGCAACAATTTAATTTTGTACAATGGAGAATTCGACAACAGACATATGGGCAAAAAAATTCATGTACATATCTGAGAAGCATATTTTGAGTAATGTAAAGTTCTATCAGTGCCAAAGGGCTAGACTTTGAACATGAATATGCTCAGTTCGAATCGGACCTAGATCCACCAATTTTATAATTTCATTATTGAATAAATATTTGAATACCTAATTCCTAAAGGAAAATGTGTTTGAACTTAATTCAATGAATAGAAACGTATTTGATTAACGATTGAAAATTTGTACAAGAAAATACAAAAGAGTGAAAATATGTACACTCTCACAGGAAAGTGTGAGCTAATAGAGGGAATTAAAAATGAAGGAAGCAATATCATAAGTGCAAGTAGAGAGAGAATAGGCTTATATTACAAAATTCTTAACTACATAGTATCTAATTCAAGATTATTCGAACTGGATCATATAATCGATGTATATATAGTTAGAAATAATTCTTGTACTTGAATATCGTCAGTTGTTTTGGTTTACACATACGCGTGCGCGCGAGTGTGTGTGTTTGAAATTTTTCATTGAAATAAGTATTGATTTACCTGTGAAAATCCTTTAAAACCATGTCCAACTCTTTTGTACGTAATGTTGGATAAAGATAAACAAGATACCAAATTGTGGAAAATAAGGAATTACGTAAATATTCAGTATTAGGTAATGAAAGCCACAAACACATTATTTAAAGACACTCACAAACCAACAAAAGTTGCAAAGTACTAAAGGTTACATGTGGGTTTACATAAAGCTCGTGTTTATGAGTCACGGATCATTAGTGAGAAGTAAACCAAACTGTAATCATCTGAGATGATGATAACAAAGTTTGCCTATCCAAGGGGTTAAACCCGCTTGCGTCTCAGTCATTTCACCCTGTTTAATCACTTTCCCAAAAACATCGGAGATTTTAATGCTTTGCTACTACAAGTAGTAATTTCTATCTTATATACTGTTTCTTGTTTTAAATTATATAGACTAAATAATGCAATGCAAATTCTCGAGATTTTCTACCGTTTTCCCATTATTAAGCAATTGACGCTTTGAATTGTTCAACTAAGTATTTAATGTCGCTATACTTAAAGTCCTGAAAGAAATAACCACTGCTCAATCTTTCACCCCAATTTACATGATTGGTATTATCAAGAGCAATCACAACACATAAAACTAACTTAAATTGTGTCAACACTGATATATAGAGTCAAATAGGTCAATTATGTTTTTTGTGTTGTAATGTGGATATTGTTCTTGATAATGCAAATAATGCTTTTTGATTAAAAGCTTTGAACAGCTATTATTTGTTCACGAAATAAAGGTGATTAAAAAACAATGTCGGTTTTTAAACGGCTCGGCTGGTAAATTTTCGTTTATTGGTTGGCAACAATGTTTGACATTGTTAACATTATTACTGGGAACATTCCGATTGTTGACACAGCTGGTATGTAATTTGTTCTTTAACTCTGTGTAATCATGAAGAAGTTTATTTGTGCGCAACGATTGCTAATCGTTAAAACGTTTTATCAGAGTGGAGAGAGTTATGCGGCTACTGTCAGACGACTTCGCAGTACGCTACGACGTAATGAAGCACCGAATGCATCAACAGTTCGCAGACTCATGAAAACGTTCTTAAGGTGGGTTCAGCAGTCGACCTTAAGAGAACATTGCGTTGGTTCGCGACGTGTTGCTGCTATTTCTGGAAACTAAATAATTTCTAACGGCTGGAGATACGCCGTCCACTATAACACTGGTAATCTCTGATTTTGAATTATCCAGTAAGAGCAAATCGCAGATTTCTTTAATGTCTTCGATCTATACAGTATTTCTAATGCCTCTATTTAATCTATAAAATAGGAACTGAATTAGAGTGGTCATTAGTCTATGAGTACAGTAGAATAGCTTTTTTATGAAAATCGTGATATACGGTATGCCTAACCATGCATGACCCTAAGGTTCCTAAAAAAGGGTGGTCAAAGTTAAGATTTATTGTTTAACATCAGGGCAAAGACAGAGCATTAAACTAGTTCTAAAAAATCCTAGCAAAACCTTTACATTTAGTCCGCCGAATATAGGTATCACATTTATAATTAAATAGTAGTGGGGAGACACCACTGTACCCATCGTAGTATTTATAGAGGCTACATGTTGCGTCTGTTTCAATGGAACTGAAAGCTCGTTACCACTCTCGGCTACCATCATGATACACACCGATGTAGGAGGATTAAAGTTTGACAAATAACCCTCATCGGGCCGTAGACGGTGTGCATATTTACAATATATATGTATATATATATATATATATATATATATATATATATATATATATATATATACAGAAATATAATAGATTTAAAATATGTATCTGTTGCAGAGGTCTATATTGTGACTAAGGTTACCTCAGGTGTTTGATGGTGTCCTTGGGAAGCGTCAGGCCGATCGGAAGTCGCCCTCACAGTCACCAGTTAAAACCATTAAGAGAACTTTCGGCTCGACTCTCGCTATACGATTACGAGTCTTCGTAACTTGATTCATTAATTTTAAAAGGTAATTGGAAAAGTCATGTTTGTGGTAATCAGCTGTTTATAATCGGTTCGCTGCTTAGTGCTGCTCTTCCGTGGCAACTATTGAAACTAATAACTATTTCTAGTTTACTTTTTCGGATGCTTGTAATATAAAAAAACTTTACAAGGTTAAACAGTATGCAAATATGCTCCAACATTCTAATAGTATTAAATATTCCTAATACTATGTAGTGGTCGTTATATATACATTTGAAAAAGATATTGCTTAGAAAGCCTGTTTCTTAGACATTTATTTCCTTTGAAATGTTGAGCAAATTGCGTCAGCGAAAAAACTACAACAAACTACAGAAATACGCGGAAAATGGGTGCAAAACGAAGAAAGTTACTCTGTTAAACATTTGTCTTAACTAAAGTATAACAAAATAGTTTTAGAATCTAATCAAACGGAAACAAAAATAGGTGGTGTAATATACACAGGGTTCCCTAAATTAAAATAAAGCGGCAAAACTTGGCCGAAGATGGAACAACAAACAAGTAAATTTACATACCTGCAAATGGTGCTAAGTTTGAGATAATTGTGAAGGTATTATTTACAAGAATATTAACAAAGTTATGTACATCAGAGTTGGTAACATGATATTACGCAATTAACAAAATTGTTGTGTAATTAAAGGAAAAGTAATTGAAGAAAAGTTTTTTATATTGTTTCCAGCATTAGTAAAAACGAAACTAGGAGGTATTTTAAAAAATATCTGAAAAGAAATAAGGCATTTTGAACGGCGGTCTTATGTTTTTAAGGTTCTTTATAATATGGATAATTATTTATCTTATTTGTTCTTTTAACGATCCATAGCCGTACTTTAATGGATTTATTTTATTTACGTTTCTAAAGGCAGAAACTATTTTGTGTATGCATGCGTGTGCGTGCGCGTTTGTCCATAAGTATGCATCACATCGTTATAATGTGTTTAAAATCTTATAATGAACATATTTCAGCTCAATACTTTAACTTGGATTTCATGGATCTATTGTAGAAGTACCCGGTAGTTATTAGATACCAGATGATCATACGCTTTTTATCTATGGATAAGTTAGAAGTACTAAAATGTGCGAGACCATTCATAGGACATGAACAATAATTAGGCATCTTCTACATTTCTACACCTGTCACAATGTGAGAGCTTTCATTTTATGAACAAACTTTGACAGGTGTAATAGTAGTTAATGGGTTCAAGACCCATTAACGGTAGCTTCCTTGCACCACATAAAAAACGGATCACGTACTAATATCTGAGAGACCTATTGAGTTCAAGATGTTATTCTTCTAATGATCTGTCCAAAACAAATAATTTGACTGCACAAACCACAAATAATTTAATTACTGTTCCCGTACCTATCATAAAATGAACACAATTTTCCATATCGAATATCCAAATTAGGAATGAATAATTATTTAAAATTCCCAAAGAAAATTAACAAAAGTTATAACTGCATAAAAATATCAAACGTATAATTTACAATTACGTCCAAACGATATTGTAATAAAGTGATAGATAATTGAATGAGATAATTAAATAAAAAAATAAGCTTCCAACGTATAGTAATAAACTTAATTTGTATAAAATTACAATAACCGAAAATGAGAAAATACAACTTTAAAATTACATCATCATAGATATTGCCATAACAATAATAGAGCTTTTAGTCCTTCGATACAGAAAGAGTTGAAGTCGAATAGTTAAAGAGCGAAGTACGTGCATTAGATAAAGTAAAGTACCTTTTAAATCCTTCGATACTGAAAGGAATCTCGTAGAATGGTTGAAGAGCCAAGTACGTGTACTGGATAAAGTAAAGTACCTCTTTAATCCTTCGATACTGAAAGGAATCTCGTAGAATGGTTGAAGAGCCAAGTACGTGCACTGGATAAAGTAAAGTACCTCTTTAATCCTTCGATACTGAAAGGAATCTCGTAGAATGGTTGAAGAGCCAAGTACGTGCATTAGATAAAGTAAAGTACCTTGTAAATCCTTCGATACTGAAATGAATCTCGTAGAATAATTGAAGAGCCAAGCACTTGCACTGGAGAAAGTAAAGTACCTCTTTAATCCTTCGATTATACGTAGGCGAAATCGACCAGAGGGAGTGTGGAATACAGCTTTCTGTGCGAATAGGAGGTTCACATTTGCTGCGTGGGCGAGCCTTGTTGGCAATTTGACGTTAAACTTCCTTTCGTCACTCGGTCTCAATGTAGTTGTGGTGAAGTGAGTTACTAGTGCTTTAGCTTGCTTCGTTCTGCAATTTCAGTTTTGCTTCCCTCCAACAGTTTTTCACAAGACTTAACTTTTTCGATCTATATAGACAGTTAACTCGGAATGTTTTAAAATTCCTTCTATTACCTCTCTCTCTCTCTCTCTCTCTCTCTCTCTCTCTCTCTATATATATATATATATATATATATATATATTGCATAGATACCAAGTAAGATTCTTGTTTAAGTTCATATAGTGAAAGTGATATATATATATATATATATATATATATATATATATATATATATAATATATATATATATATATTACATATATATATATATATATATATATATATATATATATATATATAATATATATTATATTTAAAATAATATTTCATATATATATATATATATATATATATATATATATATTGTACAATTTTTCAATCAATAATAAAATACGTTTTTATTCATCCAATCAAGTTCAAATACATTTTTTAAAACCTATAGTCGATGACAATTGATTTTAATAAAGTTTTTCAAATATTTATTCAGCATTTGAATTATAAAAATTTGGAAATCTAGGTAGGTTTCGTACTGAGTATCTTCATGTTCAAAGTCTAGCGCTTCCTGGGACTGAGCCAACTTTCCATAGATAGAAATGAACTTCTCAAATATCTATATGAAAAACCTTAATTTTATTACAATGGTTGTTACCTTAATTGTAGCCATGGTTACCACACAATATTATAAATAATGCACTAGGTTAGTAATGAACGAAATGAATAAAGTTAACAAACAAACTGGAATAACGTTATCGAACCTTGCTTCACAAACGAACAATGCCAAAGGAAAGCAAAAAGAAACTACATCACAATGTAAGCGACGAAATAAAGTAAAGTGTATAAATAGTAACAAATGAAAATAATAGTTCAATACCACACATGAAAAAGAGAATGGAAAATTGCAAAGCAATTTGCTTGCTGCTTTGCCACTTAATATTCTTATTCTGACATATGTATATACATAATTATATTATTTGTAATTATAAAATAAATTAAAACTAAAATAAAATATTTTTTGTTGATTTAAGAAGGAATTGATTTTTTAAAAAAATCTATATTACTATTGACTTATTTTCTTGTGTCATGATAATGCTTTGTCACATTCTAATCTATTTATAGCCGTTATTAGCGGACATTTGTTTACATTATTATGAGAGACTACACATTTTCACAATTTATGTAAATTTATGTAGGTATTAAATGGTGAGGGTGTACATATTTAGTTCGTATTTTAGTATGTAAATGAATTAAAGTTGTTTACGAGTGTGAGAGTGAAACGTTCATCATATTACTGTCAATCTAAATGTTTCTGTGTATAATCACTTCAAACCTGTAACCTATATGCATGAAGAACATTTTATTATATAAGATAGTATTTAAATAATTGTTGCCTGTTATATATTATTAATTGCATACTTTTTTCAATTTCCGATACAACTCCGGTTAATAATTATGTGGTAATTATGAAAGATACTTCACGCCTCATTATACGAAAAAACAGTTTTTCAATAATGATGGCAGTTCTAATAGAGAGGAATAAGTTCAGAATAAAAAAATATGACTTTTGGGGAAACAATCTGTAAGTTAATAAATTACTTTAAACACTAGCTACTCTTGACGATATTAGCCGCTGTCAATGGTGGGTTGACTGTCACAGCGTTCGATATGGCCACACCGCATCCCTAACCTACCCCAAACCCATTCCGATTCTACCTTAAATGAAAGTATAATTACTCCATCCCCATTTCTCCATTACAGGTTCAACATATTTCTTATTAGTCTGATCGCTATACCAGTCCATTTCTTAGATCGTATAAATACGATCTCTTACTCCTTAAGACACGATCTTTTCATCTCTTAGAGCGTATAAACATACAATTTACTTTACAGGTTACATCTAATTTTCAAAGCAGATTATTATTCTTTTTACAGCATTTGCATTGAGTCTGTCGTCTTTGAGAATTTAAAAGTATAATTGTTAGACGTAAATACTTTGGTATGATTGGGTAGGTTTTACTCTGTTACTGCATGTTCTTATAAAGAAATAATCGGGGAGATTTCACTTAAAATAAACCTCTCATGAAAAACATTAAATACCATAGAAAAGTCTAGAAACACTTCAATTTTTATAAAATATTTTTCAAATAAAACCCTTTTAAAATTTAATAATTTGTTACATTTTGTAAAATAAAACGTTTTGAAAAGAGTTTCGCCAGAGCACGAGAGTGACGCGAAGAGGTGAAGGGTTCGTTTAATCACAATCTTCATCTTGTTTAATAAAATCACTCCAGACAGTTTACGTTTCAGTGATCTGAAGCTTAGAGGAGTTGGAACGATCACGTATGGACCTTATTTGTTCAAATAGCTCGCTGAGTAAACTTCAAACGTCTATCCAGGTTTACGGATTTAAAAGCAACCCACTTAGAAACACTCGCTTATTAGAAATATCATTTGTATAAAACACTCTTGAAAATAGATTTTGGGGTTTTATTGGTTCACAAGTCAAGTGGATTCGAAATTATTGGTCTTGAGTATTTAGTTTGAACAGAAGTTTATACAGAACATTTGACCATTTTATCAGATACGAACCAGTGTTTACACAGCTACCAAGTCCATCTGTTTAATCAATCCCTTGTTATTGTATATCTTTAAAAAGACACATATTTTTAACAATTAAATATTGCACTCTACAGATATTTTTATTCTTGGGAATAATTTATTCATGAAATTAAAAAATAAAAACATGAAAGTAATGAGTCTGAAAGGGCAGTCAAGGAAAGGTGGGAGTTTTTGTGGCCTCCAAGGTTTTGCAGCATCCTTCTTGGGACAATGGTCGCAGGTAGGAATGGGGCATTTAGTGTTGGGCTGAGATTCAGGAGGGGTTTTATGAGGGTGTGACGGATAAGGATTATGTAATTTCATGGGGACACAGCTGATTGGCCTAGATATCTAAATAGATAGATGTTAAAGCTAACAAGAATACATAAAACTAGAGTACATGTGATTTAGTGTTACTACTTAACCTAAACAATTTGAACAATGAACTGAAGCTAGAAAAATTGTTTAAAAAACCGAGTACAAAGGGACTTAATGTTACAATTTAACCCAGGATATGAGATAACGAGTAAGAAAGAAAGGAAAGGACGAAGAATCTTAAATGCATTTAATTCTCTTGTCTGTTAATAGGTAGCGTTTAATTCACTCTAGCAAACTTATAAATCTGATACTAACCTTGTCGAAGATATACATTAATATCTTTTTTGCCAGGTTCCTCATCTCTGCTCTTTAGCGTGACACTTACTTAGTACTGTTACATTTCCCTATTTCTATATTTTCAATGGATAGAGCTAATCACCTTGGTACATAGGCAATTAATCTCGATCGTTTCACGGGTGGTAGGGCTACTAGCCGCAATCCTGTTAGGCGAAGGCAGTTTGCTAGAGGATGGAACAGTGTCAATCCGGCCCTCTTTTTCAACATTAGCTAGCAAAATATCTTTTTCATTTTATTTCTAATTTGCCAATAAACGACTTTTTTTTGGTCATAAGTGAGATAAAAGATTTAAAAAATAAACAGTTCTTAACATAAATTTGAAAATGTAATCATAATATCAGGACTGCCTCACTCACACAGATGTCGTGGGTAAAGGTTAGCATTATAGATTTAATGTTAAACCATATTTGTTGGAACAAATTATTTCTCCTAAATTTTATTCAGATATAAATTCGCTCCTCCTAAATTCGCTTCTTATATTAGCAAACAATTTATTTTGTTAAACTCAAATTAAACACCGAATTCCCAATGGCTACTCTTGATACAAAAAAGTGGTAAATATAGTTCAATATCAATTTATGTTTCATGAAAATTGAAAGATTATAGAATGTTACAAAGTTAGTAATATTTTCAATAATAAAACTCGTTGGCGACTAGAGTTTGTTACTTTATCATTGCCAGTAACACTTTCACATTTGTAATTTCGTTTTGCAGAATCTATAGCTTTTCTTACTTTTTAGAACAATTTCCATTCGAAGTCACAAACGTCCAAGATAAATGATGCAATTCTGTTCTGAAGTGTTTCTCCCCAGGGATATGTTAGCAGAGACGCTATTTCTCAAGATACTCAATTCAAACTGTCATTATCTTGTTTTTCCATATTTTACCTTATTTCAAAGTATTTCACATAAGAATCTTTAATAAGATATATATTTTCTTGAGGTTATATATAAGAAGTGAGGTTATATATAAATAAATAAAGATTATACATAACCTTGTGATTAATTTATTTATCCATTTCGTGTGTAGAAAGTATGAAATATGAGAAATTTCTAACTAAAGAAAACAGATTTTAATTTGAATGAATCTTTTATTACATTAGATAATTTTTCTAAAGACACGTTTTGATGAATTATAGATATTGAACTTTATAGTAGGATAAAAAGATTCCGATACATGTTATGTTATATAAATCAAGATAGTTATTAATAATGCAAATTATAATTTTATTATTTAATGAAAATTAATTATCAGTTTACAGCTGGCAGAGTTAAGTGTATTAATGTTTTTTCTGGCTGTTTCAGGTTCTACAAGATCGATACACGTTCGTTGGACACTGATGCAGTTTATACTCTGTTTATCATTTTTGTTATGACGAAACCTTTCCTGGATCTCTGCTCAAAACAATTAAACAAAATACTTCAAGTTAAAAATATATAAAGTTGATTATAGTGTGTTTTGAGATTGTTACATTTTTTCATAAGACCATTTTAAAGTTATTTTTAATTTACATTTAAACCTACCTTGAAAATTAAAATAAAAAATTATTTTCTGTTTTTATATTTACAAATATAAATGAAATACGTTTGTAAAACAACATGTTTCTTACTTAATTATAAAAATCCATTTTATACATATTTGGTCACTATTATATGATTCTACATAAGAATCATGTATGTAAGTTATGTGAACGATTTATGTGAACCTTTTTTTAATAAAATGCGTGCTAGGAAATTTCCTGCTTACGCAGCTTTTGTATTATGTAGGTGGTGAGAACAGAGCCCCAGCAGTGTGTAACTCGCCTCTGTATCGAATAGACGTCTTCCACTCCAATTGAGTGCATATCAATTGAGTTGTTGTATTAAATAATTTATGTAACAGTTTTCTAAATTAATTGTTTATTAAATTAAATAAAGGTTTATAAAAATTAAAATCATTTTAAAAAACCTTTCCAGCTTAATATAACACGTAACTTGAATATGTTACATTTTTGGGGTCGTAAGAATTCCCATATAGTTCCAGATGAAGCGTTTTGTAGGAACTCCTACATTTAGATATTCGTATTAGTGTCATAACAGGTTTTTTTGGTGTCTTCTAAACACCAGAAACATAATTTTATAAATAGAAAAATATTTTACGCCGGTTTAGGAAACCTTAGCTTTAGATTGTCAGAGGCTGATAATTTTATCAGAAACTGCTTTCAACCTGGTTATTTTCAAAATAAAAGCTCATAAGAACTTCCTAATACCGTGATTTGCATGATCTTGTAATTATAGTATAGATACTTCTTCTAATTCGTAACAAATCATCGCTTGAAATATGAAGATAACACCTGTGGGATTATAAATATGAGTGTCAGTCTCATATAATAACTTTTTATATAGTGAAAAATGGGATCGGCAAATCCTAAAGGAGTAAGTAAAATAATAAATAAATCTGGCTGACAACAATTATTCCGTTACATATTGAATGGCCAACGTAAAACGATTTGTAACGAGTTTCTAGAGAGATCTAGAATTTTCTAGACGTAAAACTTTCACAACGTCTTCTGTAACGGCCGTCCCATTCACATAGGAAACATGGATATTAGGTATATCCGTCCTGATGCCCGAGTAGCATTGATACGTCTTTTATAGCCCTACAAATTGTCCACATGTGATGATGGAGAGTTTATTAATTACCACCTCAAAAGTTTTATAGGTGTCCTTCAAATTAACTGAACTCCTAGCATCTACTAAAGCAAACTTGTTTCTATCACGTAATAATACTGATTTCAATCTCATCTTCGAGGATTCTTTGACAAGTCTCCAATCATCTGGAGCAAATTTAACATTAAAAGGTGACAAAACTTCAGGAATGCTGTGGCAAAATACTAGGTCATATTTGTTTTGAGAAAAATATGGAAAAAGCTCTTTTTTGTATCGATACTAAGAAAAGAATGGGCCAGGTAACAACAAACTTAACTTTTTTAATTTTCATCCCAACACTTCTACAGAGCCCTTTAAATTGCATAAAAACAAAAAAATTTAAAAAAACCTGCGCGATGGAGAAAAGTAAAGCTTATTTATGAAAACAGTTATAAAACTTGTAAATAACAAGTATATTATCTCTGACAACATTTTTGGCATTAGGCCTGCTTTTTGCGGAACTCAATATTATTATTAAATATAATTGAAACTACGTTTGGACGATTTTATAATAATAATTAACAATTACTGTCTAGTGTAAATCGTAGTGGCCATTAAAGTGTATGAATTATTAAATAGTAAATTGCCTTGAATTGGCTTAAATTTTTTGAACCCCCCGAAGAACTTGACCTTATGACACTTTTAAGGAAGATGTTATTCTGATAACTTCTAACACAATCTTTATCGTCTATGAAATCTGTCTTTATTGTTCTAAATAATATGTGTTCTCGATTACGTAGATTAGCACAAAGTTAATACCATTATTTATTTTTTAACTGGGACGTTACAGTGCATAATCGGGACTTAATGGTCACTGTTTGTGTCAGTGAATTCGTTCCCGTTTATTCATTCTTCCAAAAACTGAAATATCTTTCCTTTAATCCATTTCCAATCAACTTCCCAAAACTGAAATATCGTTTAGGTATTAGATTCCATGTAAATAATTGTGTAACGATAATCTGCGAACATTCGACTTAAAAGCTAAAACTTTTGTTAGATAAACACACGTCATTTGAAACATGACGCTTTTTTGCCACGAGAAAGCATTATACATTCCAATGAGAAATGTATAACAATGGTATACATATGTATGTCATTCATTATAAAGGTCACAATCAATCGAATAATACATCTTCAATATCAGCGAAACATTAAAAACTCCTCCTCGTAGAAAGTTAAATGTAAATAACATCAACTAAATAATTGTTTTAGACAGGAGTGAGTAAATGTACATTTTATGGTCTCTAAGTAGTCGGAACACTTGCGTCAACACTATTAAAGGGTCGACACACTGTGATGCAAATGCAGAGCCTCCTAAATGCAAACACGAGAGCATTCAGACAGAGTAGCACAAAGAAAATACCTTTACTTAACTTTAACTTGATAAGTTCATTGACCTACAGACATTTGTCACCTTTATTACCTTTCTGTAATAATAGTGTCTAGTGGTTTTCTATAAATGTCATATATTGTATGAAAATTTACAAATCAATAATAAAACAAATTTATATGAGTGCCTTTTACCCCTCATCTAGCTTTTAAATATTTTAGTTACATCTTTTTATAAATAGAAATTGTTTTAGAATTTTAAGATATTATTTACTCGTATCATACGTTTTTGAGACACAGAGAGAATTTATAATTACATCGTTTAAACTAGCCAAATACTACCAAATTCGATATAATAATATATCACTGAAATTGATTTACCTAAATAAATAGGTAGTTCCTAAATTGCTTTAAACTGTTACTTAATTGGAAAAGTCATTATTATCCTATTTTAAAGCACTTGTAATACAAAGACATGGGAAGATATGTACCTCGAAGATTCGAGTATTGATAGAGTAATTGAAAGAAAATTATTACTTTAAAAGGAATAACAAAACTAGAAGAAACCACAAGGAATAATAAAATCCACCAATACTTGATTTTTGAACTCTAAATGTTAGAGTTTTGCTTTTTATAGCCTACAGGCTTGAAAAGGACAACATATTAGTTGCCGAAACGTTGAACTAAATAAATAAACTTTTGACTCGATATTCAACCGACTTATTTATCATTTATTCTATATTTGTCAAACTTTTCATGCATACAACACAGAGTCTATTTTTCGAGGTCATAAGGCTGTCTCTAACTCTTACTCTCTCTAGAAAAGAAAAAAAGATGCGTGTGAAATAAAGGTAGAATGAGGGAAGGGGTCTAAGAAATTTTAGTATGAAAGAGAGGTCCCCACTTTAAGACGATGGTTTCTCTACATATTTTATTTTGTACATCTAAGTAAATCTGCCAGTAAGACTAATATCGTCTCAAAGATAAGGAAGTCATTATGAATATATTAAGGTTTAAGGTAGGGATATAGGGTGGGATCACGTTACACTAACACACGGCGGCAAACTCTACGAATATTTTTTTAATCATATTTAAGTCAATAATACCTCAACTACAAAAACCTTTCTTTGAATTCCTTTTGTAGATTTCGGTTGCAATTCAATCATCTTCAGAGAAAACTATAACAAAAATAACTACCAATAAAATACAGTGTTAGATAAGTCACGGATTTCTACAGTAAACTGAAGTTCAAGCTAGTTATCCTTGTAGTAATTTCCTCTGAAGAAGATGGCTTTGCGATCTAAATGTAAACAGGGATTTACATAACACGTTTTATTTACTTAAAATTACAATATTTCACCACAGTTGATATTTCCGAACCATTGTTTAAACAACTTCATTGAATTAGAATGAATCTAACACGTCATGACATCTGGCTACGATCGTTGCCGGCCCATGAATACAAACGCGGGCAATGAATTCTTTGTGAAACATGGTAGTTTTTTCACTGGCGGACAGACGTAGTTTGCGGGTAGACTACAAGTACCGACACTTGCGTAAAGGGAATATATGGCTCGTTTGTTACTTCACTCACATCTTCAACTCTCTTCAATGTCGCTACAATTCTGTAGGCTAATCTACAGTGACAAGTCGTATCATCCGCATACACACGGAAATACAATATACATTTTACTCAAGTAATTGCAATTTAAATTTCATCTTAAAGATGCAATTAGAGATGGTTAAAACATCAGTAGATAAATTGCGTAGCTTGGTTAGAACTTTGAACGCATACATAAATTCTATCATAAATATTATTTTTACCAATATAATACCCTAATTTTATTATAAGTATCTCTTCACACTATCCTGTTTGGCTAACACCTATACGTTTGACCACTATATTTTCAATACCACTAATTTAGTTTTATTATGACATTTTTGGTAGTTTGGGTATCGGTTGAAGTTAGGAGCTCAAATATCTCAAAGAAACGCTTTATAATTTAAATGTTTTAATTTCATGTATTACAAAATTTTAGCACTAATATTTATTGAAAAACCAAAATGTTACTTAAAGCAGACGATACAAATGTTTTCCGAAATGGAGAATTGGAAACATTTATACATCATTGCAAAAACATCTGTTGTAACGGGTCAGGCCTTTTTCCTGTTACTTGTGAAATGAAAATTTAAAGCTTTAAAAATACAAAGTTATACAATTTATTAATCAATGACCAATTACAATAGAACAAAAGACACCAATGTGTCAAGTAATTATCTTTTAATTACTGCTAATTATTCCATACATTTTAATTACTTATTAACCTTTAAAATTTATATATATATCGAGAAGATAGTAACTTAAGATTTCCGATTAAATTTTTAGAAATGAATATTCAAAGGACAATTTCTACCGTTCATGTGCTAACCGTTTATCAATTAAAATTCAACTTAATTAGTTAACATTAAAATACATTTTCTTTATTATTATTTAAAACGTCCTGGTTTTGCACATTACTTGCAAAACACTTTAAACACATCATTAATTATTGCACATCGATTTTGTACACTTAACACTTAACACATCGCTCTTGCAAATCAGCGCTCTTAAACAAAAATGATATTAACTTTTACTCGTTTGAAACACATAAATAATCGCTACTGACGTTCTTGAATTCTTCTTTTGTTGCGTTAATAAAATTTGATACCGGCCTTGACATCTTAAGTTTTGAATACTGGAAGCTTGTAAAGTTCTAGGTTACGTCCGAAAATTCCATCACGTCCGTCTCGTTCGGAGACTTTTTGAGAAGTGGGGTCGTTGCAAGGACGCGCTAACTAAAATTTCCTACCCTTACTTATTATTTCGAATTTTTTGATTGGTGCATTGGATCAGGCGATATCAGACCATGCTTACGTCACATGGGGTGATGTGGGTTAATTACCCTAAGTTACTAACTCGTACGATATTTTACATTTTTACCCGTTAGGGGCGCTACGAAACTTACCCTAGATTCACAATGTGCACCAAGAAAACAAAAATTTTCTTTTATATTGGGACGATATAATTATTAATTAAAAATCAAATATATAAATGAATTTTATGTACAAAATACTACTCAAACAATACAAGAGAAAAATTATTTTACAAATTATATTTGCCGTTAAAAGGTAGATAAACAACGGCTACAAATAAAACTCGGTGTTGGCTAGAAGAAATGTTTTTGCAGAAAACATACAAATTTAGAAAAATAATTTTATATATCTCGTTACCAACAAGTAGTTTCTGAATCAGTGTTTTGTTTAAAAGTAATTCCTTCCAAACATTGCACCACGTTGCAGTGCATATTGCGAGGCCCTGCTACAACAACATTACCTGTATGTATTACATAATATCACGTCCACAGGCAACACATTGCCAGGCCTTTGATCAATGATTGCGGCGGGCTTGCCTTAAGGTTTGCATGACGAATATTGACCTCGTAGTCTTATTTTGTGATTGGAAACTGACAAAATCAATATAAGCACAGGAACATATACAGATCATTTTATAAATTCTATAGCTTTATTTATAACTTTTTTCCAATTAATGGAAGATAAAATATTACTTTCTGTTAAAAAAGAAATATCACTTAAAGTCAGTTCCTAATTAAATCAACAAAGAAATATTTCATTTTCTCTTTATTTATAATTAGAATTCATATATATATATATATATATATATATATATATATATATATATATATATATATATATATGAATATTCATATGTAGGAATATCAATATTATGAGGCAAAATAGGAAGCAAATTTCCTTGCTATTTTCCATTTTCTCTTCTATGTATGGAGTTGGACTAGGCCTATTATTTGTGCTTCTTACTACTTATACGTAGTCTAGTTTCTTTTCGTTTTCCATTCGTTTTGTTCGTTTGGGAAGCAAGGTTTGGTACCGTGAAACCAGTTTGTTTGTTTATTTTATTCTTTTCATTTATTTTTCATCCTAGAGTATTATTTATTATATCGTATAGTAACCATGGCAACAATTTAATATGGAGTTTTCGAGAACATACATATGGGCAAAAAAATTCATGTACATCTTTCTGAAGTATATTTTCAGTAATGGAAAGTTCTATCCGTGCCAAACCGCTAGACTTCGAACATGATAATCTCAGTTCGAATCCGTCCTAGATCCACCAATTTTATAATTTCATTATTGAATAAATATTTGAAAACCTAATTATCATCAATTGCCATTCACTGTATGGCAAAGGAAAATGTGTTTGAACTTGATTGAATGAATGAAAAAGTATTTTATTAACCATTGAAAATCTGTACAAGAAAATACAAAAAAGTGAAAATACGTACACTCTCACAGGAAAGTGTGAGCTAATAGAGGGAATTAAAAATGAAGGAAGCAATATCATAAGTGCAATTAGAGAGAGAATATACCTATGTTACAAAATTCTTAACTACATAGTACTTAATTCAAAATTATTCGAACTGGATCATATAATCGATATATATATATATATAGTTTGAAATAATTCTTGTACTTGAATATCCTCAGTCGTTTTGATTTACATGCGCGCGCGTGCGAGTTTGTGTGTGTGTTTGAAATTTCTGATTGAAATAAATATTTCTTTATCTGTGAATATCCTTTAAAACCATGCCCAACATATTTTTAAGTAATGTAGGATAAAGATAAACAAGATACCAAATTGAAGAAAATAAGGAATTACGTAAACATTCAGTATTAGGTAATGAAAGCCACAAACACATTATTTTAGAGACACTCACAAACCAACAAAAGTTGCAAAGTACTAAAGGTTACATGTGGGTTTACATAAAGCTCGTGTTTATGACTCACGGATCATTAGTGAGAAGTAAACCAAACTGTAATCATCTGAGATGATGATAACAAAGTATCCCTATCCAAGGGGTTAAACCCGCTTGCGTCTCAGTCATTTCACCCTGTTTAATCACTTTCCCAAAAACATCGGAGATTTTACTGCTTTGCTACTACAACTAGTCATTTCTAGCTTAAATACTGTTTCTTAGTTAATATTATATAGACTAAATAAGGCAATACAATTCTCGAGTTTGTTACCGTTTTTTCATTACTAAGCAATTGACGATTTCAAATATTAAACTAAGTATTTAATGTCGGATTACTTAATGTCCTGAAAGAGATACAAACTGCATAGTCATTTTCCCCAATTACCACGATTGGTATTATCGAGAACAATCACATAACGCAAAACTAACGTAAATTGTGGCAATACTGGTATACAAAAGAGTCAAATAAGTCAATTGTGTTTTGTGTGTTGTAATGTGGAAATTGTTCTTGATAATGCAAATAATGTTATTTGATTAAAACCTTTGAATACTTGCTATTCGTTCACGAAATAAAGGTTTTTAAACGGCTTGGCTAGTAAATTTTCGTTTATCGTTTGGCAACAATGTTTTACATCGTTTCTATTACTGAGAACATTCCGATTGTTGACACAGCTGGTACTTCCTTTGTTCTTTAACTCTGTGTGTAATCATGAAGAAGTGTATTTGTGCGCAACGATTGCTAATCGTTAAAACGTTTTATCTGAGTGGGGAGAGTTATGAGGCTACTGTCAGATGACTTCGCAGTACGCTACGACGTAATGAAGCACCGAATGCATCAACAGTTCGCAGACTCATGAGAACGTTCTTACAGGTGGGTTCAACAGTCGACCTTAAGGGAACATTGCGTCGTTTCGTGACGTGCTGCTGTTAGCTCTGGAAATCAATACTTTTCCGTTCTCAACAATTAGGATGGTCTTCTTTAAGGAGAATTCTTCGGTACGGTCTCCATTATCACCCCTATAAAATCAGTTGCCGCAACATTTGAAAGTAGCAGATCACCTGAAGAGGAGACAGTTTGTTGACTGGGTATTGAGATCACGGCTGGAGGATGCCAGCTTCGTAAACAAAATCGTCTTTAAAATAACTCCCCTTAAATGGATTTGTTAAGAAACAGAACTGCCGTGTCTAGGGTTTCTGGGGAAAACCCTCGCTTGATTAAAGAAAGGGAAATGTATGTACAGCGAATGACAGTATGGTGCGACATTTGATCGGACAGTGTCACCGGCCATATGTTTTTGAAGATCAGGAAGGACAAGCAGACAGTAAATGGACACCGATACCATACAATGATTAGGGCGTTTCTGTGGCCTCATTTGGATGGAATGGACATTGGCGAGTTGTGGTTTCAGCAGAATGGGTGCCACCTACCACGTGGCCCGCGAAACGGTTCCAGGATCTTTCTTGTAATTGCGACCATCAATGGCAATTAAAATCAAGTGACTTGACGTCTTGTGACTTTCAACTTTGGGGTTATCTGAAGTAATTGCTGTATACCATAGAGAATATCATGGACAGAGTGGTTGCGTGCCAGTGCAGTAGAGGAGGACACATCCATGACGTCATTTTTCATACATATAATAATATACATTTCACCTCAGCGTTGAAAATAGATAGTTAAATAAATTTCTTAGATGAATCAATTCATTGAAAAAGTAACAAACTCGATTTTCAAATATTTAGAAAACCAACACAAACGGACAAAATTATTACAAATTATTCACCCATATAGGTCAATAACCCATATAGGCAATTACTTGTCTTTATAACTTATTATATAGAATTAATAGAATAACCATGATAATAGAAATTAAACTACAGACTTAAATTTAATCTATGGAATAGTGATACAAAATGGATATCAAATAAAAATATTTGATAGATAGCAATCAAATATTATTACAAATTTAAATAATATGAATACAATTTAGAATGAAAGAATAAGAAACTATGGTAACCGTTTACTTTCATAAGGTACAAAATTAATACAATAATTAAATTATTTATTAAAACAATTATAAAATTGGCATTTATTACTACATACAAAATTATTAACATAAATTCAAGCCCCTAAGTTTAAAAACATTATCTAAACACTAATAGAGTTTATAAACTGAAATATCAGGATTGCTGCAAAAACTATGAAGATCAATCAGAGAAAACCCCCGACAGACATAAAGACCATTAAACCCCTTCAGAAACCCACTTATTTATAAATTTATCTTACGAATTCCATCTCCAAGTGACATAATTTTCCCTACATTAAAAATATGAGAATACTTAAAACATGTAATTAAAGGGTTGGAAAATAATACTATAGAGTCTCTGGAAACATAGAAACACAATACTTATAAAAAACTGATAAAGAAAACAAATCCAGATTAGATCACAATATAGGCTACTATATTTCAGCGTTCACCTGAGGGATATTTAGCTCACTTTAGTTGGCAACCGGTCTTAGTATCGTGTGACTTCTCAGTTTTTGAATTTTCAGTATTAAATTTTAAAAAATAATAATACGACTTTATATATTAATGCACACACTCACACTCACACACACGCTCACCCGCGCGTTCGCACACACACATTAATAATTTAAATAGGAAATATGAACAGATATGGTGGATTGCATAAAGACTGGAAAGTAGGGGCAAGATGCATCCGTGTAAACAACTCCACCCGATTTATCGGTTTTCACTGGTTGTTGATAGCTAACATTATTATTTGTTTCCCTATGAAATTAGGATAATTTTAAGATGAAACAGTAGTTTGGAAGTGTATTAGACCATGTGTAAGCGTATTTTATAAGTGTCAGTATTATCTAGTTTCATTAAAACATATTCTCCTATCCTTCAATAACGAAAACTAGATATTCCAACTCCAATCTGCCCAATGATATTTTATTTTTTACATGTAAAATTTAAGAAATATACATAGGTTAATAATAATATAATATTTTTAATACAATAATATTAATGTATTATTTTCAGATACAGAGTTCTCTATATTTATGCTAGTATTGTCACCTTTATGGTTTCTACAATGAGCTATTAAAACATGCAAAAATATATATTACTCCATTCGACCTCTGGAGGCCAATTACTCAAAACTTAGTTTCAAACTAATTTTCAAGATATACGGAGTCAATTGCTTACTTCGAAACTTATGAACCAAAAATAGGTTAAAATAGTTTACCACCCCATACGCTTTACTGTACAAACACGTTATACATTACGTATGATATAACACAAATAGAAACAAGTTATATAATTAAATGTTAAATCAATTCCTGGCCAGTTCAAGAAAGAGAAAATCTTTAGTTACTTTTTATTAAATAATTACAATAAATATAAATATGTATATAGGCCCTACATATGACAGAATCCCAATGTTAGGTGGCAAAACTAATTATTAAAATTAATTAATTAAATTAAATTAATGAGCTAATATTTGATAAAAAAACTAAAACAGCGTCGTGTCGTTTAATATAACTTTAGAAGAATATATTTGAACTTTAGTGGATGAGTAACAAGTTTTTTTATTAATGATTGAAGTTTTGAACAAGATATGTAAATATATCGGTAAAAATAAAGCTTTAATGACGTTGGTTTAAAAAAAAATATTTTTTAATTAATTGTTTTAATGTGTAGAATAAAAATATCAACTTTTTTTCTCGGAAAATATGGAAAGTTACTTTTTTCAGGTTTTAAATGTTAATGTGTAATGGCATGTATAGCGTAAACGGGTCTTATGGGCGTTGTTTTCAAAAAAAATTAACTATTCGTTTTGATGTGTAGAACAAAAATATTAACTTTTTTCCACGGAAAATACGAAAAATTTATTTTTTGCACATTTTTATGTTATTCTGTAATTGCATGTAGGCCTATAGGCCGCACAGTAGCTACATGAAAGTAAATTTATTTTAATATTAAACTTAAAATAAAAATATTTAACTTTTGATTATAATTTTACGCAACATTACTATCTACCTATATTAAAGTATACCTATGAAACATCCAGTCAGGATGGATTTGGTTTTAATTTTATACAACATTACTATATACCTACATTAATATATACCTATGAAGTATCAAGTCAGGATGGAATTGGTTATGATTTTATACAACATTACTATATACCAATGAAGTATCCATTCCGGAAAGATTTAGTTGTAACTTTTTGCATCGGCGAAAAGTCTAAATATTTACCAAAATTACAAACAAATCTAACCTGACTGGATACTTCTTAGTTACACTTTAATATATGTAGATAGTAACGTTGAATAAAATTATAACCAAATCTATTTTGACTTGTTACTTCATAGGTATATTTTAATATAGGTAGATAGTGATGATGAATAAAATTATAATCAAATCTATCCTGGCTGGTTATTTTGTAGGTATATTTTAATATATGTAGATAGTAATGTTGAATACAATTATAACCATATCTATGCTGACTTGATACTTCGTAGGTATACTTTAATATATGTAAATAGTAATGTTGAATACAATTATAACCAAATCTATCCTGACCTCATACTTCGTAGGTATACATTAATAAAGGTAGATAGTAATGTTGAATAAAATTATAACCAAATCTATCCTGACTTCATACTTTGTAGGTATACTTTAATATATGACGATAGTAATGTTAAATAAAATTATAACCAAATCCATTCTGACATCATACTGCGTAGGTATACTTTATTATATGTAGATAATAATGTTGAATAAAATTATAACCAAATCCATCCTGACTTCATACTTCGTAGGTATACTTTAATATATGTAGATAGTAATGTTAAATAAAATTATAACCAAATCTATCCTGACTTCATACTTCGTAGGTATACTTTATTATATGTAGATAGTAATGTTAAATAAAATTATACCCAAATCCATCCTGACTGGATACTTCGTAGGTATACTTTAATATATGTAGATAGTAATGTTGAATTAAATTATAACCAAATCTATCCTGAATTCTTATTTCGTAGGTATACTTTAATATATGTAGATAGTAACGTTGAATAAAATTATAACCAAATCTATCCAGACTGGATACTTCGTAGGTATACTTTAATATATGTAGATAGTAATGTTGAATAAAATTATAACCAAATCTATCCTAACTAGATACTTCGTAGGTTTACTTTAATATATGTAGATAGTAATGTTGAATAAAATTACAACCAATACTGTTCTGACAGGAAACTTCGTAGGTCTATTTTAATATAGGTAGATAGTAATGTTGAATAAAATTATAACCAAATCTATCCTGACTTCATACTTCGTAGGTATACTTTAATATATGTAGATAGTAATGTTGAATTAAATTATAACCAAATCTATCCTGAATTCATTCTTCGTAGGTACACTTTAATATATGTATATAGTAACGTTGAATAAAATTAAAACCAAATCTATCTTGACTAGATACTTCGTAGGTATACTTTAATATATGTAGATAGTAATGTTGAATAAAATTACAACCAATACTGTTCTGACTGGTTTCTTCGTAGGTATACTTTAATATATGTATATAGTAAAGTTGAATAAAATTATAACCAAATCTATCCTGACTTCATACTTCGTAGGTATACTTAATTAAAGGTAGATAGTAATGTTGAATAAAATTATAACCAAATCTATCCTGACTGGATACTTCGTAGGTATACTTAATAAAGGTAGATAGTAATGTTGAATAAAATTATAACCAAATCTATCCTGACTGGATACTTCGTAGGTATACTTTAATATATGTAGATAGTAATGTTTAATAAAACTATAACCAAATCTATCCTGACTTCATACTTCGTAGGTATACTTTAATAAAGGTAGATAGTAATGTTGAATAAAATTATAACCAAATCTATCCTGACTTCATACTTCGTAGGTATACTTTATTACATGTGGATAGTAATGTTAAATAAAATTATACCCCAATCCATCCTGACTGGATACTTCGTAGGTATACTTTATTATATGTAGATAGTAATGTTGAATAAAATTACAACCAATACTGTTCTGACAGGAAATTTCGTAGGTCTATTTTAATATATGTAGATAGTAAAGTTGAATAAAATTATAACCAAATCTATCCTGACTGGATACTTCGTAGGTATACTTTATTATATGTAGATAGTAATGTTGAATAAAATTACAACCAATACTGTTCTGACAGGAAATTTCGTAGGTCTATTTTAATGTATGTAGATAGTAATGTTGAATAAAATTATAACCAAATCTATCCTAACTGGATACTTCGTAGGTTTACTTTAATATATGTAGATAGTAACGTTGAATAAAATTGTAACCAAATCTATCCTGACTGGATACTTCGTAGGTATACTTTAATATATGTAGATAGTAATGTTGAATAAAATTACAACCAATACTGTTCTGACAGGAAACTTCGTAGGTCTATTTTAATATAGGTAGATAGTAATGTTGAATAAAATTATAACCAAATCTATCCTGACTGGATACTTCGTACGTATACTTTAATATATGTAGATAGTAATGTTGAATAAAATTATAACCAAATCTATCCTGACTGGATACTTCGTAGTTATACTTTAATATATGTAGATAGTAATGTTGAATTAAATTATAACCAAATCTATCCTGAATTCATACTTCGTAGGTATACTTTAATATATGTAGATAGTAACGTTGAATAAAATTATAACCAAATCTATCTTGACTGGATACTTCGTAGGTATGATTTAATATATGTAGATATTAATGTAGAATAAAATTACAACCAAATCTATCCTGACTTCATACTTCGTAGGTATACTTTAATATATGTCGATAGTAATGTTAAATGAAATTATAACCAAATCTATCCTGACTTCATACTTCGTAGGTATATTTTATTATATGTAGATAGTAATGTTAAATAAAATTATAACCAAATCCATCCTTACTTCATACTTCGTAGGTATACTTTATTATATGTAGATAGTAACGTTAAATAAAATTATAACCAAATCTATCCTGACTTCATACTTCGTAGGTATACTTTAATATACGTAGAGAGTAATGTTAAATAAAATTATATCCAAATCCACCCTGACTACATACTTCGTAGGTATACTTTAATAAATGTAGATATTATTGTTGAATAAAATTATAACCAAATCTATCCTGGCTGGTTACTTCAAGGTATACTTTAATATATGTAGATAGTAACGTTGAATAAAATTATAACCAAATCTACCCTGACTGGATTCTTCGTAGGTATACTTTAATATATGTAGATAGTAATGTTATATAATATTATAACCAAATCTATCCTGACTGGATACTTCGTAAGTATACTTTAATATATGTAGATAGTAATGTTGAATAAAATTATAACCAAATCTATCCTGACTGGATACTTCGTAGGTATACTTTAATATATGTAGATAGTAATGTTGAATAAAATTACAACCAATACTGTTCCGACAGGGAACGTCGTAGGTCTATTTTAATATAGGTAGATAGTAATGTTGAATAAAATTATAACCAAATCTATCCTGACTGGATACTTCGTAGATATACTTTAATAAAGGTAGTTAGTAATGTTGAATAAAATTATAACCATATCTATCCTGACTGGATACTTCGTAGGTATACTTTAATATATGTCGATAGTACTGTTAAATAAAATTATAACCAAATCCATCCTGACTTCATACTTCGTAGGTATACTATAATATATGTAGATAGTAATGTTGAATAAAATTATAACCAAATCCATCCTGACATCATACTTCGTAGGTATACTATAATATATGTAGATAGTAATGTTAAATAAAATTATAACCAAATCTATCCTGACTTCATACTTCGTAGGTATACTTTAATATATGTAGATAGTAATGTTAAATAAAATTATATCCAAATCTATCCTGACTTCATACTTCGTAGGTATACTTTAATATATGTAGATAGTAATGTTGAATAAATGATAACCAAATCTATCCTGACTGGTTACTTCGTAGGTATACTTAATATATGTAGACAGTAACGTTGAATAAAATTATAACCAAATCTATCCTGACTGGATACTTCGTAGGTATACTTTAATATATTTAGATAGTAATGTTAAATAAAATTATAACCAAATCTATCCTGAGTGGATACTTCGTAGGTATACTTTAATATATGTAGATAGTAATGTTGAATAAAATTACAACCAATACTGTTCTGACAGGAAACTTCGTAGGCCTATTTTAATAAAGGTAGATAGTAATGTTGAATAAAATTATAACCAAATCTACCTGACTTCATACTTAGTAGGTATATTTTAATGTATGTAGATAGTAATGTTGAATAAAATTCCAACCAATACGACGTTTTATTTAATATTCCAGTTGTTAAAGAACTCAACGTCTTTACTGAATACTTTATCACTTTGATATCAATGGTTAGGTTGCTACCTAACAATCGCTTTCCGACGATTTATTTATTATTCCATTTCTTAAAGAACTCAACGTCTTTACTGAATGCTTTACCACTTTGGCATCAACGCGTAGTATGCTGCTTAAAGGTTAACTTCCGACGATTTACTTAATATTTAACTTGTTATAGAATCCGACGACTTTACTGAATACTTTATCAATTTAGCATTTTCCTTTAGACGCTTTACTTAACACTTTTCTACGAACTGGAGGTAGCTTGACGATGTATGTGCTCATTGAAGGTTTCTGGATCACTTCCCTGTACAGGTTTTCCTAACAACTAGTTTTTGAACCTATTATCTCTTCTCTCCTAGTTTAAACCAACCACGTTTCCTAATTGGAACTTTTAACGCATATTTTTAAAATCTAACGTCGTTTAGAAATTGACTTTCTTTTAACGGTACCAAATTTTTTTCTGTAATTTTTGGAGCGCCCTTGCGTCTTGAAACTCACAACATTAGAAGTGAGCCCACTTTGGCAAAACTACCCCTAACTGGCCTGTACGTCACCGAGGACTATAGGGGTAGTTTTGGATGTTGGAGGAGGTCGGTGCGGCCTTGATCGTAGACTCTGGGGGTGGGTTCGACCACGTTTAGAGGGGTAGGGGGTAGTTTTCGAAAAAATATATTCTAACCCACTAACCTAAGCCAGCCAAATTGCATCTAACCTAACCTACCCCTAGGTTGGGGGTGATCTCAGCTACGTTCAGGACCTTCCCCGGGGGTAGCTCCGGGGGTAGATTCGGGGTTGGGGGTAGTTTTCGAAAAATGTTTGGAAAAATGTGTCTTGACTGATAGGGTGTGTTTAGAGTGTATTATCGCTATAGTTGGAAGTGGTTTCACCAAGGGGTAGTTTTTAAATAATATATGAAATTGCCAAAAATTGATCGGTTGGATCAAATGACCGTACGGGATATGTCTAGAATCCATTATGGACTGTTGCGGGGGTGGGTTCACCTGAGGGTTGTTTTCAGATTGCCAAAAATAATCGGTTCCTGGAGTAGTTGTCTTAGGTAAAAGTCACCTAGGAGCTAGCCCTCAGGTAAAGCCATCTCGAGGCCGGCCCTTAAGTAAAGTAACCCTGGAATAGCTCCGGTGGTGGGGGTGACATTTGGAAAGATTTAGTGGTTATTATATGACGTATCAGCGCTCGAGCGACTCTAGGCAAGTAGTAGGCTCACCCTAAATATAGTGGTCTACCCCTAAATGTTTCGGGTGATGAGGGGCAGGGGTATATGATTGCCAAACTCAAAATTTGTCTATGCTACTAAATTAATAAGCCATGCAACAAGGCCTTATCGCTCGAGGGAATACGCGTGACCTACATAACTGGAGACCGTGTGCTGGACATGTGCAAACCTGCCGGGATGAAACATTATCTTGGAGGTAGTGCCACCCAAACCTCAGGTATAGCATCCCTGCAGCCGATGACGAGGTAAAGCTACCATGGACCCTGGAGTCGTGCTCGAGGTAGAGTCACATAGGAGCCAGGCCTTAGGTAAAGCTACCACTGAGGCAGACCTTAGGTAAAGCCACCCAGGTGTCAGACCTTCGGTAAAGTCACCCTGGAGTCGTGCTTGAGGTAAAGCCACCTAGGAGCCGGGCCTCAGCTACAGCCAATCCGAAGCCATGCCTTAGGTAAAGTAACCCCTGGAACCAGGCCTTAGGTAAAGCTACCACGGAGTCGGGGCCTAGGTAAAGCTACCATGGAGTTAGACCTTAGGTAAAGCTAACACGGAGCAAGGCCTCAGGTAAAAGCCATCCCGAAGCCTGCCCATAGGTAAGGTAACCCTGGATTCAGGCATTAAGTGGGGGGTGGTTATCAAATAATATATGAAATTACCAAAAAATGATCGGTTAGATCAAACGACCAACGGTCCAACTAAATGCTAATTTTAACCGACCAACAATTATACATAGAGTTCAAATAGTCAACAAGCTGAATCGACCAATCACAACGCAGCGGCCCGGTAGGTCTACGCAATACAACGCAAACGGTCGCTGTAAGACGTGAAGGCTTATATACCGTGTTAAACCAATATATATATGATAGCCCACATAATGTGTTAAACAAATACGCATGCAAGCCTACATACATACTATGCTAGGCCAACATACACGGGCCTACTATGTCGGTAAACCACTGGCCAAAGCCCTTATGACCTGAGCTATTTTCACCTCTTCTATCAGGTAGAGCCTCAGGCAGACAACCGTATAATATGGGAGGTACTATAGGGTACATCTACCAATGCATAACCTATCAAACCCACGTAAAGATTTAATATATTTGATGACGTATCCGCGTTCGAGCGACTCTATGCAGGTATTAGGCCCACCCTAACTAGAGTGTTTTACCCCTAAATGATATGGCATTTTGACCTTTCATGCATAACCGTATCGTATTACACAACGTTACTTAATCTCTAAGCTTTCGTTCTTGCCTTTGATTACGGATAAATTAATTTCACGCCACTGATGGTAGTAAGAGACAGGATATACAAACGCGATTTATTAATCTCCTTGTACGTATCTCCTTTTTAACGGGGATCTCAAACACCTTTTATGAAATTTTTCAGCTAAGAAATAAAAATAATTTACATTTGCTCTGATATTACCCTTAAAACATGGTCTACGTGGAAAATTTAAAACTCATTTGAACTGGTCGTACATTTTTATTATAACCATAAGGAAAGGAGTCATACTTACCCTAACTTTTCCTCTTGAATCCTGTTATTTTAAACTGTTTCGATTCCTCGACAGTAACTACCTCACGATCTTTTGTTCTACGAATACGTGAAGCGGGCACCTCCAAGGATTCGTCTTTGTCTGTGACCATTGATTTTAGAGATTGAAAATTAACCAAACCAGATGTGCGAAGGTTTAAAGTCAGTCCTTTTACTTTGCAAACTGTCTCTATTGAGTGTCTAGCTGTAGATAGTACTCTGAAGCCATAAGTCTTTGGACCTCCCGATACAAATTCTGTAATGTATGATCCCTGTCCGTATGTAGCAAGCTCGTCAGTCACATGTCCTAAGTAGTCACCTGTTTGTACCTTATGCATTCCTGGTCTGTGATAATATATAACACTATCAGTGTCATAATACAATACCTGCCTCCCCAAATCGTTTAAATGTTCGTACAGTTTCAATCTTGCCTGAGCTGTAGTGTATGCAGCAATTACAACATTTGCAATAGATAAGGGATCGCAATCGTTTTCTACGAATTGCCAGTTAACTATGATCACGTCGTCTTTAATTTCTTGAATATTGTTTACCTGTATAGATGGTGATCTCATCATTTTAAAAAATTCGGACGGCTGACGAAATATTGTAGTTTTAGTCTGATTTTCCCTTTGTCCAAATTTTCCCCAAAACGAGTTTACCATCAACTTGGCCAGGGATCTAAGACCTTCGTTCTTCTCAATGGATTCCAATCTTATATTTTCATGGTTGAGATAATCACTGACATAATTCTGTTTCTCCTCTTCGTTAACACACCACCCGGGATATCCTGAAGCTTCCTGTTTGATCTTCAAGAACTGATTAATGTATTCGACAAAGAGGCCATTACCCTTGTCGAAACTAGCTACTTCGTACTCCCACATCTCGTACATTTCTAATACAGTGTAACCTTTTTCTATAGCCTTTCTTATTTCGTCCATGGTCCAAGTTCCTACCAACGCTCGTTCTTCGGTATTGTGGTCTCACTCGGTTGTGCTCAGATTGAGTGCACATGTTCTGCAGAGGACAAACATTAATTTCTGATGAAGTTTAATAGGTAACACAGGATGATACAGAGCACGTGGAGGAAGGACCTTACACTTCAAAAGTCTTTCAGCGTATATTCCACGTTGTCAGCACTCATTGTCACCCACGTGTACGTTTGGATGGCCAATAGGATACTTTCCATACTTACACACCCAGGGATACAGCGAACATAAAATATATCAACGTAATGTATAGTCTCATCATTCTTACACGCGTGATAGTATTTAGTGTTTCCTGTTCGCCCTCCAAAAAACGCATCACGTGGATTGAGAGGAGTTTTGTTCAGAATGGGGTGTGTGTCCAGGTAGGTCATGGCGATGTTTCCTTTTATCATCTGTTTAAATTCGCACTCCCACATCTCCACGACATTGGAGAGTTTAGCCGATTTGACCCTCGTCCTATCTAAACGTAAATTAAGTGTGTCGGAAGGATCATCTTCTAAAGGTTCGTCACGTCCATTAGAGAAGCACGTTGGACACCCGTGCCAGTAGCATCCGTGGAACTCAAATATTTCTCCTTCGAAATATCCATCCACTCTCAAACCTCCTACTTTCACCTCACGTCCTCGGCCTGCGTGTTAAATACGAATTCTTCTCTGATCTTCTAACCAGGTCAGCCATTGCAAGGCTATTTCTGATTGTCTGTCTACTAGTCTGTATCCTCTTTTAGGAACAATTCCAATGATATTGGGTCTTAAATAGTTTCTTCTAAACGCAAGGTTACAAGCACTGGTGATGGTTACGGCCTCTAGGAAGGGGTCCACATTACATATGCTCAAAAATATCGATCTAAACTTTATGCAGGCTAAAGCCAGGATCTCAACATCGGAACAACAGTATTCGACTATCTCCTTCTGGAAATCAAACACATACCCGTTACTTATCTGTTCATTGTGCCAGTTAACCAAATGATCATAACTAATTTTGTCCATCATAGAATCAGGACAATAGAATTCTTTAGCAAGTATAGGGCCCACATACGATTGGTTTGCCAGCGTGTTGAAGAGGTGGGGGAAAAGAATGTTTTCTTTTCTGGCGGAAGACCGAAAGACTTGGGCAGTTTAGATAAGGGCATGGGCATATAGTTTAGGGAATCGATGAACTTTGTGTTATCAATCTCCATCAGAATCACCTTTGTTCCACGCGTGATCAGAGTGGGTGTAAATTGAGTCTTTTCCAATACGTACTTCAGTATAAACTGAAAATCAAAACACTGGCCATTATGGGCTATAACAACTACTTTCTTGTACTGTTTCCTCACGTTCATCACGTATGTCATGAACTCATTGACAGGATCCTCTTTAAAGACTCTAGTTCTATAACATTCACAAGAATGTCCGTCTATACAACGGAAACAATACTGCTGAGAAACACACAAGGTAACTCGATGAACCTTAGTATCCTCGTTCTGAATATTTTCGTCTTGTCTGGTTTCCAGATCGAAGAATACAAAGAGAAAATCTTTCTTCATAGGACTACGGGAATCGACCTTCATGTAACATGAGTGTGATGAAGGCATATATGATTTGCAGGTCTTGCAATATACCTCACCGCACTCATGAAGTGAACTGCGATTAGACTGATGTATTACTTTCATACAGGATGGACACTTTTTTATGGAGTTACAAACATCAACGAGATTATTAGCGAAGCAGTTACGGTTTTTAAATTGTCTATTGCAAGCGCTACAATCAATTCCACTGTTAATCTGAGTACATGGGGGAGACCGTTTGCAAGAGTAACATGTTACCGAACACCTGTGCTTCACACGATGGTCAAAAGGAGTATGACAGGTTTCGCAATAGTAACCACAAGCGAACGCAGCTGTCAGACTTGTAATCACGTTGAAATGATCGTTGTGAAATATAAGATTGATTTTCTTTTCAGCATTTTCTCCTTCAAAAAAACGGTGAGACCCTTACTGGCGTACTGATACACTGTAATTTTATAGCCACTGAGAAAAGTCTGGAACTTTTGTAACTCCTCTAGACCAGAGCCCTTGTCGGAAATTTGAAATCCTCCAGCAACCATCAACTGCTGTGCTTTCAATGTCTGTATATTACCGTAGTTTTTTCTTATTGCAATATATTCATTATCTCTGTCGACATTTGCTTTTCCTACAACAATCGAGCGAGGTAAACAGAGAGCATCGGAATTTTTAATTACTACGATATCTCTCCTTTCGTGACATTCCTCTTCATAGTTATTATAGAAACCTGGTCTGACACGTCCACTTCTATTTGCTGCTTGAGGACATGTGTGATGGTTGACGTTAAACGGAGTATGACAAGATTCACAATAATGATTACACTGAAATGCTGATGTCAAAGTGATAATGACATTAAAATGTCCGTCATGATACAACAAGTTTATTTTTTCCCAGCATTGTCACCTTCGAAAAAATGTCACGTCCTTTGTTTCCGTACTTATACACTGTAATTTTATATCCAGAAAGAACATTTTGAAATGTTTGTAAATCATCAGACGTCTGAGCGTCAGCATTGTTCCTTAACTGTTGAGCTTTTATCGTCTGTATATTTCTTACGTTGAGTCTGATGTCACAATAATCAGGATCTTTGTCGACGTACGCTTTCGCAACAACAAGCGAACACGGAAGCGAGTCGGCATTTTTAATAACCACTATTCCTCTTCTCCTGCGACACTCTTCATCGTAGCTATTAATAGGCGCTAAACGTACTCGACCCCGTGGTACTCTGACTTTGGTACAGGTAATCTTAAAGGTGTCACTCGAACCAAAACTTGTCGAATTGCTTTGAATAATTCCACCAAATACCTGCCAAAGGATATCAGATGTGATTTGATCAGCCTGACGGAATGAAATATAGCCCGGTTCTCCATTTTTGAAATTTAAACTTGTCATCGTGAACCCCAGTTGATCCTCTTCATTCGTGTCAGATTTCATCTTGTCGACAATATCGGCAAGCCCTTTTTTAACCCAGTCAATTTCCTCCACATCGTCAGGTGGTAAATTAAATTTGAACGAAAAACTATTTCTGTACATACGGAACTTTTTTACATATGATTCCTTACTAGATATAAGCCTTACAGCCATTATGTCAAGCTCTTACCCTTTCTCCACTTAGTAGCAGCGTAACAGGTTCTAAAATCAAAGTTGAAATGCCGTGAGATTAACTTTGTTTAGTAGAAAGTGTGTTCCTTTAAATTAAATGTATGTATGTGTGTGTGTGTGTGTGTGTGTGTGTGTGTGTGTGTGTGTGTGTTTGTGTGTGTGTGTGTGTGTGTGTGTAGGTATATTTCATAATATTTATAATAATTGTGTGTGTGTGTGTGTGTGTGTGTGTGTTTGTGTGTGTATGTGTTGTGTGTTTGTCAGTGAATGACTTAACGGTAGTAACGCTTTGTTTGCTATTACACAACACACCTAAGTTTTATCTCACAAAACTCTCAAACAATTGAGTTAACGTCGGTATCTTATTGGTTACTATTACCAAACTACAAAAGTATTTGTACATAGGCAAGGGGTACATGTACTAAGAAAAATCTCCTTCTTCACTAGAGATAATATACAATTGTACACCTCTCAAGCAAATGACTAAAATGACTGTAGCGCATTGATTAATATTACTAAAATCCGTAAGTATTTGCGCATGCGCAGAGAATACATGCATTATGAAATATGGAAAAATCTCCTTCTTCACTAAAGCTGTTATAGTCTTGTACAAATCTTAAACGAATGACTTAACGCATGTATCGTATTAATTATAATTACAAGATTATCTAAGTATTAGCGCCTGCGCAGGGGATATATGCATTATTAAACATGGAAAAATCACCTTCTTCACTAAAGCTGTTATACCCTTGTACACATCTCAAACAAATGATTTAACGCATGTATAGCATTGTCTAATATTACAAGATTATCTAAGTATTTGCGCCTGCGCAGAGAATACATGAATTAGGTACCATGAAAAATCACCTTCTTCTTCTAAGGCTGTTATACCCTTGTACACATCACAAACGAACGACTTAACGGATGTATAGCATTGCCTAATATTACAAGATTATCTAAGTATTTGCGCCTGCGCAGAGGATACATGCATTATTAAACATGGAAAAATCACCTTCTTCACTAAAGCTGTTATAGTTTTGTACACATCTCAAAAAATGACTTAACGCATGTATAGCATTATCTAATATTACAAGATTATCTAAGTATTTGCGCATGCGCAGAGAATACATGTATTAGGTAACATGGAAATATCACCTTCTTCACTAAAGCTGTTATAGTTTTGTACACATCTTAAAACAATGACTTAACGCATGTATCGCATTGGTTATAATTACAAGACTATCTAAGTACTAGCGCATGCGCAGGGGACACATGTAAAAAAAAGAATCATGGAAATTCACCTTCGTCACTAAACCTAATCTACACCTGTATTTCACTCAAACGAATGGCATAATGACTGTAACGCATTGTTTATTATTACAATATGACTAAGGTATTTGGACATAGGCACGGAATACATATCTGATGATAAGACGACATGATCATCAAAATGTACATATGGGTTTAATCTTCGTTAACTTGTATTAGAAGCGGTTTTTGATTATTTTGTGGTATTTGAGGAGTTGTTTTCAATAATTTCACTGTAGTATGTTGTACCACTGTGCTCTTGATATTGTATATACTAAACTGAACTAGGTTAGAAACATAGATAGTAAAAATTAGAATGAGTTAAATTTTATGAATTATTTAATTATAATTTTAATTTAATGAATTAATATTGTTTAGGATATTAAAATTTGAGATAATAGCCTAGATTTGTAAATAACAATAAAATAGATAGTTTCACTTTCTACCCGCAAAAGATTAGACAAAACAGGTTTTAAAATAAATAAAGTTACATTGAACGTATTCATTTCTTTTAAGGTTTATAAAATCTTGCGACACATCAGCGCTACTAGCGGCTGCTACGAAAGATTAGAGAATTGAATTAAGTTTATCATTACATAAAGAAACGGGAAAACTGTTAGACCAAATTATATAAATGCATCTCATAAAATTACTCTTAGCTTCCAGAAAACCGAATTAAAGTAAAACTAATGAGAAAGGGTAAAGATTAGAAATAAACAAACTGGATACTTTGACAGCACTACTGTAATTCGATGAAATGGAAAAACAGGGTTACAAGAGATTAAACGTTTAGTGAGAGTTTACATGAGAGCCTGTATACTCTTGACACCTGTAAATATAAGTCAGTTAAAGGTTTAAGTCACCTGCATAGGTAGTCACTTATATACGTAGTCGCGTGTATACTTAATCACCTCTATTCACTAGTATACATAGCAACATGAATACATCACCATGTATATTTAGTCACCTGTGGACGTAGACACATGTATACGTTGCCGCTTATATATATGTAGACAGTTTCATACACCTGTATACATAGTCACGTGTATATTTTATCAAATGTATACGTGGTTACCTGTGGACGTAGACCCCTTGCATACGTAGTCACCGGTATAGATAGTCAAATGCATGTGTCGTTAGTTACATGAATAGGTAACTCATATGTATATGTAACTAACTGTACACGTAGTCAAAGTGAACAAATTAGTAAAAGTGTAAATAATTGTATAAAGCAGTGATTTGCATACGTAGTCACTTCTATTCGTAGTCACCTGTATATGTAACGACCTGTTCACGTTGTCATCTGTAAACGTAATCATCTGCATACATTGGCTACTACTACATTCGTCAGCTGTACATTTATGACACCAACATAGGTTTAACGCTTTTATGAGTACTATTACCTTAATAGGTACCGCCTATACTTATTTTAACATTAGTCATAACATTAAGAATTAGTCGAAAGTGTAAATAATTGTATAAAGCAGTGATTTGTATACGTAGTCACCTGTATTAAGTCACCTGTATACGGATATATATATATGGTGATATATATATGTATATATATATATATATATTTATATTGTAACATATACATCTTATATATATTATACGCAGACATCTATATCTATAATGAGTCACCTATATGAGCTCATCAAGTTTGTGATATCAATATAGGTTTATCAGTTTTATTGATTGGTCACCTATGCAGTTAGTCACCTGTACATGCAGTCACCTTTATACGCAGTTACATATATACGTTACCCCTTGCATATGTCGCCTGTATACGTAGTACACTGTAAACGCTGTCACCTATTGGCCACATATATACGTAGTTACCTGTATACGATATCTCCCACACATCTAGTCACCTGTATACGGAGAGACTTGTATACGCAGGCATCTATATATATCAGTCACTTCTATAATGAGTCACCTATATGAGCTCATCAAGTTTATGATATCAATATAGGTTTATCAGTTTTATTGATTGGTCACCTATACAGTTAGTCACCTGTACATGTAGTCACCTATATATTTACCCACTTTTATACACAAACTCCTGTATACGCATGCACCTTTTAATGTTGTCACCTGTATATTTGTCATCAGTATAGGTAGCCGTCTGTATGTATAGTCGCATGTATGTATTTATAAGATTTGTTTGTGTTTGTGACCGACAGGTTGTACCGCTTTATTTAATATGACAAACATTTAGTTCAGACGTAACTAAGAGAAACGCCTATTGAAAATAATAATAATACCAATTAACATATGGTTGAGTTGTAGTACGTATGATTTATTAGCTGTAAAAACTTGTCGTTGTTTTTCAAAGATACAAATAAATAATATAATATTAGGAGATTATTTTAGCTCTTTAACGAATAATGCAGTGTTAGTTTGATAATGAAAGAGTGTCGTTAACGTTAAATATTTTCTTTTAAGATTGTAATGTTTGAGTTATTACTATATTAGTACTTACATGTTATCCAGAATGAATACAACTGCACAACTGCACCATTGGGCTGCATATCACAGGCGCGGTGACGTCACAGCGCACATGTTCCAAACCTCCTTTACCCATTTAGAATGAATAATGAAATATTCCACTCAGGCCGGAAGCTTCCTTATCACGTAGATATCATTCTACGGCTGTGGTTTCTATAAGTCTACACTCTCGTACAATTTAAACTCTGTTATAGTTAATTTAAAAACATAAATTCTCCTTCTAACGGAGGTAAAAATTATATTCTACATTACAAGATTGTTAATTCAAAGACAGTTGCGCAGTATAATATAGAGTAATAATATTCAGACATAATAATTACTCTAGCTTTCCAGTTTTTTCTTCTTTTCAAAATAATAAATAATTCATATAAACAGAGATCCTAATATGTACTGCCGGCAAGTTATACAGTGTCTGGAATATACCTCTCTCACTGATAAATCATGTCATAATAAAAACGGAATATAATCTTTTTATTTGATACGGACACAAGTCTCATCTCACAAATCTACAAGTCTCATCTCACAAGTCTATAACTCCTAAATCTAGCCATAGGTCGCTCACGTTATAACAATTTCTCCCAGAAGTACGCTTGATATTAAGTAAACACATATTATCTCATATCGGATACGATAACATTATTATCTTCAATCACATGGGAAAATAAAGGTTTATCACCGATAAGTAACGCATACGGTATTAAAGGGTCTGAAATACTCAGAAAGCTACCGATACCGTCTTAAGACCGTCCTTTCTCTGAGGTATTTAAATCAATATAGGTCCAGAGCGTCGAACACATGACTGTGTGATCCTGACACCTGTGAGGAGTCGCAGTCAGTCAGAAATAGGGATCGTCATTGGTAGGCACAAAGAACAGTAACACCCTATAGCTGAGCCGTAGGTCACTCAGACCTCAAGCCAGATCGTGCTGGTCTGGGGTGGATTACGTGGCATTTTGGTATCTTGCGATTTAGTTTCCATAGAGAACCATTTTCTATGTTTACTGAAGATAGGAACCATTCCTCCTCAGTATGAGTTACTAGCAGTGTCTTGACTAATTTTGTCTAGGCGTTTAGGTTCTTGTTGGTAGAAGTTGCAAGGGTACATTGTTATGTTCGAGGCAACTAACCCGGTTTTACCCTATGTACATAGTTTAGAGTTTTCTTGTGACGACACCATTGGTCAACACTTATAAGTCGTCTCGTGTAGTCCAGAGTTACAAATTTTGTTAAATATATTTAACTTATTCATCGCAAGAAGTAGAACAAGAGGATGGAGTGGCGGGGCTGCACTTTCTTTTTTGACGACTACTCCATACGAGATAACATTGATCATGACGGTTTTGAGGTCATCAGTTTAGGTAGTTGAGGTTAAAATGATACAAGGAGGTCAGTCTTTTTTTATGTAGGGGGGTATCCGAAGTCCGTGTTTCTGAGGGGTGTATTTGCAACCCCTTTTTCCGTAGGGATGTGTAGGTCTGAGCAGGTGCGGGTTTTGGCTTTGGCTTTTTCGTTGTTTTTCCCTTTATAAAAGCTAGGAAATACCCACGACAGAGCCTGCAGGAGCTCCGAGACTAACCTTATGCTAAGAGATATTTGAGTTATTATTATTTCACCTCTACACATAACGGTTAGGAATGCAGGTGTATAGATAACAATAAACTTGTATATTTGCTACACACAATATTACGCATTATAGAGAATCAACCTTGTTATACGGTACACCAGTAAACAGACATAGAGTTCGGTGTACTGATATTCATACCCTTCACATATCTCCCTCCTGCTGTAGCGCCTGCAGCAACGCGTCCGTGTGTTGCGTGTCCGTCAGGCGTAAGCATACCGAGCGCCTGCAATGTGATGGGCCGATTCCCGCGCAGACTGTTGACTATTTGAACTTAGTGTAAATGTTGTTCGTTTGAACTTCGCGTATGTTGGTCGGTTAAACTTAGGGTAAGACAGTTGTTTAGTTGGAACGTTGGTCGTTTGATCTAACCGATCGTTTTTAGGCAATTTTATATATATTATATAAACAACCCTTGGGGCGACCCCACCCCCTCATCGAACCAACATACACATACAACGGTTTTTCTTAGGTTAGGACACTATATTGAGACGCCATATTGTTCGCGCCAAATGGGCGCCGCCATCTTGTTCCCGCGCTTATGGGCGCCGCCATCATGTTCCCGACATATGGGCGCCGCCATCTTGGAAAGGGGTGGGGGTAACAAATCCGGCTTTCCTATTGGCTCCCTCCCAAGCGCTCCACCTCAACGATAGCCTTCTCTACTCACAACATTTTGACAGAGAATTTTTGATACAATAAAGTAATAATACTGTCAGCTTGGCCTTGTACATAGTACTCTTAATACTACAAACTTAATTTATAGTTCCCGTTAGGATCTCTGTTCACATATCGATATTATATATATATATATATATATATATATATATATATATATATATATATATATATATATATATATATATACGTGTGTGTGTGTGTGTGTGTCTGTGAGTGTGTGTGTGTGAGTGTGTGTGCGTGTGTGTGTGCGCGCGCGCGTGTGTGTGTGTGCTGTGTGCATGTGTGTGTGTGTGTGTGTATGTGTGTGTGTGAGTGTGTGTGTGTGTGTGTGTGTGTGTGTGTGTGTGTGTGTGTGTGTGTGTGTGTGTGTGTGTGTGTGTGTGTGTGGCGTTTGTTTTTTTCATATGTCCATATCAAGTATTTAAAGTGGAGGCAGGCGTGGGAGGCTTTCATTTTAAGAAGGAGGAAAGAGTTTGGGAACCCCTGGTTTAGACGTTATTCACAGGTCATTCTTAACAGCTATAAATACCATTGCCTATACGTCTATGGAAAACCCACTTTAAAGGCTTTTAGTCAATTACTTCATGGATAATAAAAATAAAGAGAACACGAAATGTTTCCACAAAGTGTGGTTGCAGATTAGACGACGCATTAACTGTTTTTGACAAGAAGCAAATTCTTGAAACATTCTGTAGGGAAATAAATTGAGTTTACCAAACTATAAAGTTTGCGGTGGAAACTGAATAAGGGAATCTAAACATTTCTGGATATTTATTTCCTAGGTTTAGTAAAGTCCTAACCTAAATATCTTTATAGAAATCAGCGATTACGGATAGATATAATACTATCCATTCCCATCAGAACGATATCAATAGGTTCTATTTATCCAAATATCGATAACTTTTCCTCATGGGATAGGTGTTTTTTTTCCTATGATTTATCGGCTTAGTTCTATACCGCTGTAAAAAAAATCTGATGGAATGTAATTCTATTATATTTTAACTTACGAAGTAACAATATTTTATAAATGCTCAAAAGTTCTAAGAGATGAAATCCGTTATAAAGTTACACAAAAAAAACCCAGAATTCTTTTGATAAATAACATAATTAATAAAAATAAATATGCAAAAATAACTCACAATCCACAACTCTAATATAGTCAAAGTCACTAGAGAAATATAAGAGTGCAAAATTAACCATTGTAACTTGAAATAACCTCGGTCGATCATTATATTATTATTATTAAACCCTAGCTTTTTCAAAATTTAAAATTGTTCAAAAATTCGTATTGTTTGAATATTATACAATTGAAACTATTTAGATAGTGAGAAACAATCATATTGAATAAGAGTCTAGTATAAATGTATAATAGAAAATCTTGAGTTTTCGTAGTAAAAATCTATGATATACCGACTCGTTATGGAAAAAGTAAGAACTCTTTAGTGATCACCGTTCATTTCAGACTTTTATTATCATGCCCCTGGTAAATGATATCATGTACTCGGACATGCGAACATGTAAATGTTAACTAACTTGACCCAAGTTTAACGGACGAGGTCATTGCTAGCTAAGAAATTTTTAAGTACTTATTATTTTATTCCAAAACCAATATTCGCTAAAAGTTATTGTATCAATTATTTATTAAATCAAATAATTTATTATATTATGTAGCCTATCAATTAATCATAGTATTAATTAATGTAATGTTAATTATTTGTTGCATTATTGTGCAATAGTTTTCAGTAGTTGGATTTACAATAATTTTGCCTAAATGTTATACAATGTTTTGAAATTATATTTTTTAATGTAATATTCCTTCAATATTAAAGTTCTTCTTATCATCTAGAAGAGCTTAGCATTGATAACTTTTAAGGTCCATTATAATTGACATTTTAAGGAATATATTGTTTGATCTGTAAATTCATAGTATATTACAGGCTTCACATTTAGTACGGTATGTTTTCGACTTATCTTCATCAGGTATAAAGTCATTTTGTCTTCTTAAGTGAGTTTTATAAAGTAAAATTGTTAATTATGAATTGATCACACGAAATTAGAAATCAAATAGGTATTTTAAAACTCATCGTGTGAGAATTGAAAAAGGGACTTTTGTTGTATATTACAAGCTAAACATTTAGTACGGTATGTTTTAGACTTATCTCCATCAGGTATAAAGTCTTTTCGTCTTCTTAAGTGAGATTTATAAAGTAAAATTGTTGAATATGAATTGATCACACGATATTAGAAATCAAACAGGTATTTTAAAACTGATCGTGTGAGAAGAGAAAAAGGGGCTTTTGTTGTATATTACAAGCTAAACATTTAGTACGGTATGTTTTAGACTTATCTCCATCAGGTATAAAGTCTTTTCGTCTTCTTAAGTGAGATTTATAAAGTAAAATTGTTAATTATGAATTAATTACACGATATTAGAAATCGAACAGGTATTTTAAAACTCATCGTGTGAGAATAGAAAAAGGGACTTTTGTTGTATATTACAAGCTAACATTTAGTACGGTATGTTTTAGTCTTATCTCCATCAGGTATAAAGTCTTTTCGTCTTCTTAAGTGAGATTTATAAAGTAAAATTGTTGATTATGAATTGATCACACGATATTAGAAATCAAACAGGTATTTTAAAACTCATCGTGTGAGAATAGAAAAAGGGACTTTTGTTGTATATTACAAGCTAACATTTAGTACGGTATGTTTTAGTCTTATCTCCATCAGCTATAAAGTCTTTTCGTCTTCTTAAGTGAGATTTATAAAGTAAAGTTGTTAATTATGAATTGATCACACGATATTAGAAATCAAACAGGTATTTTAAAACTCATCGTGTGAGAATAGAAAAAGGGACTTTTGTTGTATATTACAAGCTAACATTTAGTACGGTATGTTTTAGTCTTATCTCCATCAGGTATAAAGTCTTTTCGTCTTCTTAAGTGAGATTTATAAAGTAAAATTGTTGATTATGAATTGATCACACGATATTAGAAATCAAACAGGTATTTTAAAACTCATCGTGTGAGAATAGAAAAAGGGACTTTTGTTGTATATTACAAGCTAACATTTAGTACGGTATGTTTTAGTCTTATCTCCATCAGCTATAAAGTCTTTTCGTCTTCTTAAGTGAGATTTATAAAGTAAAATTGTTGATTATGAATTGATCACACGATATTAGAAATCAAACAGGTATTTTAAAACTCATCGTGTGAGAATAGAAAAAGGGACTTTTGATGTATATTACAAGCTAAACATTTAGTACGGTATGTTTTAGACTTATTTCCATCACGTATAAAGTCTTTTCGTCTTCTTAGGTGAGATTTATAAAGTAAAATTGTTAATTATGAATTGATCACAGGATATTAGACTTCAATCAGGTATTTTAAAACTCATCGTGTGCGAATAGAAAAAGGGATTTTTCTATGCACTATTTATGTTTATGCCTCATATACATTTACTCGAAATACATATATTGGAACGTTATGCGAATTAATTGCTCATTTTCCTCGACCCGGGAGGCAGGGTTTACATTTACCGAGTTCAAATTGGAATACGTCTTATTTAGCTGTGAATAAATTATATTATATCCTACATGTGAATATTATATCCTACATTTTACATAGTAATATACGTAAATACCATACATACCCAACCATTTTATAATATATAATAGCATACATGCCTGTAACAATGTATCCGGATGTCAATAATTCATTATCTTTAAAATGTTGGAATGTTGATATTACACCAGGAATCAAAACATGAACAATATTTACCTTTAAATTGTTATAAATATAAAATGATGTATGAAAATGGGTATTTTAATAGGAAATTTGACACTTTTGCTCCAGGTAATTGTTCAATGTCTATTTTAATGTTTGTGGTGGCTATTTTCAATGTTGATTCCAAGTGACACAGATAAATACGCACGAGCTTTAGATTTGATAGTTTTCACTAACGAAAATACGCATCACTTACAAACAAAGGTACTACCGAACACATTATTAGCCATTTTGAGACATAAATAATGTTTGTAGATATCAGTTAATAAAACCTAAAATTTTTCATTTTTGGACCATCATATGCCGTAGATAAATAAGTTCTGTTTGCATAATGTCACAAATTCTGCTAGTACAGTAATATTGTGCTGGCCCATGGATTTCCTATAAAACAGTACTGCGTGAAATGAATACAGGAGCAACAATAGCATGGTCTGCAGGCCGCGAAAATCAATTCGGAGGCCCACGGGCAGCAAGCAGATTGTGCACCCCTCACCTGCATGTTAGAAACCAACAAAAAAGTTCTTTTGCTTTCTGCTTCTTTTAAAAATAATTATAGAAATTATAAGAATTAAAATATTTTAAAATATCTGAAATTTTAGGAGAAACAATATTTTCCGAAATCAGGAGTGATAACTTAGGGTAAGTAAATTTGTTACTTATCATATACTAAAGTTTTCTAAGTAATAAATTTCGTTCAAATTATTTATTTTTAAAGTAAGTGTACTAAAATTATTCAAGGATTTTTATTTGTGTGTTAAATTTATTATACTGCAATTTTTACCATACGACATGTTAGGTGTGCTGAAGGTTGAATTAAAAGCCTAATTCAATTTAATATTCCTTTACATTTTCACCTTTTACTTACATTCCGTTTTTCGTATATAAATTGTATAATTTATTTTGTTCTATATAATATTTTATTTAAGTAATGACATGTTTGCTGAAATATATAAAGAGGATATTGTGTAATTATAAAAACTCTATTTTCACCACAGAGACAGATTCGCATACAATTAATAATGAACCAACCGTATGAAATATTTTCTTGTCCCTATGAAGAAAAAAATAATCCCCTATTTTTACCGTCTTTGCAAATTGTGTATAAGGGGAATTTAAAATGCGGCAATGAAATGACGTTACAAAAGCCTTTAATATTAACGATGTTTCTACCCAAGCGTTAAGTTTTCTGAGCCAAGTAAATTCTTCGGAAATTTTGATGTAACTTAATTTTATCATCTATGTCAATGTTTATATTTTATTTTGTACAAAAATAACAACCTTTAAAAAATATTTTAAAAAATATTGTTATAATGTGATATTTTTAAATATATTTTGTTGTACAATAATACAACTGTGAGGTCAGAAGAGCTAGTGTTTTCATTTAGATTGTCGCTTATAGTTTAGGATCTTATGATGGTAGAAAGAGCTACCACCTGTTCCTATATTACATTTATATACATATAAAATTTGTCTCCATTACAACAGATGCTCTAGTTCAATTTCGTTTTAATTATGTTTTTCTTGTACATTTTCTAATCAAGTTTTATCGTGTCAATTTACTATTTTCCTTACCTTTTGTACTAAAAACTTGAGTCTTTACTTAATATACAGATTGCATAAAACCCCCATGAATACAGAAAATAAAATGAGAGAAAAAAACGTAATTTATCAAATAGCTATAGAAAACTGATATAAAAAGGAAAACTTATGACAAACCTAATAACATTCTTAGAAAACAACAAAATAATTTAATTTGCAAAAGTAATGGTAATAATAAACATATAGATTTCATTTTTAATTACAGGTTATGAAATAAAACATATCACCAAATTATTTCAAAATACATTATGTCAAAAATGCATGTAAAACTAATAATAAATATAATGAATAACAATAATGAAATAAATAATACGCATGAAGAAGTTGGTGTGTATAAAATAGAATGAGAAAGCTGTAATAAAACGTTTATAGGTCAAACCGAAAAAAATAAAAGAAATATATAAATAACAAATAAATGTTTATAAAAAACTAGAAACATATAAATCAAACATTGCCAATCATAATAATAATAATAATCACCAAAGTCCAAATACAGGTAATATGAAACTTTAACAGAAATCAAAAAAATAACTAGTAATGAACATATAAAAAGTATTTAATATATATATATATATATATATATACTGTAATAATAACAAATTAATAAATGAACAAATACGAATAAGAGCTAAATTTGATACTATGTTCAATGTCTAGCTTGTTACAGTAACGAGATAAACTTGGTATTAATTTAATTAATTTGCCACCAGTGTTGATTCTAATTTAACATATGTTGTATATCTTGCGATCACACGATATAAGAAATCAAATAGGTATTTTAAAACTCATCGTGTGAGAATAGAAAAAGGGACTTTTGTTGTATATTACAAGCTAAACATTTAGTACGGTATGTTTTAGACTTATCTCCATCAGGTATAAAGTCTTTTCGTCTTCTTAAGTGAGATTTATAAAGTAAAATTGTTGATTATGAATTGATCACACGATATTAGAAATCAAACAGGTATTTTAAAACTCATCGTGTGAGAAGAGAAAAGTTGACTTTTGTTGTATATTACAAGCTAAACATTTAGTACGGTATGTTTTAGTCTTATCTCCATCAGGTATAAAGTCTTTTCGTCTTCTTAAGTGAGATTAATAAAGTAAAATTGTTGATTATGAATTGATCACACGATATTAGAAATCAAACAGGTATTTTAAAACTCATCGTGTGAGAATAGAAAAAGGGACTTTTGTTGTATATTACAAGCTAACATTTAGTACGGTATGTTTTAGTCTTATCTCCATCAGGTATAAAGTCTTTTCGTCTTCTTAAGTGAGATTTATAAAGTAAAATTGTTGATTATGAATTGATCACACGATATTAGAAATCAAACAGGTATTTTAAAACTCATCGTGTGAGAATGGAAAAAGGGACTTTTGTTGTATATTACAAGCTAAACATTTAGTACGGTATGTTTTAGACTTATCTCCATCAGGTATAAAGTCTTTTCGTCTTCTTAAGTGAGATTTATAAAGTAAAATTGTTGATTATGAATTGATCACACGATATTAGAAATCAAACAGGTATTTTAAAACTCATCGTGTGAGAATAGAAAAAGGGACTTTTGTTGTATATTACAAGCTAACATTTAGTACGGTATGTTTTAGTCTTATCTCCATCAGGTATAAAGTCTTTTCGTCTTCTTAAGTGAGATTTATAAAGTAAAATTGTTGATTATGAATTGATCACACGATATTAGAAATCAAATAGGTATTTTAAAACTCATCGTGTGAGAATGGAAAAAGGGACTTTTGTTGTATATTACAAGCTAAACATTTAGAACGGTATGTTTTAGACTTATCTCCATCAGGTATAAAGTCTTTTCGTCTTCTTAAGTGAGATTTATAAAGTAAAATTGTTGATTATGAATTGATCACACGATATTAGAAATCAAATAGGTATTTTAAAACTCATCGTGTGAGAATGGAAAAAGGGACTTTTGTTGTATATTACAAGCTAAACATTTAGTACGGTATGTTTTAGACTTATTTCCATCACGTATAAAGTCTTTTCGTCTTCTTAGGTGAGATTTATAAAGTAAAATTGTTAATTATGAATTGATCACAGGATATTAGAAATCAATCAGGTATTTTAAAACTCATCGTGTGCGAATAGAAAAAGGGATTTTTCTATGCACTATTTATGTTTATGCCTCATATACATTTACTCGAAATACATATATTGGAACGTTATGCGAATTAATTGCTCATTTTCCTCGACCCGGGAGGCAGGGTTTACATTTACCGAGTTCAAATTGGAATACTTCTTATTTAGCTGTGAATAAATTATATTATATCCTACATGTGAATATTATATCCTACATTTTACATAGTAATATACGTAAATACCATACATACCCAACCATTTTATAATATATAATAGCATACATGCCTGTAACAATGTATCCGGATGTCAATAATTCATTATCTTTAAAATGTTTGAATGTTGATATTACACCAGGAATCAAAACATGAACAATATTTACCTTTAAATTGTTATAAATATAAAATGATGTATGAAAATGGGTATTTTAATAGGAAATTTGACACTTTTGCTCCAGGTAATTGTTCAATGTCTATTTTAATGTTTGTGGTGGCTATTTTCAATGTTGATTTAAAGTGACACAGATAAATACGCACGAGCTTTAGATTTGATAGTTTTCACTAACGAAAATACGCATCACTTACAAACAAAGGTACTACCGAACACATTATTAGCCATTTTGAGACATAAATAATGTTTGTAGATATCAGTTAATAAAACCTAAAATTTTTCATTTTTGGACCATCATATGCCGTAGATCAATAAGTTCTGTTTGCATAATGTCACAAATCCTGCTAGTACAGTAATATTGTGCTGGCCCATGGATTTTCTATAAAACAGTACTGCGTGAAATGAATACAGGAGCAACAATAGCATGGTCTTCAGGCCGCGAAAATCAATTCGGAGGCCCACGGGCAGCAAGCAGATTGTGCACCCCTCACCTGCATGTTAGAAACCAACACAAAAGTTCTTTTGCTTTCTGCTTCTTTTAAAAATAATTATAGAAATTATAAGAATTAAAATATTTTAAAATATCTGAAATTTTAGGAGAAACAATATTTTCCGAAATCAGGAGTGATAACTTAGGGTAAGTAAATTTGTTACTTATCATATACTAAAGTTTTCTAAGTAATAAATTTCGTTCAAATTATTTATTTTTAAAGTAAGTGTACTAAAATTATTCAAGGATTTTTATTTGTGTGTTAAATTTATTATACTGCAATTTTTACCATACGACATGTTAGGTGTGCTGAAGGTTGAATTAAAAGCCTAATTCAATTTAATATTCCTTTACATTTTCACCTTTTACTTACATTCCGTTTTTCGTATATAAATTGTATAATTTATTTTGTTCTATATAATATTTTATTTAAGTAATGACATGTTTGCTGAAATATATAAAGAGGATATTGTGTAATTATAAAAACTCTATTTTCACCACAGAGACAGATTCGCATACAATTAATAATGAACCAACCGTATGAAATATTTTCTTGTCCCTATGAAGAAAAAAATAATCCCCTATTTTTACCGTCTTTGCAAATTGTGTATAAGGGGAATTTAAAATGCGGCAATGAAATGACGTTACAAAAGCCTTTAATATTAACGATGTTTCTACCCAAGCGTTAAGTTTTCTGAGCCAAGTAAATTCTTCGGAAATTTTGATGTAACTTAATTTTATCATCTATGTCAATGTTTATATTTTATTTTGTACAAAAATAACAACCTTTAAAAAATATTTTTTAAAAATATTGTTATAATGTGATATTTTTAAATATATTTTGTTGTACAATAACACAACTGTGAGGTCAGAAGAGCTAGTGTTTTCATTTAGATTGTCGCTTATAGTTTAGGATCTTATGATGGTAGAAAGAGCTACCACCTGTTCCTATATTACATTTATATACATATAAAATTTGTCTCCATTACAACAGATGCTCTAGTTCAATTTCGTTTTAATTATGTTTTTCTTGTACATTTTCTAATCAAGTTTTATCGTGTCAATTTACTATTTTCCTTACCTTTTGTACTAAAAACTTGAGTCTTTACTTAATATACAGATTGCATAAAACCCCCATGAATACAGAAAATAAAATGAGAGAAAAAAACGTAATTTATCAAATAGCTATAGAAAACTGATATAAAAAGGAAAACTTATGACAAACCTAATAACATTCTTAGAAAACAACAAAATAATTTAATTTGCAAAAGTAATGGTAATAATAAACATATAGATTTCATTTTTAATTAGAGGTTATGAAATAAAACATATCACCAAATTATTTCAAAATACATTATGTCAAAATTGCATGTAAAACTGATAATAAATATAATGAATAACAATAATGAAATAAATAATACACATGAAGAAGTTGGTGTGAATAAAATAGAATGAGAAAGCTGTAATAAAACGTTTATAGGTCAAACCGAAAGAAATAAAAGAAATATATAAATAACAAATAAATGTTTATAAAAAACTAGAAACATATAAATCAAACATTGCCAATCATAATAATAATAATAATTACCAAAGTCCAAATACAGGTAATATGAAACTTTAACAGAAATCAAAAAAATAACTAGTAATGAACATATAAAAAGTATTTAATATATATATATATATATATATATATATATATATATATGTATACTGTAATAATAACAAATTAATAAATGAACAAATACGAATAAGAGCTAAATTTGATACTATGTTCAATGTCTAGCTTGTTACAGTAACGAGATAAACTTGGTATTAATTTAATTAATTTGCCAACAGTGTTGATTCTAATTTAACATATGTTGTATATCTTGCGATCACACGATATTAGAAATCAAATAGGTATTTTAAAACTTATCGTGTGAGAATAGAAAAAGGGACTTTTGTTGTATATTACAAGCTAAACATTTAGTACGGTATGTTTTAGACTTATCTCCATCAGGTATAAAGTGTTTTCGTCTTCTTAAGTGAGATTTATAAAGTAAAATTGTTGATTATGAATTGATCACACGATATTAGAAATCAAACAGGTATTTTAAAACTCATCGTGTGAGAATAGAAAAAGGGACTTTTGTTGTATATTACAAGCTAAACGTTTAGTACGGTATGTTTTAGACTTATTTCCATCACGTATAAAGTCTTTTCGTCTTCTTAGGTGAGATTTATAAAGTAAAATTGTTAATTATGAATTGATCACAGGATATTAGAAATCAATCAGGTATTTTAAAACTCATCGTGTGCGAATAGAAAAAGGGATTTTTCTATGCACTATTTATGTTTATGCCTCATATACATTTACTCGAAATACATATATTGGAACGTTATGCGAATTAATTGCTCATTTTCCTCGACCCGGGAGGCAGGGTTTACATTTACCGAGTTCAAATTGGAATACGTCTTATTTAGCTGTGAATAAATTATATTATATCCTACATGTGAATATTATATCCTACATTTTACATAGTAATATACGTAAATACCATACATACCCAACCATTTTATAATATATAATAGCATACATGCCTGTAACATACATGCCTGTTTTAGACTTATCTCCATCATGTATAAAGTCTTTTCGTCTTCTTAAGTGAGATTCATAAAGTAAAATTGTTAATTATGAATTGATCACACGATATTAGAAATCAAACAGGTATTTTTAAACTCATCGTGTGAGAATAGAAAAAGGGACTTTTGTTGTATATTACAAGCTAAACATTTAGTACGGTATGTTTTAGACTTATCTCCATCAGGTATAAAGTCTTTTCGTCTTCTTGAGTGAGATTTATAAAGTAAAATTGTTAATTATGAATTGATTACACGATATTAGAAATCAAACAGGTATTTTAAAACTCATCGTGTGAGAATAGAAAAAGGGCCTTTTGTTGTATATTACAAGCTAACATTTAGTACGGTATGTTTTAGACTTATCTCCATCAGGTATAAAGTCTTTTCGTCTTCTTAAGTGAGATTTATAAAGTAAAATTGTTGATTATGAATTGATCACACGATATTAGAAATCAAACAGGTATTTTAAAACTCATCGTGTGAGAATAGAAAAAGGGACTTTTGTTGTATATTACAAGCTAAACGTTTAGTACGGTATGTTTTTGACTTATCTCCATCAGGTATAAAGTCTTTTTGTCTTCTTAAGTGAGTTTTATAAAGTAAAATTGTTAATTATGAATTGATCACACGAAATTAGAAATCAAATAGGTATTTTAAAACTCATCGTGTGAGAATAGAAAAAGGGACTTTTGATGTATATTACAAGCTAAACATTTAGTACGGTAAGTTTTAGACTTATTTCCATCACGTATAAAGTCTTTTCGTCTTCTTAGGTGAGATTTATAAAGTAAAATTGTTAATTATGAATTGATCACAGGATATTAGAAATCAATCAGGTATTTTAAAACTCATCGTGTGCGAATAGAAAAAGGGATTTTTCTATGCACTATTTATGTTTATGCCTCATATACATTTACTCGAAATACATATATTGGAACGTTATGCGAATTAATTGCTCATTTTCCTCGACCCGGGAGGCAGGGTTTACATTTACCGAGTTCAAATTGGAATACGTCTTATTTAGCTGTGAATAAATTATATTATATCCTACATGTGAATATTATATCCTACATTTTACATAGTAATATACGTAAATACCATACATACCCAACCATTTTATAATATATAATAGCATACATGCCTGTAACAATGTATCCGGATGTCAATAATTCATTATCTTTAAAATGTTGGAATGTTGATATTACACCAGGAATCAAAACATGAACAATATTTACCTTTAAATTGTTATAAATATAAAATGATGTATGAAAATGGGTATTTTAATAGGAAATTTGACACTTTTGCTCCAGGTAATTGTTCAATGTCTATTTTAATGTTTGTGGTGGCTATTTTAAATGTTGATTTAAAGTGACACAGATAAATACGCACGAGCTTTAGATTTGATAGTTTTCACTAACGAAAATATGCATCACTTACAAACAAAGGTACTACCGAACACATTATTAGCCATTTTGAGACATAAATAATGTTTGTAGATATCAGTTAATAAAACCTAAAATTTTTCATTTTTGGACAATCATATGCTGTAGATCAATAAGTTCTGTTTGCATAATGTCACAAATCCTGCTAGTACAGTAATATTGTGCTGGCTCGTGGATTTCCTATAAAACAGTACTGCGTGAAATGAATACAGGAGCAACAATAGCATGGTCTGCAGGCCGCGAAAATCAATTCGGAGGCCCACGGGCAGCAAGCAGATTGTGCACCCCTCACCTGCATGTTAGAAACCAACAAAAAAGTTCTTTTGCTTTCTGCTTCTTTTTAAAATAATAATAGTAATTATAAGAATTAAAATGTTTTAAAAAAATCTGAAATTTTAAGAGAAACAATATTTTCCGAAATCAGGAGTGATAACTTAGGGTAAGTAAATACTGCAATTTTTACCATACGACATGTTAGGTGTGCTGAAGGTTGAATTAAAAGCCTAATTCAATTTAATATTCCTTTACATTTTCACCTTTTACTTACATTCCGTTTTTCGTATATAAATTGTATAATTTATTTTGTTCTATATAATATTTTATTTAAGTAATGACATGTTTGCTGAAATATATAAAGAGGATATTGTGTAATTATAACAACTCTATTTTCACCACAGAGACAGATTCGCATACAATTAATAATGAACCAACCGTATGAAATATTTTCTTGTCCCTATGAAGAAAAAAATAATCCCCTATTTTTACCGTCTTTGCAAATTGTGTATAAGGGGAATTTAAAATGCGGCAATGAAATGATGTTACAAAAGCCTTTAATATTAACGATGTTTCTACCCAAGCGTTAAGTTTTCTGAGCCAAGTAAATTCTTCGGAAATTTTGATGTAACTTAATTTTGTCATCTATGTCAATGTTTATATTTTATTTTGTACAAAAATAACAACCTTTAAAAAATATTTTTTAAAAATATTGTTATAATGTGATATTTTTAAATATATTTTGTTGTACAATAATACAACTGTGAGGTCAGAAAAGCTAGTGTTTTCATTTAGATTGTCGCTTATAGTTTAGGATCTTATGATGGTAGAAAGAGCTACCACCTGTTCCTATATTACATTTATATACATATAAAATTTGTCTCCATTACAACAGATGCTCTAGTTCAATTTCGTTTTAATTATGTTTTTCTTGTACATTTTCTAATCAAGTTTTATCGTGTCAATTTACTATTTTCCTTACCTTTTGTACTAAAAACTTGAGTCTTTACTTAATATACAGATTGCATAAAACCCCCATGAATACAGAAAATAAAATGAGAGAAAAAAACGTAATTTATCAAATAGCTATAGAAAACTGATATAAAAAGGAAAACTTATGACAAACCTAATAACATTCTTAGAAAACAACAAAATAATTTAATTTGCAAAAGTAATGGTAATAATAAACATATAGATTTCATTTTTAATTACAGGTTATGAAATAAAACATATCTCCAAATTATTTCAAAATACATTATGTCAAAATTGCATGTAAAACTAATAATAAATATAATGAATAACAATAATGAAATAAATAATACGCATGAAGAAGTTGGTGTGCATAAAATAGAATGAGAAAGCTGTAATAAAACGTTTATAGGTCAAACCGAAAAAAATAAAAGAAATATATAAATAACAAATAAATGTTCATAAAAAACTAGAAACATATAAATCAAACATTGCAAATCATAATAATAATAATAATCACCAAAGTCCAAATACAGGTAATATGAAACTTTAACAGAAATCAAAAAAATAACTAGTAATGAACATATAAAAATTATTTTATATATATATATATATATATATATATATATATATATATATATATATATATACTGCAATAATAACAAATTAATAAATGAACAAATACGAATAAGAGATAAATTTGATACTATGTTCAATGTCTAGCTTGTTACAGTAACGAGATAAACTTGGTATTAATTTAATTAATTTGCCAACAGTGTTGATTCTAATTTAACATATGTTGTATATCTTGCGATCACACGATATTAGAAATCAAATAGGTATTTTAAAACTCATCGTGTGAGAATAGAAAAAGGGACTTTTGTTGTATATTACAAGCTAAACATTTAGTACGGTATGTTTTAGACTTATCTCCATCAGGTATAAAGTCTTTTCGTCTTCTTAAGTGAGATTTATAAAGTAAAATTGTTGATTATGAATTGATCACACGATATTAGAAATCAAACAGGTATTTTAAAACTCATCGTGTGAGAATAGAAAAAGGGACTTTTGTTGTATATTACAAGCTAAAAATTTAGTACGGTATGTTTTAGACTTATCTCCATCAGGTATAAAGTCTTTTCGTCTTCTTAAGAGAGATTTATAAAGTAAAATTGTTGATTATGAATTGATCACACGATATTAGAAATCAAACAGGTATTTTAAAACTCATTGTGTGAGAAGAGAAAAAGGGACTTTTGTTGTATATTACAAGCTAAACATTTAGTACGATATGTTTTAGACTTATCTCCATGAGGTATAAAGTCTTTTCGCCTCAAAGGGAGATTTATAAAGTAAAATTGTTAATTATGAATTGATCACACAATATTAGAAATCAAACAGGTATTTTAAAACTCATCGTGTGAGAATAGAAAAAAGGACTTTTGTTGTATATCACAAAATAAACATTTAGTAAGGTATGTTTTAGACTTATCTCCATCATGTATAAAGTCTTTTCGTCTTCTTAAGTGAGATTCATAAAGTAAAATTGTTAATTATGAATTGATCACACGATATTAGAAATCAAACAGGTATTTTTAAACTCATCGTGTGAGAATAGAAAAAGGGACTTTTGTTGTATATTACAAGCTAAACATTTAGTACGGTATGTTTTAGACTTATCTCCATCAGGTATAAAGTCTTTTCGTCTTCTTGAGTGAGATTTGTAAAGTAAAATTGTTAATTATGAATTGATTACACGATATTAGAAATCAAACAGGTATTTTAAAACTCATCGTGTGAGAATAGAAAAAGGGCCTTTTGTTGTATATTACAAGCTAACATTTAGTACGGTATGTTTTAGACTTATCTCCATCAGGTATAAAGTCTTTTCGTCTTCTTAAGTGAGATTTATAAAGTAAAATTGTTGATTATGAATTGATCACACGATATTAGAAATCAAACAGGTATTTTAAAACTCATCGTGTGAGAATAGAAAAAGGGACTTTTGATGTATATTACAAGCTAAACATTTAGTACGGTATGTTTTAGACTTATTTCCATCACGTATAAAGTCTTTTCGTCTTCTTAGGTGAGATTTATAAAGTAAAATTGTTAATTATGAATTGATCACAGGATATTAGACTTCAATCAGGTATTTTAAAACTCATCGTGTGCGAATAGAAAAAGGGATTTTTCTATGCACTATTTATGTTTATGCCTCATATACATTTACTCGAAATACATATATTGGAACGTTATGCGAATTAATTGCTCATTTTCCTCGACCCGGGAGGCAGGGTTTACATTTACCGAGTTCAAATTGGAATACGTCTTATTTAGCTGTGAATAAATTATATTATATCCTACATGTGAATATTATATCCTACATTTTACATAGTAATATACGTAAATACCATACATACCCAACCATTTTATAATATATAATAGCATACATGCCTGTAGATCAATAAGTTCTGTTTGCATAATGTCACAAATCCTGCTAGTACAGTAATATTGTGCTGGCTCGTGGATTTCCTATAAAACAGTACTGCGTGAAATGAATACAGGAGCAACAATAGCATGGTCTGCAGGCCGCGAAAATCAATTCGGAGGCCCACGGGCAGCAAGCAGATTGTGCACCCCTCACCTGCATGTTAGAAACCAACAAAAAAGTTCTTTTGCTTTCTGCTTCTTTTTAAAATAATAATAGTAATTATAAGAATTAAAATGTTTTAAAAAAATCTGAAATTTTAAGAGAAACAATATTTTCCGAAATCAGGAGTGATAACTTAGGGTAAGTAAATTTGTTACTTATCATATTCTAAAGTTTTTCTAAGTAATAAATTTCGTTCAAATGATTTATTTTTAAAGTAAGTGTACTAAAATATTCAAGGATTTTTATTTGTGTGTTAAATTTATTATACTGCAATTTTTACCATACGACATGTTAGGTGTGCTGAAGGTTGAATTAAAAGCCTAATTCAATTTAATATTCCTTTACATTTTCACCTTTTACTTACGTTCCGTTTTTTGTATATAAATTGTATAATTTATTTTGTTCTATATAATATTTTATTGAAGTAATGACATGTTTGCTGAAATATATAAAGAGGATATTGTGTAATTATAAAAACTCTATTTTCACCACAGAGACAGATTCGCATACAATTAATAATGAACCAACCGTATGAAATATTTTCTTGTCCCTATGAAGAAAAAAATAATCCCCTATTTTTACCGTCTTTGCAAATTGTGTATAAGGGAAATTTAAATCGGCAATGAAATGACGTCACAAAAGCCTTTAATATTAACGATGTTTCTACCCAAGCGTTAAGTTTTCTGAGCCAAATAAATTCTTCGGAAATTTTGATGTAACTTAATTTTGTCATCTATCTCAATGTTTATTTTTATTTTGTACAAAAACAACAAAATTTAAAAAATATTTTAAAAAATATTGTTATAATGTGATATTTTTAAATATATTTTGTTGTACAATAACACAACTGTGAGGTCAGAATAGCTAGAGTTTTCATTTAGATTGTCGCTTATAGTTTAGGATCTTATAATGGTAGAAAGAGCTTCCACCTTTTCCTATATTACATTTATATACATATAAAATTTGTCTCCATTACAACAGATGCTGTAGTTCAATTTCGTTTCAATTATGTTTTTCTTGTACATTTTCTAATCAACTTTTATCGTGTCAATTTACTATTTTCCTTACCTTTTGTAGTAAAAACTTGAGTCTTTACTTAATATACAGATTGCATAAAACCCCCATGAATACAGAAAATAAAATGAGAGAAAAAAAAACATAATTTATCAAATAGCTATAGAAAACTGATATAAAAAGAAAACTTATGACAAACCTAATAACATTCTTAGAAAACAACAAAATAATTTAATTTGCAAAAGTAATGGTAATAATAAACATATAGATTTCATTTTTAATGACAGGTTATGAAATAAAATATATCACCAAATTATTTCAAAATACATTATGTCAAAATTGCATGTAAAACTAATAATAAATATAACGAATAACAATAATGAAATAAATAATACGCATGAAGAAGTTGGTGTGTATAAAATATAATGAGAAAGCTGTAATAAAACGTTTATAGGTCAAACCGAAAAAAATAAAAGAAAAATATAAATAACAATTAAATGTTTATAAAAAACTAGAAACATATAAATCAAACATTGCCAATCATAATAATAATAATAATCACCAAAGTCCAAATATAGGTAATTTGAAACTTTAACAGAAATCAAAAAAAAAACTAGTAATGAACATATAAAAAGTATTTAATATATATATATATATATATATATATATATATATATATATATATATATATATATATATACTGTAATAATAACAAATTAATAAATGAACAAATACGAATAAGGGCTAAATTTGATACTATGTTCAATGTCTAACTTGTTACAGTAACAAGATAAACTTGGTATTAATTTAATAAATTTGCCAACAGTATTGATTCTAATTTAATATATGTTGTATATCTTGCATTATTCCATTACTTATTCCTGATGTGGGTACATTTTACTAACGAAAACCTTTGAATAAAA
>JBAIZL010000001.1:358887782-358927782 GCA_036971475.1 Prosapia bicincta | reverse complement strand
ACCCACACACACACACACACACACACACACACACACACACACACACACACACACACACACACACACACACACACACACACACACACACACACACACACACACACACACACACAAACACATACGAGCGCAAGCACATTTGACAACCGCCCTCGTAAAATAAATTTGAAAAGAATTATCGTTAATGATTTCTTCGTTCATACTTTTTACTTTTGCACACTCCGGTGTACTGAGTTCTTTCTTGTAAGCTGTTTGCATCCTTACAACAAGTTAATAGTCCAAAATATATACAGAGCACAGTAGCGTAATTATAATCACTAAACAACAATAACCCTTGCTACAAATATTTAAACAACTTGATGTACATTTTGCTAACACAGTTAGCATCATCAGAAGGTTAAAAACACAGTGCTACTTACAAAGAAATCAGTATGTTTTTAACCTTCTGATGATGATAACTGTGTTAGCGAAATGTACATCAAAGTGGTTTAAGTATTTGTAGCAAGGGTTATTGTTGTTTAGTGTTTATAATTACGCTACAAAGTTAATGGTATGTTTTTAACCTTCTGATCATGCTAACTGTGTTAGCGAAATGTACATCAAAGTAGTTTAAATATTTGTAGCAAGGGTTATTTTTGTTAATGATTAGATATTAGGGGTAAAATATTTTTCTTGACTCACACAATTATATAAACTGCATTGTAGGAGACATTAGACTACAGTCTAATCCTGCTTCTGTGCTATGTCAAGAAATGTTTGAGATTAAATTATGGCAAATTACTTACCAATACTCGTTTGGTCCAAACTGCTGAACATACAAGGAATTTGAGTTTTTCATGTCATTCCTTTGTCGCTTTGTGGTTGCAGTGTCGTCTTAGGAGCAAAACTTTAGAGAAGGTGTTAACATTTTAACGGATAGTTACCGAATTTAATTTTTCTAATGTATATTTATTTACAATGAAATATTTTATAAGTTATAGTATTTATTTAAAGTAAAGTATTAAATATAAGAGAAAAACAAATTAAACGAAGCTTCTGCTTTGAAACAAATTATTCTAAAAAAACCACACAATGTCGGCTTGTTTGATACACATCGAATGGATCTTTACAAGCTCCACGTGAGCATAGTTAAAACTGAGCGTAAAAATGTTTAAAGATAAACCATGTTTTTTTATTAAATTTAATTAGCTATGTAGGTATATGGAAGGGGAGACAACCTCCGGGGCCACCAGACCGCTTCCTTCTCTAACTGACACATCCACATAATACAGTCTAATGATAAATTATATTTTCACGCAAAAAAAGGTGGTTTAAGGGACAACGAAAAGTGCTGGAGGTAAATTTAATGCAAATATGTTTTGTATACTTTTTGAGAGAAAACGGCTGAAACTGCTGGAATGTGTTTAAAGTTCATAAAGGATGTAAAATTTTAGTAAAATTAAAGCTTATTAATATGAATATTAAAGCGTTATTTAATATGAAAGGGAATATTTTACTATTCAAATTATTCTTATTTCAAGTTAAAAGTCCTGAATCTACATTTGAATCTACATATTCATAACGATTTAAATCAGGGATATATTTAGAAAATAGTCTCAGTTGATGCTCGAAAATGGGGACACGTAATTAGTCCTTGAAACTCTCATGTATACCAAGTAAGAATCTTGTTTAAGCACAATATAGTGTAGTATAGTATAGTATATATATATATATATATATATAAGTTACGTATTACATTAAGCACGAAAGGTTTTTAAAAAAATGATTTTATTTTTACAAACCTTTGTTGAATTTAATAAACAATTAATTTGGAAAACTGTTACATAACCTATACTTAATAAAACAATTCAAATACAACTGATGTACATACAGTTGGAGCGGAAAAGGTCTGTGCGATACAGAGGCGACTTACACACTGCCGGGGCTCTGTTCTCACCACCTATATAATACAAAAGCTGCGTAAGCAGGAATTTTCCTAGCACGCATTTAATTATGAAATGTCCACATAAATTGTTCATATAACTCCTCCATCCCTAAAGAAAACTTGGGGGGTTGTCGAAGTTTCGGCATCGGTTGAAGTCCTCTTCTTCTTCTTGACGAGGGCGAAGTATATAAGGCTGCTGAATACGCCTTCGTAAAGGGCAATAGTCCAGATACTGATGTGGTGGGTTATTTCCATAGTTGGGTTAATTCTTGAGATGGTTTCCGTGTTTATTTTGTCCAACTCTAGGCGTTTAACGTTTACTGAGAATTCTGGCATTATACTCATTGAAAATTGTAGTTTGGACGTGTCCATGAAAATAGGATGGCCTCCCGAAGTTGTTGATGTATGGCTCAGTTTCATGTTGTTGAAAAAGACTGAATCATTATTAGTTTTTATCAAATATATGCCTTGAAGGGTGACGGTGGTAGTTGCCTTGCGATTGGTAATTTCCAGAGTCTGCTTGTTGGGGAAGGTCGCCAGTTGAAGGTTGATTTCTGGGATCCAGTTAATTAAGTTGTCTGTAACTTCCAATGCAGTATATTCACAGTTGCTGGCATCGTTGTTCCTGATGATGGACTCTTCACAGTCTAATTTATGGTGTGTTAGAATGTCGAATGAGCAAAAGTATATGGAATCGGTTTTACAGTTACATTCATTGTCTAAACCTAATATTACAGAGTTAGACACTAATATGTACCTTACTTTTGGTATAATTGTTACATAATCTGTTTCATATTTTGTGGGTATAGAATGTAATTTATACAATTTAAATTGAGTTTTTTCTACAATGGGTAAATTTATAAAGTATACAATCCTTTCAGAATCTAGTATACAATTAACTTTAATCAGGTTCTCTAATTCCCACATATTTTCCATTTTAGGTTCTAAAGGTAACCTCTCATTATAATATTTATAAATTTTGTTTAATTCTTCATATAATTCTTGGGTTGAGATAACACTAGGGTGTACAACACCTAGTTTACAAAATGTAAGAGAATTTTCTAAATCTGTGATTACCTGTAACATTATGTCATATAAAATGTTCAATTGGCTTAGAATACTTCTAAATTTGTCTAGTTCAACAAAGTCATTTACATTACGATTCACAATACGTAACTTATTTTTTAATTCTACAACATTTTCATCAATTACAGTAAAAGTTTTATTTAATTCTTTCATAATATTATTACTAAAGGAGTATTGAGATTCAATCTGATAATTAATTTTAATTTGCTCATTTTCAATATCTTTAATTATTTTGTCATATTTTTTTACCATCATATGCATCTAAATTGCCTGTTAAAGATTTGATAACGGATCCTAGTCCATCTATAAGACCTCTTTTTGTTCTTTTGTTACCATTCTCTCTTAAGAGTATAATTTCTAATTTTTCTTCTATTACATTTTTACTGTGATTAACATATTTAAAATAATTAACAATATCTCTTATTCTATTACTGTTATCAGTTACATATTCATTGTTTAATGAGCTACCGTTACAATTGTAGCAACTAGTTTCAAAATTTTGCAATACATCATAATAATAAGCATCAATGTTTTTTAAATGAGCAACTAAGTTTCTTACATTAAAATAGTGGACAAAGGTATGGTAGGAAGATTCTAATTTGGCCGGCCCAAGGTCTATTGGGATTATTCCGAGGTTGTTATTGACTTCTCTGATCTCTGCTGAGTCAGTGGCTGTGCCAATGACGAACAGGAAGGACCTGGAAAATTATTTTGAGCATTAATTACATTTTTATCTTCTTAGGCCTTTTAAATTTCGACAAATGTATTTTGTCTTTTGTGTTATGATGTCTAGGCTTTATTTTACCAGTTTTCCTTCCCTTGTCTATTGAAGCTATTTCTTCCTTGCTATATCTGTTTTTTGTTTTGCTTTGCTTTTGAACTGTTTTTATATAGACTTCCGGTGGTATTTCTGGAAGTGGTTCCTTGTTTATGTTTTTTCTAAAACTTTTTCTTTAATTCTTTGATTGCTATCCCTAATGTTTTCGTAAAGTATTTTTGTTTTTTCTTTATGGTTTAAAACGTAGTAATTTACAATTTGTTTTTCTAAATCTATATCTAATAAAGTGTTTGAATTTATGTGTCCAAATAAGACTTCGCACGGCGTTAATTTTGTGACTGAATGTATGCTAATGTTATAAGCTATTATAGCATATTTAACTTTCTTAATTAAACGGTCTTTTTTTAAATTCGATCTGATTATTTAACAGCCTTATGTGTTCTAATAAAGTGGAATGAAATCTTTCACATAATCCGTTTGATTGGGGGTTTTGTGTGCTGATAAAGTGAATTTTGATTTTATGCAAGTCAAATATCTCCTTTACAATTCTGTTAATAAACTCCGTTCCATTGTCTGAGATAATAACTGTTGGTAAGCAGAAATGCGTGAAGTAATCTAATAGCTTGTCTGCAATCTCTGTAGCTTGAGAGCTTCCCAAGCGATAAGCTTGAGCATATCGCGAGAACGCGTCGACTATGCTGATAAACGAATTCTTCTCCAAGGAGATTGTGTCAACGTGAATTATCTGAAATGGTCTTGCAGCTGTTGGTGTCAAGTTCATTTCTAGCTATAAGGGAATTCTGTCGTATTTGGTTCTTTGACATATGTCACACTGATTTATGAAATTTTGAATTAGTGATTTTAAATTAGGCCAATAATATCTTCGCTTATTTGGTTCGTATGTTTCCTGTATCCCGCGGTGATTGGTTTTGCTAACATGATAATTACTTATCGTTTCTAAGGTATCTTCTTCCGAAGTTAGGTCTAAGAGTTTGTTATTACACTTAACTAAATTTAGTTCAGTTTGTTTGAAATTTTTGGCTATGCATGATGCAAATTTCTCATAAAAATCGTCTTCAAAATATAGATTATATTTTATTTTGGGTACCAAATATGATTTTACAAAATTAACTATGTCTTCTTTAAAATTATTTTCTGATATTTCGACTATTAAACGAATTTTTGAAGTTCCAAATAGCTTTATAATTTTTACTTTCTTCGGCTCATATTTTACTAATGATAAAAATATTTGATTTTTTCCAAAGTTTACAGGCTCGTCGGAAATTGGTATTTCAATTTGGGTGTTCCCTTCAAAATTGTAGTGAATAGTTTGACTGTCGCTTTCTTCATTAACCTCTAAGTTGGCGTTATCGATTGCGTCGAGTTGTACGACCATAGATTCGTTATCTCTATCGTTCAGTTCCGGGAAGTAACGTTGCAGTAACCCAGCTGGAGATAATTCAAGGTCTGGTTCTACAGTGTGTTGGGTGTTCGATGACCTTTTATCAGTGACGTTTAATTGTATTCTAGACAATGCGTCTGCATTTTGGTTTAGTTTGCCTTTTTTGTATCTTATGTCATAATCATATTCTTCTAATTTTAATCTCCATCTTAAAAGTTTGGAATTTGGTTCTTTAACTGAAAATAACCATTGTAAAGGTTTATGGTCTGTATAAATTTTAAATTTTCTCCCAAATAAATAAGGACTGAAATGTTTTGTGGCCCATACGATTGCTAATAATTCCTTTTCAATCGCGGAGTAATTAGTTTCGCTGTCGTTTAAAGTTCTACTGGCATACGCTATAGGAAGGTCTTTTCATTTTTGTCCTGGCTTAAAATAGCTCCTAGTGCATAATTACTAGCGTCTGTCGTTAGAGTAAACTCCTTTTCAAAATCTGGGTATTGTAGAAGGGGCTCATTAGTCAATATATTTTTACATGTTTCAAAACATTCTATTAAGTCTGGATTTTCTATGTTTATTTTTGCATTTTTCTTTAAACAGTTAGTAAACGGTTTTGTTATTTTGGCGAAATTTTTAATAAATTTTCGATAATAGCCTAATAGTCCTAAAAAGCCTTTAATTTGTTTGGTGGTTTTAGGTCTTTGTTTGGTGATTGGATAGTCCTTGATTGCCAAAATCTTTGTTGGGTTGGGTTTTACGCCCTCCGGTGTAACATGTCCTAGATATGCTACTTTTTTCTTAAAAATTCCGTTTTATCCAGCTGTACTTTAAAGTTGGCTTTGCGTAATCCGTCGAATACTTCTTTAAGTCTTTGTATATGTACTTGGAGGCTAGTGGAATAAATTATAATGTCGTCTAAATAAACTAAACATGTATCATTTTGGATGCCTCTCAGAATATTATGCATAATTCTTTGAAATGTAGGGGGGCTATTCTTTAGTCCAAAGGGCATTCTTAAAAATTCGTAGTGTCCCGTTTCTGTTGAAAACGCTGTTTTTTCTATGCTATTTTTATCCATTTCTACTTGGTGAAATCCTGAGGCTAAATCTAAAGTTGTAAAATACCGAGACCGTCCCAATTTGTCTAATATGTCTGTAATGTTCGGCAAGGGAAATTAATCGTCAATTGTTTTTTTGTTTAATCCTCTACAATCTATTACTAATCGAAATTTTGTTTTGCCAGAAGCATCTTGTTTTTTGGGTACAATCCAGACAGGAGAGTTCCATGGAGAATTCGAGGGTCTAATAATTTTTTGTTTAAGCATGTCTTCAGTTTATTAATTTCGTTCTTGTAAATCTCTGGATATCTATAATTTCTAGAGTATACGGGAATTTCATCAGTAGTCCTAATAACATGTTTTATTTGGTTGGTAAAAGTTTCCCTCAATATGGAATAAATCGGCATAATCTTCTATTAAACTTGTTATAGCGGATTTTTCTTCTAAGTTCATATGTTCCATTCTCAATTTTGATAAATCTAAATTTTTCCTTCTCGATTTTTTTTGTTTATAATCTATTAAATTGAAATTAGCGTTCGTTTGCATTGTATCAGGTTCAAGGATATTGTATTCTTCTAAAGATTTTAATTCTAATGGTTCATTTACTGTTAATTCTACATTTACTTCTGTGTTGTTTATTATAGGGCAGTAGGCTTCTCCCTTGTGTACTGAGACAATACAATGCGGATTTCTAATCCATTTAAGTGTTTGTATGGTAAGAGTCCTTCTCCATCTTGAATATTTTGTATTCTAAATTTAATCGTTCGGCTAGTGCGGGCTTGTATAACATAACTTGTTCCCTTTTTTGCGTCCTGTTCCTGACATTCGCCTTTATTATTATTATTATTATTATTATTATTATTGTTATTATTATTATTTTGTTCTTCTGTGTTAAAATATTTAATCGGGATTTGCTTATTGCGAAATAATAATTTATCATTCACAAAATTTAAATTAATTTTTAATTCTTTTATGTTATCTAATCCAAGGAGTAAGTCAAAATCTTTATGGAAATCAAATAAATAGAATTTGGTTGTTTCTTTTCCCAAAAGTGGTAGCGTACAACTGTATTTTTCTTTTGATACTCCATGAGCTGTACTCACTTCAAATGGTTCTTGTTTTAGGGTGTTTTTGAAAAATTGGAAAGCTATTGATTTTTTAATAAATGATCTCGTTCTTCCAGTGTCAATCAGCATCTTTAGGTTGATCTTGGGATCGTGGATGTATGGTAGTTCGTTTGTGTCGTCTTCGATATGCATTATGGAAAATGTCTTTTTATTGTGGTTAGTCCTAAAAAATGATTTTGGGTATGATTGTCTTCTTGAGTGAATCCACATGCGTTTTCTTCTTGCGTTGAATCATCAAAGTCTATGTAGCGGTCAGGGTCCTCTTGCGGTTCATAATCTGTTTGTTGGGTCAGATAAGAGTTAGTCATCTGTTCAGTCAATCGATTCATAATTTGATCGTAATTTTCTTCTTCTATTGGTTTCCCTGTCATCTGATAAAGTCTATTTGGTCTAATTGTGTTCCCTGTTTGACGTGTGGAAATGCTCATTGGTTCTGGTTCAAATTTTTGATGAACTTTTAATGGTGTGTAATTGTTAGACTGTCTCGGTTGTTGATTTTGCTGTACGTATGAGTTAGGTTTAGTAAATTGGTTAGGATTATTTTGGTAGTTGGGCCTATAATTTTGGAAGGTTTGTTTGTTAGGAATGGGTTTGTGAATAGGCGGGTATTGTGGGGCCCTAGGTGGAATGTTCTGTTTAATATTTTGAAATAATTTGTTATTTTTAAATTGAAAGTCATTAGTAAGCATGTTAAGTGCTTCGCTAAGAGAATCTGGATTTTTGGTGCGCATTAGCGATCCTACGGGTTCATGTAAACCTCTAAGGAGAACTCTTAACCCTAATTTCTGTACATATTCTATCAAAACATCTTTGGCCAATTGCCTTTGAGGCTCTTTATTAATAAAAAATGAAATCTGTAAATTTAATAGTTTTTGAATTCTCTCATAAAATTTAAAAGGTGATTCGTTATTTTCTTGTTTTAACTCATCCATTTCTAAATTCAAAGTAAAGCAATCTCTTTTGTCTGAATAGCTGGTTAATAATACTTTTTTACTCTCATACCAATTATATGAATTTGAGTTTACTACCATTTCTAATGCTTGGCCTTTTAATTTAGCTAGTATAGAAGAAAATAGATATTCATTTTGAAAATCCTCTGGATTTTCGTTTACATAAAACTTATTTACTACTTTATCACATATTGAAATAAATCTGTGGAGCATAGTGGGCTCTCCACTATACTCAGGAATCATATCAAGACATTCCTTCTTTAATGTTGGCGTTGCCATTTTAAAATATTATTTTCTTTAAAATAATAAAATTAAAATCAATTATATAAAATTAAAAAGTATTTACTCTACTTTTTCTTAACTCTATTTCTTACGATCTACTTACAAGTGGATCCAAAATATTTTGCTCATTTGAACTACTATTTCACTTTTCACTTTTCACTTACACGATATTCACTCGTGCTCTTAATAGATATGCGCTCTGTAATGAATCGAGTTTTTGCAGTATCTCGGTTAACGATTGAAATCGATAAAAATTTTGTTCATTAATTTTCCCGAGATGTCCTACCGACTGCGCCAGTTACGTGTTGTATTAAGCACGAAAGGTTTTAAAAAAAATGATTTTATTTTTACAAACCTTTGTTGAATTTATTAAACAATTAATTTGGAAAACTGTTACATAAATTATACTTAATAAAACAATTCAAATACAACTGATGTACATACAGTTGGAGCGGAAAACATCTGTGCGATACAGAGGCGACTTACACACTGCCGGGGCTCTGTTCTCACCACCTATATAATACAAAAGCTGCGTAAGCAGGAATTTTCCTAGCACGCATTTAATTATGAAATGTTCACATAAATTGTTCATATAACTTATATATATAAAATGTTTTCTTGTTTAATAATAAAAAAAGTCTCAGTTGATTTTGTGCAAATATAGATCATACACAGTTCCCAAACTTTCATTTTCTTGCTCGTATTGATTCTATGAACTGGAGTAAAAATCAATATACTCGTAAAATGTTGATTTTAGAAATGAATCAATTTCAACCTGAAGCGTGTTTTAGTTACGTCACATTTGACTTTTATTATTTTAGAATCAGGATACTTTTATTCTGTAGAGTCAATATCTCTTCACGTTTTAGGGTTTTACACAATGAAAGTAATAATTGAGCTGGCTTGTCAGTTAAGGTTATAAGCAAATAAATATCTGCACATGAACTCACAAAACCATATACTTTGTTATCTTACGCGTTTCAATGACTTATGCGATCATCATCAGTGACACTAATACAAGTTTACAACTGCAAATTTATATTTTCAGTAATAAATATGTTATAGTTTTACTGATGATGATGATATAAGTCTTTGAAACGCGTATGATAATAAAGTATTTTATTTTGTGAGTTTCTGTGCAGTTATTTATTTGCTTATAACCTACTCAATGTGTATTTCACGATGATTTAAAACTGTAGCATATTTTAATGAAAGGACGGCTAAAAGGTCATCAAGACATATCATTACCAGAGCAAATATTTTAAAAGTGAGTTGTTTAGAAAAATGTAAAACGTATTTTTAATAATATATTAATTCATTGTTTAAACATTTTAAAACATTGTGTGCAAATTAATAAATTAGCCACAGTACAGAAAATAGATGCATATTTTAAGATTTGGTTTCTAAAGTACCTTTTTTGAAGTAGCAAAACATTTTCGCGTAGTTCAGTCCTAAACGTTACGTTGTATACAATAAACTTCGTCTATCTTGCAAAATTAGTTTGAGAAACTTGAAACCCAGTTTTAATTAATTACACCCAGAGGTCGCAAGGAGCAAGCTCTATTGTCGAATTTTGTGGTAACTAAATATCTAAGCCCCCAACGATCATAGCACTACATGTAAAGAATAATACATGCGAAAATATAAATAAATAAACATTTTTAAAGTATATTCTCTCTTAGGTCACAGTTCTCCCATAGGTCTCCCTTTATTACAGTTACTTTTTATTAAATAATTACAATTAATGTATATATATATATATATATATATATATATATATATATATATATATATATATATGTGTGTGTGTGTGTGTGTGTGTATTTATATACTAATATATTAACATCAAAAGGTATCTGTAACCCCCTCTCTCTCTATGTGTATGTGTTTGTGTTTGTGTGTGTGTGTTACTCAATCATGGTAAAATTTTCTTTACCCATTGGGCTTAAATTTTACATAGAGACATTCATAGGGTCGCTGGTTAACACGTAGGCCTGTTTTTATTTAGAAATTCCGTCAGCGCACCGCTCCACGGGTTTTGAAAACACCATTAACACTCAATTGCCTATACTCCATTTAATACTTAACTTACAGCTGATAATCACCTGTAACAGTCACTTTTAGGCACATTTAAACAGCTGATAATTATTTATTGTTATTCATCTAGGTTAGTTTACTTTACAAATATTATGTTACAAGCAGAAGTTTTTCCTTCCCTTGGTTTCCAAGACAATAATCAGTAAATTTATAGTTTGATATATTTATTGGGAACTATTCTATATTACTATATAAAAATCTAATGGTGTCTGTCTGTGTATGTATTACTTAATCTCGTAAACACTACTGGGCCCATTGAGCTGAAATTTGGTATTTATTTCCCGCTCCCACGTGTTCAATTTTAGCGAAACAAATTATACCGGACGACGAAGAAAGTCCTCAGATATACGAAAAAATTATGAAATCTCTCACTAATGCCTCAGATGTTTACAGTTTTAGAAAAATGCAATTCCGTTCAAACGTGGTGTTAAGCGTGCTGGTAAAAATGCACATTATCCACCACCAATACAATACATATAACATGAATCAAAATCATATCCTATATTGACAGTGATTGTTTTTTATTGTCATGGATGGTTAATTTTATATAACTATGAAATATCCAGTCAGGATAGATTTGGTTGTAATTTTATACGTTTAACCAAATGTTTACATTTAAAGCTAGAATAGAGATCACGTGACCAAGTACTCCACGGAAGTAGACATTTAATTAGGTAATGTTGTATAACATTACAACCAAATATTCTGACTGGGCACATTACAGGTATATTTTAGTATAGTATATAGTATTGTATAAAATAACCACCAAATCTATCGTAACTGGATACTTAATACGGGTACTTTTTATTTCTCAGCAATGAATTTATCACCCAACTTTAATTTGACAAAGGTTTTATTTATTTCCCTGTGTGAGAGTTTTCATCATTTTTTCGTATCCTTAATGGTTTTCTGCAACGCCCAGTATAATGTTTTCCCCTATCGAACAGGTGGGAACGGGAAATAAATATCTGAAATTTTACATGGACATTCTTGGGGTCCCTGGTTCTCACATAGGCCGATTTTTCGTTAGGAATTCCTTAAGGACACCGCCCCACTGGCCTTAGAATCTTCCTTAAAGGTAGGTTTATAAACTATAGTTTGATATAATTATTGAGATTTAATTACAGTAAATTAAATTCAACTAATTTACAAATACAAATTAAATCATTGCAAATATTCGTTAAACTCGTACGAAGGACACGGTACTATGTAGTATATATATATATATATATATATATATATATATATATATATATATATATATATATATATATATATATATGACAGAACCACAATAATTATTGGCAAAATAGAAAGTGAATTTCCTTGCATTTTTCCATTTCCCTTTCAATATAGTAAATGGTGTTGGACTATTATTTTTGTCCATTAATATTTGTTCGCTTTTTTTCGTTTCTACCTTATGAAATTGATAAAGATCTTTATTTTCTTATTTTAAGCATTTTTTTTAATCCTTCATTATTGCAAGGAACCTTTCTTTTATAACTTTATGTAAATCTTGAGGAATTGATTTCTAGTTATGAGAAAGTTGGCTCAGTGCCAAAGTACTTGAATAAATACATGTAGTCATTCAGTTCGAATCTGACTGAGGCATCAATTAAAAAAAATTAATAATTGAATAAATATTTTAAAAGTATGTTTTAACATCAATTGTCATCCACTAAAGGTTAAAAAAAATGTATTGAACTTGATTGAATGAATAAAAACGTATTTTAATAACGATTGAAATTTCGTATAAGATACATATAAGGAGAGTGTGAGTTAATAGAAGAAATTTAATAAAAGAAACGATAAACTTTGTATCTTCCTCAAATTATACATCCTAGAAAATTGGACATTATGAAGTCAAAACTTGTCGTTTAATGCAAGTATTAAATATCGTATATTTTTATAATGGATTTCTGTGTGTAACGTTGCAGATGAAAGCTCAAACAAAATCCTTTTGAACGTGAAGAATGTAAGGAGAAAATGCAGAATTTGTTTGTCTCTAAAACTAAAGTTAAATTTTAGAGTAATCTGATTTACGAGCAGGGAGGAATTGTCGAAATCTAGATAAAAACAATATCATTTGGGGAACAATTTTTAATCACAATTTCTTAAAGAGCGTTTTTGTGAAACAAGAAAGATCAGATGTAAATACACGAATTTCTTACAAATAGTCAATTTAAATAGGAAAAATTAAAAATATTTAATTGTAATAACTTTAATTATTATACCTATTTTATGTCTTTTATTACTACTAATAAAATTTAAAGCACCCAACAGGTTCGATGAAAATCAAATTAAATGTTCATTTCATTATAAAATTTCCCCATTTTTTGGACGTTCCCCTTCACTCCTACTTTTAAGTATAAATAAAGATTAAAATGTTTATTGACGTTTCCGGCGCTCGAGTAATTACGCATTTCACAAAATATATTGAAAGGGAATTGTGTAGGTGTAAAAATCCCATTTCCGTCACAGGCACAGAATTGATGGAAATGGATTATGAACCACCGAATAGAATATCTTTCCGTCTAGAAAAAATTATAATCACTATTTCAAGGCCTTTGAGGATAGAAAATTGTTTGTGAACGGGATTTATAATGAAGCAATGGATTGACAATACAAAGACCTTTAAGCTAAGCATTAAGCTTTCTAAGCACAAATTATATATCATCTTAATTTTGACTCTTTTTTGTAGAGGTCTCTTTCAATATTTACATTGCATACAAAAAAAACTAATTATCCTATTCGTATTTCGTAGAACAACATTACGCAGCATCAAATAATTTCGTAATATACCTTATAATTCAAGATTATATGATGTTTTAAAATACCTAACATCATCTGTTACATATTTCCTGACTGTATTTACAAAAACTAATAATTTTTGTAGTTATTTTCCATTTAAAGAGATATTTATGCATAAAAGTATTAAATTAAAACATCATTATATAAACTGCAAAAAGCTTGTTGATAGGTTTGAAATTTATCTCTGGGGTAATAAGTTGAAACGGTCAAGCATTGTGTTACGATTTGAGAGAAATAATTATGAAATTTATTTAGCTTTAAATATAATTTTAGATAAATTACGCCAAAACGATGCGATATTGAGATAAGTAGAACTCAAGATATAATCGGCCTGGGAAAAGGTCAGAGATAAGCGAACCTTAAAGCCTAAAACTAGATGTTAACACTATCTTGTCTTGGTTAAATGATAACATTTCTCAAATATTAAAACAATCCACTCGTATATTTTAAAAAATGAATGTTTATGTGAGTGTGTGTGTGTATGTATGTAACTTATGTTATAGACGCCTAAACCACTGAACAGACGTTGATGTGATTTGGAGGGTTTGTTAAACACATTCCCAGAATGATTCGTGTCACGTTGGTTGAAGATACATCCACAGAGTTCTAGATGGCACCCCAGAGGATTACGATGGTTCAAAAACTGATGTATGTATGTATATGTGTATGTATGTATTTTATGGACGCCTAAGGCTTAGGATGGTTTAGTGTACAGCCTTCCATAAGCTTAATGTTAACATGTACACCCATACAAACGCTACTTGAATTAATTAAAATATTATATAAAAATAAAAATTAACTTTAAACTATTCTATGCCATCACACGTTGATATTATATGTAGTATCGCCGATAATATTCTTGGGAAGTTAGAATCAACCAAAGCTGTGCAACGTAACCAGGCTAAACACAAACTAACTGACACCCAACTCCATCCAGGCAGATATCAGAGGTGGCAAGTTCAAAGGAGAGATGGTCTTAATTCCTTGAATATAGTTTATTTCGTCAGATCTACCCACTTATTTTAAACGACTACAATTTCCTTTGCGTCTTGCATTCGCAATAACCATAAACAAGGCACAAGAACAATAACTGACTATTGCTGGATTAAATTTGGACCATTAGAGCTTTTACCACGGACAATTATATGTTGCGTGCTAACGTGTTGGGACACCTAAAAGTTATATGTTAATACGCCTAATGAAATGAAGAAAAACATTGTCTATCCTCTAGCATTGCAGTAAATGAAATATAATTATTTAGATGTTTGATTTGTTTTTCTTGTTGGATAAATTATCATTTCTGGCGCAGCAACGTGCGCCGGGTAACGCTCGTAGACTTATATTCGTACAGCGTAGCAGATCTTTACTCTAAAAAGAATTAGTTTAACAATTTTACTACTAACTACATTGTGTACATCCTGATTCTGAATATTCCCCGTCCAGATAGATTCGTGAATTTACTTACTGATTCATTTCACGATATTTTAATTTAAACGTTCGGTCTAAGATTCGCTGCATGTTTGACAACGATCCGTGGCACCCCACTAAAATTTGTTTTCTTTTCAAAATGCGTCCCACAATTTGGATATTAAAAAAATTCGAAAATCATCTTTTAAAAAATTAGGAATTTCATCACATTCTTCTATCTAAGAATGTCATGTTATTTAAGAATATGAACATGCACACTTTTGCTCCTATCTTTGAACAGTTAACGAATCCGCAAATGTTTTAGACGTTTTATATTTCGTGAAATCAAAAAAAGCGATGGAAATCCCCAAGAGTTGCATCCATCGATTTGCATTTTTATGCGCCTAATGAAATGAAGAAAACTTTGTCTATCCTTTAGAATTGCGGTAAATAAAATATAATTATTTAGATGGTAGATTTGCTTATCTCATTGCAAAAATAATGAATTCCTGCGCAGCAAAGTGCGCTGGTTTACACTAGTAAGAAATAAATACGAAAAAATTTGGTAAAAGTAATTCAAAATAAACATGGAAATAAATAAAAATGTAAAAATATAATCACAGACAGATAGCCTAAATAATGTAAAAAGTAACAATAATAAAATCAAACAAACACAAAACGTCGTGAATATAAACCTTAGGACCAGAACGTAAATGATTTGGCAAACAGAAGAAATAACTAATAACAGATATACAAATGACTGATGTTATAACTAAGATATATATATATATAAAGAACAAAAGTCAAAATACAAATACAAGAATTATATTTGAATTACTAATACTAATAATGAGTTGATAAATGAACAAATACAAGTAAAATCTAAATTCGATAATATATTCAGTGTTTGTAATGTTAGGGCAGCAAAATAAAAAAAATAAAAAAATAAAAAATTTTTAACAACATTGTAATTGATTTGGCATAACTATTTATTTGATCTAATTTGCACATATGTTAATTTTAATTGTTTAATATTCCTGATGATGTTGGAACTGTTAGCCAACGAAAAGCTTTGAATTGTAAATTCAAATATAATTCTTGTATTTGTATTTTGACTTTTATTCTTTATTAATACACAAGAAAACATATTGCGATATTTATATATATATATATATATATATATATATATATATATATATATATATATATAAAAGAAGAAAATTTGATAAATAAATTAGAAATAATAACACAAGAATTAATTATCGTAGAGTCGTGTTTCACATTGTATAATACAGCGTAAGATGGAAAAATATAACGTAATAAAAGTAATTGGAAACATTTAAAGCGAGAAAAGTTGAGCTGTGATGAAGGTATTAAAAAAGGGTAAAAATTGTTATGGTTTCTAATAATAGTATATATAATATTATCGCAATTATTTACTGAAAAAAGGACAAAAGCTTTTTAGTAATATATTTTATATTAATAAGTTATGCTAATAATATGATTTTCAAAAGAATCAGAGGAAATACAATAGAAATATATTTTCGAATATTTGAAAAAGCGTGGAATAAAAAGTAATCTATTACCTTTTATACTTATTTATTAGTTATTTATTTTATTAACCTCCAATTTCACTTACAAAATATACGATATCATTTTCCTTAAATTTTGAATCGTTAATGAAATACGGTTTTATTCATCCAATCAAGTTCAAATACATTTTTTAAAACCCATAATGGATGGCAATTGATGTTAATACAGTTTTTTAAAATATTAATTCATTACTTAAAATTTTAAAAAGCTGATGTCTCAGTCTAATTCGAACTGAATGACTACATGTTTGAAATCCAGCAATTTGGCACTGAGCCAACTTTTAAATTGCTAGAAATCTGTGTTTTAAAGTTATATATGAATTTATCAGAGAAAGGTTTCTTGCCGAAATGGAGCAATACAAGAGATGGATAGAATGAGAAATTATAGACCACCACGAGCTTCATAAATTAGGAACAAAAAAAAAGAAAGCGAATAAATAGTAACCAACAAAAATAATAGTCTAACATTATATAATGTGTAGAGATGAAAATGGAAAATTGCAAGGATATTCACTTTCTATTCTGTTCCCGGTACTTAATGTTGTGATTCTGTCATATTTACGGCCCTATACATATTTATAATTGTTAATATAAAATAAAAAGTAACTAAAATAAAATGTTTCTGTGTTGACCTCAGTAGAAATTGACTTAATTTTTTTTTATATCCTGGTTCTCTAACGGTACGCTCGAATGAAATAAAGCATTTTATGGTAAACATTTCGCCGCAATAGGCGATATGTACCTTAAATGTTATGAAAATATTAAATCTATTACAGCGTTAAAACTACATTAACATTTTCGTTTTAAAGGATTTCAATAAACTAATTTAAAATTAGAAATCTTTAGCAGAAAGATGTAAATGCTGCTTTATGGGACCAACTTAACGGAAGGTAAAATTTCATGGTTCACTTGGAGCAGAATAACTATAGAGCAGAGAGAGTGATCGTAAACCGCCGCGGTACTGTAAGTTTGGGGACAGTTTTATGTTCATTAAAGTGGGTATATGCAGGGAAGTAAATGAGTAATGTTAAAGGGTATTAAACAAAACTTATGAATTAGTAAAAACAATCTCCAAACCAATGCTTTGTACATCTGTAACCAGGTAACAATGAACAAACTTATCACCCTTACATCAGTTTATTGTGTTAAAGATACGTTTTCCTCTACCTGTTAGCTCCTTGACAATGTATAAAATTTCAATGATTTATATAGCGTCCGAAAGATGTGAAGGCCTTTATTAATCTCTAGTCTTTAAAATAGAGGCCGAAGAGTAAAATGAAGATTGTAACCATTGAAGCCGTAAAGTGAAACGAGGTGAATAAACAAGCCTTTATTCTATACAGTTATTATTGTTGTAGGTTGAGAGACCAATAATTTATTTTTCGATATTCCGTACGCGATAAAATAAACAGTAGGCCTAATGAAACTGAACCAGCTGTAGCTGCCTTCTCGATCAGCTGTGCCGACTTATGATTTGACGGGTATTCGTGTTGATTTATTTTATTTGAAGTTAGTTTTAGCTGACATGGTGCTAACTACTGCAGAGAAAACATTTATCGTAGACCATTATTTTTGAACAATTGAAATTGGACGTGCGAGTGGACCAAGTTGGTCAAACACTGCATTACGTTTCCAGGAACAATTTAACAAAAACCCGCTTAGTTATAACTCTGTGAGGACATTCAAATCCAATAAAACGCGTTTCCTTTTTATTTACGAAACCACTAAGGTACATATCACATTCACCCGAAAAACAAATGTCACTCAGAAACTCAGGTTTCCCGTAGCACATTGGTAACATCAAAACATTGGTGGTAAGTTTAAAGGTTGAACAGTTTGTATAATGTAGGGGAAAATCACCAATGTGGTGGGAACATTTTTCTCGCTAATATATTGATTGGAATCAGTTTTAAAGGTATTCGGTTTAGGCTTCTTGTCGGTCACTCTAACACTTGCTGCAACACTATTCCGTGATTTTTATTTGTACAGACAGTAATTGAGTGACCTGAAATGCCCTTCCGATTTGTAAAAACACTACCTGATCTTCCAAATTGTCAAAAACACAGGAACGGAAAGTTCTAGACAGGTCCGGAAAGGTCTGGACAGGTCCGGACAGGTCCAACCAGGTCCAGACAGGTGCATATAGGTCCGTAAAGGTCCGGACAGTTCCGGACAGGTTCCGACAGGTCCCGACATGTCTATAACGATATAGACAGGACCAGACAGTTCCGGACAGGTCCGGACACGTCCAGAAAGGTCCGCACAGGTCCAGACATGTCCAGATAGGTCCAGACAGGTCCACACAGGTCCAGACAGGTTCAGACAGTTCCGGAAAGGTCTGGACAGGTCCGGACAGGTCCAACCAGGTCCAGACAGGTGCATATAGGTCCGTAAAGGTCCGGACAGGTCCCGAGAGGTCCCGACAGGTCTATAACGATATAGACAGGACCAGACAGTTCCGGACAGGTCCGGACACGTCCAGAAAGGTCCGCACAGGTCCAGACATGTCCAGATAGGTCCAGCCTGGTCCACACAGTTCCACACCGGTCCAGACAGGTCCAGACATGTCTAGACAGATCCAGACAGGAACGGACAGTTTCAGATAGGTCCGGACCTGTCTGGACAGGTCCGAACAGGTCCAGACAGGTCCATACAGAACCGTACAGAAACAGACAGTCCAGACAAGTCCGGACCTGTCTGCACAGGTCCGAACAGGTCCTGACAGGTCCAGACAGGTCTAGACAGATCCAGACAGGAACAGACAGTTTCAGACAGGTCCGGACCTGTCTGGACAGGTCCGAACAGGTCCTGACAGGTCCAGACAGGACCGTACAGAAACAGACAGTTCCAGACAAGTCCGGACCTGTCTGCACAGGTCCGAACAGGTCCTGACAGGTCCAGACAGGTCTAGACATGTCCAGACAGGTACGGACAGGTCCGGACGGGTTGCGACAGGTCCAGACAGGTTCGGATATGTCCAGAGAGGTACAGACAGGTCTAAACAGGTCCAGACAGGTCCTGACAGGTCCAGAGAGGTCCGGACAGGTCCAGACATGTCCTGACAGGTCCGGAGAGGTCCAGGCAAGTCATGACAGGTCCAGACATGTCCAGACAGGTCTTGACAGGTCGGTAAAAGTCCAGATAGGTCCAGAGAGGTCCCGATAGTTTAAGACAGGTCTTGACAGGTTCGTAAAGGTCCGGAGGGGTACGGACAGGTCCAGAGAGGTCTAGAGAGGTCCCGACAGGTCCAGACATGTCCAGAGAGGTCCAGACAGGTCTAGGGAGGTCCAGACAGGTCCAGTGAGGGCCACACAGGTCCAGACCTGTCTATAGACCTGTCTGGACCTGTCTCCAAGTACTCACGCCAGATTAATTTCCAATCCAGAATTACTCCCAGATATTTAGCGCTCTCAACGTAGCCTATTTCGGTAGGTCCGGACGTGTCTAGACCTGTCTAGACCTGTCTGGACCTGTTTATACCTGTCTGGACCTCTCCGGACCCGTCTGGAACTGTACGGACCTGTCTGGACCTGTCGGGACCTCTCTGCACCTGTCTGGACCTCTCTGGACCTGTCCGAAACTCTCCAAAACTTTACGGAACTGTCTGAACCTGCCTGGACCTGTGTGGACCTGTCGTGACCTGTCTGAAACTGTCTCAACCTCTCTGGACCTGTCTGGACCTGTCCGGACCTGACTGAAACTGTCTGGACCTGCTTGGACATAACGGCACCTGTCTGTACCTGTTTGGACCTGTCTGGATTTGTCTGGACCTTTCTAGACCTGTATGGAACTGTCTGGAACTGTGTGGACCTGTCTGGACCTCTCAGGACCTGTCTGGACCTGTCTAGACGTTTTGGAACATCTCTGGACCTGTCTTGACATGTCTGGAACTGTCCGGACATGTCTGGACCTGTCTGGATCTCTCTGGGCCTGTCTGGACCTTTCGGAACATCTCTGGATCTGTCTGGACATGTCTGGAACTGTCTGGACCAGTCCGTGCCTTTCTGGACCTGTCTGGACCAGTCCGGACCTGTCCAGACCTGTCTGGACCTGACTCTGGACCTGTAGGGACCTGTCCGAACCTGTCTGTAACTGTCTGTGCCTTTCTGAACCAGGCTGGACCTGACCGGTATTGTCTGGACCTGTCCGGACCTGTCTGGACCTAACTGGACTTATTTTGACATGTCTGGACATGTCTGGACCTGTCCGGACCTCGCGGGACCTGTCCGAACGTGTCTGGACCACTCTAGACCTATCTGGACCTGTGTGGACCTGTCGAGACCTCTCTGGACCTGTCCGGACCTCTCCGGTTCTTTACGGACGAGTCTGGACCTGTTTTTTCCTGTCTGTACCTGTCGTGACATGTCCGGACATGTCTGGACCTGTGCGGACCTGTCCGGTCCGGTCCGGACCTGTCTGTACCTGTCTGTGCCTTTCTGGACTAGGCCGGACCTGTCTGGCCCTGACTGGACCTGTCGTGACATGTCTGGACATGACTGGACCTGTCGTGACTTGTCTGTACCTGTCCGGACGTGTCTGGACCTGTCCGGACCTGGTCGGACCTGTCCGGACGTGGCTGGACCACTCTAGACCGGTCCGGACCTGTGTGGACCTGTCGGGACCTATCTGGACCTGTCTGGACCTGTCCGAACCTCTCTGGTTCTTTACGGACCTAGCCGGACCTGTCCGGACCTGTCTGGACCTGTCTCAACCCGTTTCGACCTGTCTCAACCCGTCTGGACCTGTCCGTACCTGTCCGGACCATTTGGAATTAGGCGTGCGAGTGGACCAAGTAGGTCAAACACTGCATTACGTTTCCAAGAACAATTTAACAAAACCCCGCTTAGTTATAACTCTGTGAGGACATTCAAATCTAATGAAACACGTTTTCATTTTATTTACGAAACCACTATGGTACATATCACATTCACCCAAAAAACAAATGACACTCAGAAACATTGGTAACATCAAAACATTGGTGTTTAGTTTAAAGGTTGAACAGTTTGTATAATGTAGGGGAAAATCACCATTGTGCTTTGAACATTTTTCTCACTAATATATTGATTGGAATCAGTTTTAAAGATATTCGGTTTAGGCTTCTTGTCGGTCACTCTTACACTTGCTGCAACACTCTTCCCTGATTTTCATTTGTACAGACAGTAGTTGAGTGACCTGAAATGCCCTTCCGATGTGTCAAAACACTACCTGATCTTCCAAATTTTCAACAACACAGGAACGGTCAGTTCCAGACAGGTCCAGATAGGTCTGTAAAGGTCCGGACAGGTCCAGACAGGTCCAGAGAGGTCCCGACAGGTCCAGTCAGGTCGAGACAGGTCCGGACAGGAACGGACAGGTCCAGACATGTCCAGACAGCTCAAGAAAGATCCAGACAGGAACGGACAGTACCAGGCAGTTCCGGACAGGTCTGGAGAGGTAGACAGGTTCTGACAGGTCCGGACAGTTCCAGGCAGGTCCAGACAGGTCCAGACATGTCCAGACAGATACGGACAGGTCTGGGAAGGTTGTGACAGGTCCAGACAGGTTCGGACATGTCCAGACAGGTTCAGACAGGTCTTGACAGGTCCGTAAAGGTCCGGAGTGGTCCGGACAGGTCCAGAGAGGTCTAGAGATGTCCCGACAGGTTCAGGCAGGTCCAGACAAGTCCAGATAGGTCCGTAAAGGTCCGGAGAGGTCCGGACAGGTCCAGACGTTTCCAGAGAGGTCCAGAGAGGTCCCGACAGGTCCAGACAGGTCCACACACACACACATAACACATACACACACACACTAACACACAGACACCCCCTCCTACACACACACACACACAACCACACTCACACACAGACACTCCCCTCGTACACACACACACTCACACACACACACACACACACACACACACACACACACACACACACACACACTCACACTCACAAGAACTTTAGTATATATTTGTTTCTAAATTTGTTACTAACAGTACAGTAATATAACAGCAGTAAGAAATATATTGCCTTTTAGTCACGTTGTCAACCTAGTAAAAGAATACGATGTACCGATGATTTATCCTCTACTATTGGATATAAATATAAAGTTATTGTTGTAAATACTTTTATATATTTTATCATATTATATTTGTATATAATAAAATAAACCTAATTTTTTACCTTGCGATTTCAAATAATATTTCAGTCACATAGATAGAAAAAGAAATATAAATGTATTACAGATCATATAATAGTCACCCTGTATGAAAATAGCATTCCATTTGATATTCTGTCAGGTTTTCTACGAGTTCCCCCCCGCAGCATCAATATGTTATATAATTGGACTCGGCTTGCTTGTTTGTTTCCCCCATCGTTATCTTGACTCCCGACCGTTACGTAGGATTATGATTACGGGAATGTTTTTTAAAATTATCCTTGCTTCATTAATTCGCTTCTTTGAGTAAATCTTAAACTTTATCCTGACAACGAAATCAAGCTGTAAGACTCGCTCTCCCACAGGTCACATGTTATGAGCTACCATTTTAAGGACGATATTTTTATCCAGAGCTCGTAAAAAATATTTATCTTTAACTAATCACAACTATCTTTAACTATTTGTAGTAAATAATCAAAAAGCGATATTTGAACAAGAGAGTTGTAAGGAATAACTAATGTTTTATAAAAGCGTGGGTTCTACTAGAAAATAAATTATGAAGTCACAGTAAATGAATAGCCTAATAGTTAATTTAGCCAAGTAAGGTGATTAGTCTTTAACTTATATAAAAATTAAACCTGTTTTATGCTTTTACAAAACCAAGACAAATCAAGAAATGATTAATAAGATACTTGTTTTGTTAAAATAATTAATACGTGAAATGTGGTATTTAGAGCATGAATTATAAAAGATTATAAAATTAGAAATTACAATAGGGAAGTTTTTCACTTTACTTAAATTTTCAACATTAACCTTTCAATACTGGGTTGTAGAAAACCCCTATATGCTTCACTTTAATCAACACATAACGTTATTCATTTCCCTTATATTCTAATTTCTTTCCCAACCTTAGAGGGATATTTGTTATTCTGACTGTCACGTTAAAGCTACCTAAATATAGAGAAACCACAGATTCCAATCAACGTACCACAACGTATTGCATTCGCATTAACATTTCTACTTCTATTCTACATCTACCATATTATTCCTACTGCATGGGAGACTAAGGGATCGATACCTCTCTATACCCTCGATAAATAGAGGACGGCAAGTTTCACGTATGTACCCATGCCACGATAGCAACGATCCTTCCCATACCATCAAGTTTGTTTTAGCCTTTTAGTATTCATAAACGATCCATACTCTCCAATAATTAGACCAACACTCTAACCTAAACACTTTGAAAAATAATTCATTGTTTTATTTTTTTATTTCTAGTAGTATATTTGGTTTATTTTATTAATTTCTTAAAGTAAAATTTTTAGCTTTACCATTTTTATCCATGGGGAAAAGATCATCTGTTACTGGGCATAGGAGCAGTAATTGCATTGAAAGGAGTCGATTTTTTCTCTATCTTTCTGGAAATCTTAAGACGAGTGTGAACAACATTGCATCCAAAGTTAGGAAATAATTCAGAATTTGAGGAGAATTAATGTAAGGATGTAAAAAACCACTGATACAATATATATATATATATATATATATATATATATATATACATATATATATATATACATATATATTTGGTCTACAACCTGGTATTAAACAGTTAATGTTAAAAATTTAGACAAAGTAAAAACACTTTCGCATTTTAATTTCTATTTTTAATAGTTTCTATTAAACTTTCTACTTTCTACTTTAATAATTCATAGTTTTGATGTTCTTAACAAGTTTATTATAATACTGCACTGCATGTATAATTAGTATAATATCGAATCATGTACTTGATTAGTCGTATCTTCAAATGGTTAACTTTTATTAGTTAGGTTAACATATATAGTTCAGGATTATAATAAACCACACAAGACTATAACTAGTATAAGCTATATTTAATTTATATATTTTATTACACACATTGCGGCCACTTACAGTTTTCTACACCATTATCATGACTAAAACGATAAAAATAGATCGATAACCAACATTGAATAAATATATATAAATCTATTAAGCAAATAATAGATATGCTTCTAGAAAACATCAAACAACAACTATTAAAGCAAAAAATTAACCAATTATTTGTATTTAGTAGAATATTTACCAAATATTATAATATTCGAACAAATTGTATAAGATCTTAATAAATTTAAAATAGGATTAAAATTTGTTCCATATTCAGTTATTAAATACTTCATAGAAGGGTGTGTCAACTAAATATCCTAATAAACTATGATCAATAAACCAATATATAAATATAATACCAAATTAACGCATATATGTATTATTAAAAATAATAACAAGAATACAGCATGTAAGGGTGCAGGTAATCTTTCAAACATTTGTCTTTACGCATTTTGTCAAAGCTCTTTGAACCAATGAACTCTTTTTCTTGAAGTTGATTACAGCATTTATTTTTGCACGTAACCTTTCATCATATATCTATACGCATTTTGTCAAAGCTCTTTGAACCAATGAACTCGTTTACGTGAAGTTGATTACAGCATTTATTTTTGCACGTAACCTTTCAATCATATATCTATACGCATTATGTCAAAGCGCTTTGAACCAATGAACTCGTCTGCGTAAAGTTGAATACAGCATGTATTTGTGCACGTAACCTTTCAAACATTTATTTTTACGCATTGTGTCAAAGCACTTTGAACCAATGAACTTGTCTACGTAAAGTTGAATACATCATGTATTTGTGCACGTAATCTTTCACACATTTATCTTTACGCATTGTGTCAAATCACTTTGAACCAATGAACTCTTCTACGTAAAGTTGAATACAGCATGTATTTGTGCACGTAACCTTTCAGACATATATCTTTACGCATTTAGTCAAAGCACTTTGAACCAATGAACTCGTCTACGTGAAGTTGAATACATCATGTATTTGTGCACGTAATCTTTCACACATTTATCTTTACGCATTGTGTCAAAGCACTTTGAACCAATGAACTCGTCTACGTAAAGTTGAATAAAGCATGTATTTGTACACGTAACCTTTCAGATATTTATCTTTTCGCATTTTGTCAAAGCACTTAGAACCAATGAACTCGTCTACGTAAAGTTGAATACAGCATGTATTTCTGCACGTAATCTTTCAAACATTTATTTTTACGCATTGTGTCAAAGCACTTTGAACCAATGAACTTGTCTACGTAAAGTTGAATACATCATGTATTTGTGCACGTAATCTTTCACACATTTATCTTTACGCATTGTGTCAAATCACTTTGAACCAATGAACTCTTCTACGTAAAGTTGAACACATCATGTATTTGTGCACGTAACCTTTCAGATATTTATCTTTACGCATTTTGTCAAAGCACTTAGAACCAATGAACTCGTCTACGTAAAGTTGAATACAGCATGTATTTGTGCACGTAATCTTTCAGACATTTATCTCTACGCATTTTGTCAAAGCGCTTAGAACCAATGAACTCGTCTACGTAAAGTTGAATACATCATGTATTTGTGCACGTAATCTTTCAAACATTTATTTTTACGCATTGTGTCAAAGCGCTTTGAACCAATGAACTTGTCTACGTAAAGTTGAATACATCATGTATTTGTGCACGTAATCTTTCAGACATTTATCTTTACGCATTTTGTTAAAGCACTTTGAACCAATGAACTCGTTTACGTGAAGTTGATTACAGCATTAATTTTTGCACGTAACCTTTCAACATTTATCTTTACGCATTTTGTTAAAGCACTTTGAACTAATGAACTCGTTTACGTGAAGTTGATTACAGCATTTAGTCTTGCACGTAACCTTTCAACATTTATTTTTACGCATTGTGTCAAAGCCCTTTGAACCTATGTACTCGTCTACGTAAATTTGAATCTATCTACGGAGAGCAGAACCGTAATGTCCCAGTTCCCATTTTGTATGTATGTCATTTCATGAGCGCGGATGTAATAGATTTAGCCTGCTCTGCATTTGCATTCAAGTGAGTCAACCCTTTAATAGGGACGCATCCCTCGTCTACGTAAAGATCCACTGAGTAATATTTACTCGCTGCTGGCTAAGAGAGTAATTTAGTTATTGCCATCTAGCTTTATATGGGACCGGTAATTGAGTGTTGCACGTCTTTCGAAGCGAACCGTTTAAGTACTTTTTAATGTTTAACCTAATAATAATTTTCGTACATAAAAGTATATAAACGATACAAAATCTCATTAAAATGTAGAAGCTTTTCAAAAACACTATTTAATTTATTCTCACTACTACTTGGCTTTAGCAACATTTATAAATGAAAAGCAAACCAATTGTTATTATTCGCTGTAATAACTGGGAGGAACGTACATTTATAGAAGTTTATTTTCCTTTTCTCAAAACATTCCAGTTATAAAATGGCGTATGCATCTCTTATAAATCGATACGTTCTGAAAATTTTTAGACGGGTACAAACATAATAGCTAACTTTGTAGTTTTCTAACGGTAATGAAACCCTTTAAATTACGTTTAATTGAAGTAAACTCCGTTTTAAAAATTATACGTTTTATCTACGAGCATCTTCCTGTAGTAGTGCAGCTTCTTGGAATTATGCGACTTTCTGAATAAATGCTCCATCAAGAGGTTACGCAGCATCTGAGAGAAATGCGTCTTCTTGAAGTAACACATCTTAAGGAGCCATTACAGCTGCATTGCATCTTATATCAATGCAGCTTCCAGGAGGTATGAAACATTTTGGAGTATCGTCCTGAAACATGTTGGAGTAATGCGGCTTTGGAAGTAGTCCAGCTCCCTGGAGTGTTTGGATGTGTTAGAGTAATACGCCTTTCGGAAGTTATGCAGCCTCCTGGAGTTAAGGAGGACTTTTCGCATGCAGCTATGCAGCTTCCTCGAATTATAGATCATGTTACAGTAATGTGACTTCCTAGAGTTATGAAGCACAGTAGTGTAACATGGCTTTTTGGAGTTATTCAGTTTCCTGGAGTTATAAAGCATGTTGGAGTAATGTAGCTTCCTTTATTTATGCAGCTCCTCGAGTTATAGAAATCCTACAGTAACGTGGCTTCCGGGGGCAATGCAGCTTCCAGGAGCTACGGAGCCTGTTAGAGTAATGTAACTTGCTGGAGGTATGCAGCTTTCTCGAGTTATGAAGCATCCTAGAATAATGTGGCTTCCTGGAGGTATGCAGCTTCCTCGAGTTATGAAGCATCCTAGTGTAATGTGCCTTCCGGGAGGTATGCAGCTTCCTCGAGCTATGAAGCATCCTAGAGTAATGTGCCTTCCGGGATATATGCAGCTTCCTCGAGCTATGAAGCATCCTAGAGTAATGTGCCTTCCGGGAGGTATGCAGCTTCCTGGAGCTATGAAGCATCCTAGAGTAATGTGGCTTCCTGGAGGTATGCAGCTTCCTCGAGCTATGAAGCATCCTAGTGTAATGTGCCTTCCGGGAGGTATGCAGCTTCCTCGAGCTATGAAGCATCCTAGTGTAATGTGCCTTCCGGGAGGTATGCAGCTTCCTGGAGCTATGAAGCATCCTAGAGTAATGTAACTTGCTGGAGGTATGCAGCTTTCTCGAGTTATGAAGCATCCTAGAATAATGTGGCTTCCTGGAGGTATGCAGCTTCCTCGAGCTATGAAGCATCCTAGTGTAATGTGCCTTCCGGGAGGTATGCAGCTTCCTGGAGCTATGAAGCATCCTAGAGTAATGTGCCTTCCGGGAGTAATGCAGCTTCCTGGAGCTAAGGAGCATGTTAGAGTAATGTAGGTTCCTGAAGGTATGCAGCTTCCTCGAGTTATGAAGCATCCTAGTGTAATGTGCCTTCTGGGAGTTATGCAGCTTGCTCGAGTTATGGAGCATCCTAGAGTAATGTGGCTTACTTGAGTTATGCAGCTTCCTGGAGCTATGGAGCATGTTAGAGTAATGTAGCTTCCTGGAGTTATGCAGCTTCTTCGAGCTATGAAACATCCTAGTGTAAAGTGGCTTACTGGAGTTATGTAGCTTCCTGGAGTTATGGAGCATGTTAGAGTAATGTGGCTTACTAGAGTTATGCAGCTTCCTAAAGTTACGGAGCATGTTAACGTAATGTAGGTGTTTGGAGTTACGAAGCATGGTAAAGTAAGATGGCTTCTTGGAGTTATGGAGCATGTTAGAGTAACGTAGCTCTTTGGAGTTACGGGGCATGTTAGAGTAATACGAGTTTCTGTAACTGTGGATCTTTATTAACCAAAGCTTAAAAAATAGGCGAGCTGGCTGACTTACACATTCCTACCTTCTATATTTATTTCCCTAGTCATATCTCATCCTATACATAATGTCTCTATTATTACCATCAATAGATAGTAATGCGTGAGTATTTGCCACAACCGAACGAGCATAGGTATATACTGAGGTCAACGTAGAGACATCTCAGTTCGACTAGCCTGCCTCACCTTCGAACAATTCTCCTTTCGACCTCAATGCTTTTCGGAAAACAAACATGTTGCAGTAACATTTGTTAAATTTTCATAAATAATCTATCAATGTGTTACTAATAAAACTTTTTATAGTACGTGACTCGCAGAATAATTAATTCTTATTTATCCCATTGAACAGCTTAATAAAAATCATTAATTTGGTGACTGAATGCTTTGATGAAATTATTTAAATATTGATTAGGGAATAAAAAAAAGCAAATACCAAGACGCATTAGTATAGAATACAAGTAACATCGCATAACAAGAGTGATAACCTGAACCGGTTTTAGTCCTTTGAAAATAGGTATAACAATATATTTTAAATCATAAAAGTTGAACTACAACACAATTGGAACCACTCTCTGGTCAAGCTTCCACGAACGTTGAAAATTTACTGAGAATTCTCCGACATTCTGTGATAGAAAAGTTGCAAACTTTGCGGCGGGTTGTCAGAGTTATTTTAAGTTTATGTTTTTATAAAGTCTGTTTTATGTTAGCGCAAGGCGTACTATTGAAGTGTAAGGGTATAAAACGTTACCGTCTAAATTAAACAAGTGAAAAGGTGTGTCCGTATGAGCAAAAAGCATGTACAAGCAGCTATATTGAAGCATTTATTGAAAATCATATATTGATAATCAGCTTAGTGAAACTACTATTGTGAAGCAGCTACTGAGAAGCAGCTATTGTGAATCATTAATTGTAAAGCAGCTATTATGAAGCATCTATTCTGAAGGAGCTATTGTGAAGTATCTGTTGTGAAACAGTTGTTGTGAAGCATCTTTTGTAAACAGCTCTTTGAAGCTGCTATTGTGAACGAACTATTGTGAACAGATATTGTGTACCTTTTAGTGTGAACAGCTATTTGAAGCACCTATTATGTAGAACTATTGTAAAGAATCTATTATGAACAGCTATTGTGATGGAACTGGATTTTAATATAATGTACTGAGTAACTGCTCTTGCTCGAAATTTAACGAATGGTAATAACAATGGTTGAAGAAAATGAATGATGTCAGAGAAGAAGTAGTCTTGATAAAGTGGTTGAGTTTAAAATTGTCGTACTTATTGGTATTATTACACGCTAATATTATTGGTGCATGTGTTAGTTACTAAAGATCAAATAAATATTTTAGTTTAATCAATACCTTCTTTTAAAGTTTATAAAATTCAGTTAAACTTAGTTTTTTTGTCTATGTAAGTTAAAATAGATTAAGAGAAAAACCTATTCAAAATAATATACTTTCAAATTACAGAAATATTATCTATACAAAGTAAACATTTATAAACAACATAAAGTAGTGTTAGAAACCAGTAAATTTATTATGTACATACTCGTATTTTCTCTCGTAAGTTTACTTATTCCGTAAGCGCGTCTTTTCTGTCACACAATATAAAATGTAGTGCATAATGTATCAGCATCTGTAAGGCGTAAATAGTTCTGGAAAATATATCGTTTACAGAAGCTCAGCGTTGGAAATAGTCGAAGTCCCTAATAAAATTTCTTTTAGAATAATGTGTTTGACAGATGGCCTCGTTTAGTATTTAACTGCAAGGAAACTCAATTTTATACTCTCTTTCATATATTATTAATAAATTACATTTTCAAGTCATAGACAGGTTGTTTGAGGGGCAACAAGAAATGTTCCATATAAATTTATTACAAAAATTATTTTCAATATAACAGCGTATATTTCAATATTTCAGCGTATCGCTGAAACGAATTTCCAAAGTGGGCATTTTCCTTCAATTCATGGCTATTTTGCGGCTCCCGATCTAGTGCTGGTGACAGGTATCTAACTAGGAAAACTGTTAACTGGTTCCAGATTTTTAATTTTGTTTATTACCTAATTAGAAATAGTAGTTATTGATAATGACATACACCTCTGTAGTAGGTTAATGGAGGTAACATTTGTCTACTCTATCTTATACACTTTCCTGTTATGGGTACTTAGGCAGCTTGCATACTAGTTGCTAAGGGTAACACATTTACCTAGACTATCTGGCACAAGTCTGTAACCTGCATTTAGAGGTTAGTACAATCTACAGGCGGCCTCGAACATGTTTCTATACGAGGACAACAGAGATGTTAAAGACAAAACTAATACATCAGTTATTCCCAGTATTATATTGCGTCCAATCAGCAGAAACGTGTGTGTAATTTGTATTTTGCCATGACATTCATTTGCGATTTAGTGTTTGATACAGTGCCGGCCCATATTAAGGTCGTTAGATAATGTGTCTACATTTTAGCAAATATTTAAATGTGTTAATTTTGTTTGTATATTTTAAACTAGAATGAAATACTTTATTATAATTGTAATATTTATTTGAAGTTAACAGTTAAATTTACATGAAAGAATTAATAATAATGATTTAAATACGTGCATTAAAACGTTTCTTTAATAAACCATATAATTTCGGTTATTTTGATAGACCTGGTATTGGTCTCTACAGACTCCCAGTAGGCATAGTCAAGTTTGTTTATATCTACCTATGTATAATGAAATATTTTAATATTTATTTGAAGTAAACAGTCAAATTTGAGTAAAAGATGTAATAATAACGATTTCAAACTGGCATGTATGCATTAAAACCTTTGTTCTAAGCCGTTCACTGTAGACTTTGTGGCTGCAACTGGTCTCGAGTCGGCTCGCAGTGACCGTAATCAGTTAGTTGCTGATCCTAGAAATTGTTTTAAGTTAAACAAGACGCTTCTTTAAATTTGATTATTTATTATAAGATTTATTTCGAGAAATGTATTTATTTCGAGAAATGTATTTATTTTGGAATATGGTGACATAAAATATTTTATGAGTAATAATTGTATTAGCATTAATTTTACCGTTTACAATAGATTTGTTTCCTTACAATACTACAGATCATATACAATGATCAAAATGCTGTAGAGAGCCTAACGTAACCTTCTGCAAAATTATATAACTACGTATTGTGTAGCTGATTCAGTTTCTTCCAAAAGTACCAACAGATGTACCGATGTATTTAAACTTTATAAAGTATTAATGCTTGCAATTTATATATTTTTAATTACGTCAGCATACATTACTCTACAGTGCTTTATACTTACAGTGAATACATCATGCTTGGGTGAACCGTATCTGTAGAGTAAAGGATAATTTGGCTTTATTTATCTTAGAGATTAATTTAGTGCAAGGCTAATGCAATCCAGGCGTAAACATTTAATGATTATTAAACATTCCCATAAGAAGTGATAGTGTATTTAGTTTGGATGGGATTTCTTCTTTACTTGTCTAAGGATTGGCGTTCTTATGTTCTGAGACTTTTTAAATTGAGCAGTTGTATATTAGCTTTGTCTAAGAAGGAAATCAATTGTAAATTTAATATTTTAAAATAATAAGAAACAATCGTAAATATGGTCATAAGATTCAAAATAAAAATAAAAAATTTATTCTAAACGCATGAACTTAAAAATTTGAAGGTTAATCCCTTTCTTTCAATGAAATTAGGTGTGAAGTTAGTTCCCTCCATAAAACCGGGTAAATAAAAAAAAATTTCTACTTTGAAAATTCATACAAATTTCCTAAATTACAGAATCGGTTAAGATGTTATTTTATATCAACCGGTTCTTGTTTGACCCAAGTAGTGCCGTAGTACCAAATTCAACCACGTCCTTACAAAATGGAAATCATATAGAAATTTATTGCCATGAAGTATAAAATCGGACTTGTATCAAAACCAGTCCGATAACACCCTTCTTATTTGACTCAAATAGTACTTTGATAAACTTAAAGTTTTGAAATAATTTAGACATTTAGTGATCTGACTTAAGTCGAACATAATATCTCACTTAGGTTCGATGTAACTGTCACTGCCACCGTAAATACTGTAAATCTCTTGCCACACCCATTTAGGAAATCGGGCGTAGCTTCAGCATCCGCAGCATTAACTCTGCTTCTATGATGTGCAAGATTGCCTGACAGGTTGGATATACACGTTATCAATGAAGCCCCAGAACAATAATCTATATGTATCTCGACTGGGGAATGTTGCCATCTAGGAAATCTGGGTGCCTAGTTTCGCTGGTAATAGAAAGGTGGATGTGGCTGTTCATCTTCACCTATTTGAGAAATTTAATTTTTCTCTAATATATCAGAGAACACGGTACCACAACAGAAAAATGCCCGTACACTTCAAATTAACTGATCACACAAAATACATTCATTTTGGGCTGACAGGAACATATTCACAGGTTTTTTTTGGGTGTCCCCCGGATTCTGCAGTTGTTGTTATTTACCTTGCCACTGATGTGAATGCACACTCGCTGGAGATTATTGAGTTCAGGAATGTCCCAACTTCCCTATCCGATCAAACATTTTAGTACAAAACTCTCCACAAATAACCTCATCTAAATCAGTTATATGATTGTAAATTTGAATGGTTGTAAGTGGAAGTTGTTAGATAACATTCGTTAAACAGTGTTTTGTAAGTTTCCAGCGTCACGTAAGACAAGCCTCGTGGATTGTTTTGATTAACGGACAAAGCTTTTCTTACCTTTCTACAACCTGGTGATTTCATGAACAATCAGTCTCAACAAAATATTTGTGTCAATCGTATATTGTAGCCTACTCCTGGTAGAAGTTTTTTCTGTATCGTGTTATATACGAGTTTATGATACACTTGTTGGCTAGTTTGTCTCATGAAACAATAACACGCAGGAGCACGTTCTAATAAGTTATAATAATAAAAATACGATTAAAAAAGTATTTTTTCATTGAAAATATACAGAAATACGGAATACAGAAATAAATAGGGGGCGGTGATGGTTTCCTGAAAGGAGCATCCAGATTTTATTGTAGGGTCTCCCAGATATGGAGAAACCCAACATAAAGAAAACGTAAAACAGGTGTAGGCTAAAACTAGGACTTTTTAGCTATTCAGATTTAAGGTGTTTAAACATTCCTTGTGGCTCATACGAGTTGTTGTTAACCCCGATGTGGTGTGTAGACTTTTTATACAGGTCATTAGTCTGAAGGACCTAATTTGAATTTCTTGATTTCACAAATGCCGTAGATTTTTCTCTATAGGCCTATATATAGTGAGATTGTACCCAATTATTTGAATGTCTAATTACAAACACTTCAATTTCAAGTAAGAAAAACATTTAGAATTGTCCTTTAATTCTTTTATAGTTTATTAAATTACAAAGTATTATAAGTATCAACAAAAACTCTGTATAAGACCGCCATTTTGTCATAGAAATATAGCGAGATAAAATTAATGTAATTTATTTTTATTACCTTTTAACATATCAGCTTACATTACTTTTGGATTTTCTACCAAATAATATATTAATGGTAAATCACTCAATTATTAACTAATTTTATTGAATTTCAGATATTGGCGTGCGTTTTAACTATGCACATTAAAAAGTAACAAGATACCAAGCACAATACATTTAGTAATTTTACGTACAATACATTTCGTAGTAATACGTCAATATTTCATTGTTTTATTATATCAATACAAAACACATATTAAATTTGTCAGTCATTTATTATTAATTTAATAATAACTAATATGAATGAATATAATTCATTTGAAAATGTTTTATTTACATCGATTTTTTGTTTTTATTTCAATATTAGCGCCTCGTGGGGGTTTCGCTCGCACTCGTTTAAAATTGTCAATTTATGTGTTAATTTAATAAATTTTAAAACAACTAATAATTGATAATGGTTATGTAATGGGAATACAAAGTTATAATATGTATTATTTATTAAATTAATGTTTAACTGCTATTTTTATTTTCACGATACAGTAATGTCAGATATTTAAACACATGTACAGTATAACATTACATTCTGTTGCTTTCATCATTCACTCTTGTAATCATCATAATTCTCGCAAAATCTAAAAAACGTGAAAAATATTATATAAATAGTATAGTTTTAGTAACTGACAATTTGAGTCTCTGAAAAATGTACTTTCGCTGTGCTTTTCATATGTGACTTGTATTCTTTCCACGGTATTTTGCAATTTTCAGTCTTTAAAATCAACATTTGCAACATCCTTCCCAAGTATGCGTCCATGTTTCTGATAGTACTCTGAAAATTTCGAGTCTACCTTTCATAGTTTCGACTGTACGTCAATTTTCAGCAGACAACTCTAACTTATCTCTATTACTAGGCTTGCAGATCTTTAATATTGAAAGTTTTTCTAAAAACTCGACTAAGACATAGATAATATTTTTAACGTAAATGTAAAGACAAATAATTAAAATAAAACATCAAAAGTAAAATTAGATGTTCGGTAAATATAGATAAATTTGAAATAAATTAATAATGTCTATGGATTTAAAATTGTTAGAGGTTCGTACAAAGATACTACGGCTGCCCTTTACATTATATCTCATAAGGCTGATTAAGGAGGACGTGCTGCTGTCGAATAACAAGTGGATTAGGCTGCGAATAAATTGTCGCCGTTCGCTGAGTCTAGCAGCGTCTCTCTGTGTGTAAATTAAATTTCCGTTGCAAATAATAAATTGGAATCATTTAAAGCGAGAAAAGTTGAGCTGTGATGATGGTATTAAAAAAAGGGTAAAAATTGTTATGGTTTCTAATAATAGAATATACAATATTATCGCAATTAGTTACTGAAAAAAGGACAAAAGCTTTTTAGTAATATATTTTAGATTAATAAGTTATGCTAATAATGTGATTTTCAAAAGAATCAGAGGAAATGCAATAGAAATATATTTTCGAATATTTGAAAAAGCGTGGAATAAAAAGGAATCTATTAACTTATATAATTATTTATTAGTTATTAATTTTATTAACCTCCAATCTCACTTACAAAATATACGATATCATTTTCCTTAAATTTTGAATCGTTAATGAAATACGATTTTATTCATCCAATCAAGTCCAAATACATTTTTTTAAATCCATAATGGATGGCAATTGATGTTAATACAGTTTTTTAAAATATTAATTCATTACTTAAAATTTTAAAAAGCTGATGTCTCAGTCTAATTCGAACTGAATGACTACATGTTTGAAATCCAGCAATTTGGAAATGAGCCAACTTTTGAATTGCTAGAAATCTGTGTTTTAAAGTTATACATGAATTTATCAGAGAAAGGTTTCTTCCCGAAATGGAGCAATACAAGAGTAGCAAACAAAAATAATAGTCCAACATCATATAATATATAGAGACGAAAATGGAAAATTGCAAGGATATTCACTTTCTATTCTGTTACCGCTACTTAATATTGTGATTCTGTTATATTTACGGCCCTATACATATTTATAATTGTTAATATAAAATAAAAAGTAACTAAAATAAAATGTTTCTGTGTTGACCTCAGTAGAAATTGACTTAATTTTTTTTATATCCTGGTTCTCTAACGGTACGCTTGAATGAAATAAAGCATTTTATGGTAAACATTTCGCAGCGATAGGCGATATGTACCTTAAATGTTATCAAAATAGCAAATCTATTACAGCGTTAAAACTACATTAACATTTTCGTTTAAAAGGATTTAAATAAACTAATTTGAAATTAGAAATCTTTAGCAGAAAGATGTAAATGCTGCTTTATGGGACCAACTTAACGGAAGGTAAAATTTCATGGTTCACTTGGAGCAGAATAACTATAGAGCAGAGAGAGTGATCGTAAACCGCCACGGTGCTGTAAGTTTGGGGACAGTTTTATGTTCATTAAAGTGGGTATATGCAGGGAAGAAATGAGTAACGTTAAAGGGTATTAAACAAAACTTATGAATTAGTAAAAACAATCTCCAAACAAATGTTTTGTACATCTGTAACCAGGTAACAATGACCAAACTTATCACCCTTACATATGTTTATTGTGTTAAAGATACGTTTTCCTCTACCTGTTAGCTCCTTGACAATGTGTAAAATTTCAATGATTTATATAGCGTCCGAAAGATGTGAAGGCCTTTATTAATCTCTAGTCTTTAAAATAGAGGCCGAAGAGTAAAACGAAGATTGTAACCATAGAAGCCGTAAAGTGAAACCAGGTGAATAAACAAGCCTTTATTCTATACAGTTATTATTGTTGTAGGTTGAGAGAGCAATAATTTATTTTTCGATATTCCGTACGCGATAAAATAAACAGTAGGCCTAATGAAACTGAACCAGCTGTAGCTGCCTTCTCGATCAGCCGTGCCGACTTATGATTGTTGACGCGTATTCGTGTTGATTTATTTTATTTGAAGTTAGTTTTAGCTGACATGGTGCTAACTACTGCAGAGAAAACGTTTATCGTAGAGCATTATTTTTGAACATTTGGAATTGGACGTGCGAGTGGACAAAGTTGGTAAAACACTGCATTACGTTTCCAGGAACAATTTAACCAAAACCCGCTTAGTATTGCTGTGATGTTGAAAATTTGGAAGATCAGGTAGTGTTTTGACACATCGGAAGGGCATTTCAGGTCACTCAACTACTGTCTGTACAAATAAAAATCACGGAAGAGTGTTGCAGCAAGTGTTAGAGTGACCGACAAGAAGCCTAAACCGAATATCTTTAAAACTGATTCCAATCAATATATTAGTGAGAAAAATGTTCAAACCACATTGGTGATTTTCTCCTACATTATACAAACGGTTCAACCATTAAACTAAACACCAATGTTTTGATGTTACCAATGTGCTACGGGAAACCTGAGTTTCTGAGTGACATTTGTTTTTCGGGTGAATGTGATATGTACTTTAATGGTTTCGTAAATAAAAAGATAACGCGTTTAATTGGATTTGAATGTCCTCACAGAGTTATACAGAGGCCATAGCATAGTAGGCGTGTAACATACTGTGTCAGGGAAAGGTATAATTGGTCCATATTTTGTTGAGCACAATAATGGAAATCCTTTAAATGTAAAGCGGGACCTATGTAGGGTCATTCTTGGTCGTTTTATATGGGACCACAGGAGATTTTATTGTACCCGAAACGTGTCTTTTCGTTCGCAATGGTTCCAAAAAGACGGCGAAACTAGTCACACTGCCTTAGAAAATGTCTGTCAAGTAACTTTTGGGAGCCGCCTCATCTCCCTTGAATAAAACTTCTTTTACCCAGTCCATTCCCCAAATCTTACACCACCTGACGCCTACGTCTGAGGAATGATTAAAGGGACGATTTTCCGTGATGTCCCACCAACCAACGTCCAACTTGTGTTATAACCACGTGTATAGTAATCGTAAAACTAGCTGTTTTCACAAGAATGATGGAAACCTTGAAGAATAATATGAGCGTTGATCAGATTGAACGGAGTTCATATAGAACAATTTTATACCCGAGTCTAATCGATTTAGTTTCTTTTTACTTGAATATGTTTTTAAAATGATGTTAATATAATTAAAAAATTCTTACAACTGTTTCAGTACGGTTTATTTTGACGCATAAGGCAATGAATTTATTTTATTTGGCTTTAGTTATTGGAGTGTTTCAATATATTTACGTTTGTGTTTGAAGTTCATTCGATGTATTCATTATATTTCATTTAAATGTTGAAAGAAAAAAACGGACTGTAGGAGCGACCAATAGAAGTGAATACTTCATTTCAAGATTAAACTTAATACAGGATTCAATAGAGACTAGTTAACGTTGTTAATAATTAATTAATTAATGTGGTTGATAAAAAACCTTAGATGTTAAAAATATACTGAAAACAAATTTTACCAAGCGAATTTACTAGAAATCGGTTCTTTAAAGTAATACTTCTAAAGAAGTTTTAGTTGGAATAAAAATATCTAACTCATTATCATTAAAATGAAATAATTATAGTAAGATTTACGGATCATAACCTACGTCACAAATATTTGTTCTACAACAAAACCTACAACCTACCACGCGGCCCGCGAAAGTATTGCGTTGCTCCGTGAACGGTTCTAGGATCGCAACATTTCTTGTAATTCCGATCATTAATGGCTATCAAGGTCATAGCTTAACGTCTTGTGACTTTTATCTTTGGGGTTATCTGAAGTCATTGCTGTATGCCATAGAGAATATCATGGACAGAGTGGTTGCGTGCCAGCGCAGTAGAGGAGGACACATCCATGACGTCATTTTTCATACATGAAATCGGGAGGTTATATGAACATTTTAATATATTTAATTTTATGTCCCAACAAATGTCCTAATTAGATGTATAAAAACTTTTTGAATCATATATTCCTGTGTCTGTACTCATAATATTTGTTGTTAAAAATTATTTCTAACAGGAAAACATTTTAATTTATTATATATCCATATAACCATAACCATATAATATCTCAGAAATAAATATAACTTTAGAAACACAGTACATTTCATTTAATTGACTAAATTAAGAAATCATTATTGACAAGAATGCTAAGTTATTTCTTTTGACATATAGCATATGTATACTAATATTCTTATAAAAGACACATTATATAGTCATTATTAAAATAACAGAACTATTCAAGTCTCTTGTAAAAGTCTCCTAAAATACTTTTTTTCAGAAGCTTTTTAAATATGCAATTCAAGTTAGAAGAAATAATTAAATGAGTAGTAGTTTTTTATTTCAATAATATTTTGAAAAAATTGCCAGAAAAAATTGTAAAATTTTGGTAACTCACTTCCGTGAACTGTCCCTTCAACGATGTTACAACTTTCTGCTCTGCACTAAACAAACTATGTACAAGTGTATATACATTTGAATATACATTTTGTTAAAGAACAATGTGAAATTTATAATCATGGATTTAGGATTTAGTTGTAACATATATAAAATGTATTTTCCCCAATTTTCCCCTCACCTCCTTGGACACTTCTAAAACATAGGTCTACTATATAATAATATACATTTAACCTCAGCGTTGGAAATAGTTAGTAAAATATGTTTCTTAGATTATTCAATACATAAAAAAAGTAACAAATTCGATTTTGAAATATTTATAAATCCAACACAAGCGGACA
>JBAIZL010000001.1:358870282-358885282 GCA_036971475.1 Prosapia bicincta | reverse complement strand
ATTATCTTTAGTCGTTAATTTACTCAAAGCTACTAATACATACTTGACAGCTAATTATATTTCTTACAAATTACACCGCACACGTATTTAAACAGTTAAAAAAACAGAGTCGGAATCGGCACTGTAATTAACGAAGTATCGAGTATCGACGATTATTCGATACCGTTACAATCGATGACTCCTGGAATCGGGAATCGGACTCGGCCCATCCCTAGTTTGTAGATTTGAAATCAGCACAGAAAATTTCCCAAGATAAACCAAAGAATCCGTTACAGAAAAAATGCCTAATTTTGCTCAGAATTTTGCTCTTAGCCCATTTCAGTATTTTATTTCCCATTCAAATAATTTTTCCCTTTCAGAGATTTTATTATCATTTTTTAAATAGCTCTTTGAATGTAGACCTAACTGTTTTTATACGATTTGTAGGATGTGTTGCTATACTTATTCTATTTTTACGTAAAATGTTTTATTACCTTATTTTTTATTTTTTATATATTTCTATTTTTTAAACTCCACTATAATTAGCAGCTAATAAAAGATAATATATTTTTTACAGAAAGACCATGTAAGTCTTTAGATTTATAGACTTAAGTCTTAGACTATGTCTAAGTTTAACAGTATCAGTTCAAAATTTAAAGAGGCTGTACACATATCCTCTATTGTAAATATAGATTAAGGACTTCTATATTCTTTTATCAAAAAATAGTTGTTAATTTAGAACAAATGGGATACCATGTTTTTTGTGTTATTAGTGATAACAATGCATTAAATAGTACAGCCATTGACAATATTTCAAAAAATTAAAAACTGCGTACTCCTCATCCAACCAACTCTTCTAGCCCTCTGTTTCATTTGTTTGACTGTACATTTACTCAAGTGCGTCAGGAACAACTTGTTGAATATCCAACTACTAACACGCTTTTGAAAAATTACTGTTCTAGTAGAAATGAAAGGTTGAGAGCAGGATAGTCCAAGGTCTAATTAACTTAATATCAATATATGTTCAAGTGTTTTACTGTGAAGATATTTGTTCTCCGATTAACTCCGATTAAATCTTATTACTATTTAGTTTCTTTATTTTAACCCGCCTCAAACAAAAAAGTTTCGTTGAGATGCAATATTTCTAAGCTTCTAATGATTTAAGGTTAAAATCGTGGAATTTTTGTTTCTTGAGACAATTTCTCTAAACATTGGTATTTTTTAAAGCGTGGGGACTATTAAGGCTTTGTGTGTTGCCCCTACAAAGCTCAGACAAAACATCAGTCATGCAGAAACAAACACCTCGACACGTGACTCATCTATCTCATTGTAAAGCTAGACTGGAAAGTCAGCTGGATTAAATGTTGCTGGTCTTTTCCCAATGAAAATAATTCCAACCAAACATCTCAAAAAGAAAGGGCAATATATTCGTTTAGAGAAAGTAGTGGATATATTGAGTTATTTTGGTGGCAAAAATATTTCTCAGTTCAAAATAAGTAATACCCAAAAAATAAGTTAGGCGTTAGACCCAAAATGAACGATAATTATAAAATCACATTTTATAAGTGAATATATATTTTAAATAAAGAAATAAACTGAGACAACTATTTAAATTTTGAAACATCTGATCAAGTTTAATTAAATAAACAAAATTACATTAATTTTAAACGTAGTGGTTTAAAAAATGGCATGAAGACACACACCCTTATAGATATATGTATATGCGCGTATGTGTGCGCTTGAGAGAGAGAGAGAGTATTACAAAGGTAACCTAATTATTCACCCATTAAGAATGTAAGGAACACTAACAGCTAACGCTATTCCCGAATGGTTCCTCATTTTCATACTAAAAAAAGTGTCACTGACTAAAAACATAAAACTACAATTTTCGTAACAAAATATCTTGCTCAGATACACAAATTTAAAAACATCCGCCTCAACAAATTTATATAAAACTAATAATATCCTATTATTAAAGTCTCAACGTGATATTCACTCCAGTTTAACCTATTTAAACTTATAAATTCATAATATATTCTTTTATATTATTGCTTTTAAGTTGATATTACTTGTATTAGATTGTGATATGTTTTTAAAATTTATTTTCAATTGTTTGTATTGATCATTAATTTACCTCTTTTTAAGTTTAAATCACCATATACATGGATAGTTTACCTTACAAAGAAAAACCAAGAGTTGTAAGGCTCGCCCAGAATATCCAAATTGTATTTTATCAGTACTTTCGCTTGAATTGACTTTATTAGAAAGATTAATAAAACTTCTTTGCTTAACAACAATTAAATTTTGCTAAATGATACGTTTTCATTTATATATGGTTTGTATTTTAAATACTTGAAAATACTATTAAAATAAATATATAGCCTATAAAAATACTAGTTTCACAAATACAATCAAAACTATATCATTCAATCGAAACAAATAATATAAAATAATGTTAAAAGCACAGCAAAGATTTAAAGGAGAACCTTGTATGAAACAAATCATACTTGTTATTAAAATTATAAAAATAACTGTTCGATTGTTAAAACATTTTGTATTTTCTAGGTTATTTGTAACTATTTTGAGTTTAAACATTTCTGGCATTTCTAAATTTTACAAGCTCTTACCTGATTGAAAGACCAGTATGTAGACTACTGGTATTTGTTTCCAATACAGGGATCTCCAAACATTTCACCCTTTGGCCATACTGATTACTTCAGTGAGCTTTAATTTTCCTGCAGTATAATTTCTAGATCTAGGCTAGTCGCCGAATACACGCCCTGGTGGAGCATTTGCTGCTACATTAGCCGGTTCAATCTCTATTGTGTTGCAATGTATTGTCGCGAAACTTGACGTCTTTTGGTGGTTACACGCGGAAAAAAGAAGTGTACAATCTCTATCCATCGCTAACAGATAGTAATCAAATCTCGTTGAACCTCATTAGTTCAAGAAAGCTCTGGTGTATTACACTCACTTCTAGATGACAGTAATTGTAAAATAAAATCCCTAACAGCTCGACTGCGAGTCACTCCACCTAGGAATGATACCTCTCCTAGATCCAGTCTTACTAAAAGTCCTGTTCCCCTATTCCTACGCGCAGCAATTGACGATGACAGACGTTACATAAACTCGGAGGCATAAACCCCCTCCGAGTCATTTCCCCTAGGAATGATACCCGTTCTACATCCAGTCCTTACCAAAACCCCTGTTCCCATATTCCAACCCGCAGTCATTGTCAGTGTCAGACACTGCATTACCTCTGGGGGCCACCAAACCCTTTCCTTTTCTGAATGACCGAGTAACTGCGAGTCAATCCACCTAGGAATGATACCCCTCTTTCATCCAGCCCTTACCAAAAGCCCTGATCCGATAGTACAACATGCAGCCATTGTCGGTGACAGACACTGTATAATCTTGGGGGCCACCAAAACCTCGGGGGCCTCCTTTTCTGACTGACCGAGTGACTGCGAGTAATTCCACCTAGGAATGATACCCCTTCTACATCCAGTCCTTACCAAAACCCCTGTTCCCATATTCCAACCCGCAGTCATTGTCTTTGACAGAAGCTGCAAAACCTCTGGGGGCCACCAAACCCTTTCCTTTTCTGACTGACCGAGTGACTGCGAGTAATTCCACCTAGGAATGATACCCCTTCTACATCTAGCCCTGATCAAAACCACTGTTCCCATATTTCAACCCGCAGTCATTGTCTTTGACAGAAGCTGCGTAACCTCGGGAGCCACCATCCCCCCTTCTCTGAATGACCGAGTAACTAAGAGGCATTCCACCTAGGAATGATACACCTCTCGCATCCAGCCCTTACCAAAAGCCCTGATCCGATAGTACAACACGCAGCCGTTGTCGATGACAGACACTGTATAATCTCGGGGGCCACCAAAACCTCGGGGGCCTCCTTTTCTGACTGACCGAGTAACTGCTAGTCATTCCAGCTGGAAATGATACCCTTCCTACATCCAGCCCTTACCAGAAGCCCTATTCCCATATCCCTACCCGCAGCCATTGGCGGTAACAAACCCTGGATAACCTCAGGGACCACCAAACCCTCTCGTTCTATGACTGACTGACTGCGAGTCAATCCACTTGGGAGACGTAAGGAAGCGAAGCTGTGGGCTGTGGAATAAAGTAGTAGTATGTAGTTCATTTGCTTAAAACATTTGTAAGCGTGTTTAAAAAACATTTTCATAAAATTATTTTGATTTGCCTTGTTTTTAAGTGCAATTTATTATCAAGGAAGAGAAGAGAAAAATAAACAGTGAATGCAGACCATTCAAAGATCAGTGGAACTTTCAACATTTCGTAATTGAGTCCAGCCAGACTAGTTTTAATTTGTGATGAGTTCACAGTTATTTTCAAAGAATATATTATTAAAAGCCATTATGGATCGAAGGTTTGAATAATTACTCAAATTATTGGAAGTTTGCGGGATGAAAATTTTAAGCCAAAGCGCGGGTTGAAATCGCAGCGATCTACGTTTACAAAGCTTAATATTGAACAAAAGGCTGCAACTCATGCCAACTTTCTTGTGGCTCTTGGAATCGCAAAACGTGGAAAACCATTTACCAATGGAGAAATGATCAAAGAATGCATAATTGCAGTATCCGAAGAAATGTACCCTGAAAACGTAAATTTATTTAAATCTGTCAGTTTGTCAGCAAACATCATGGCTCAATGTGTAAAAGCATCGCAGAACATATATCAGCTCAACTATCTGATAAAAATGTACCTCCTGAGGGGTTTTCTCTAGACTTATCGGTTAACGGACTCTCTGGTTAACGGATGTATCAGATACTGCTCAGGTATTGATGTTTATTGGAGGAGTAGATAGAACCTATGAAGAATTTCTTGATATTAATAGTATTCACGGCAATGCTACTGGTAAAGATATTTTTAAGGCAGTTGAAAATGCCATTAATTAGAAACCTTCAATGGAAAAATTTGAGTTCTGTTACAATTGACGGAGACAAGAAAATATAAAAATAAAGGAGTGTTGTTCTTGTGTCAAAGGCTATAGAAAATGATAACGGCTCAATTCCGTTAGTCTTACATTGTAATATTCATCAACTGTTTTTGTGCGGAAAATGTTTGGATATGTCTGAAGTATCTGTTTTTATTAATATCATCATATCCACTGGGCTAATTATGCGAGTTTACTGGAGATATTGGGGATACTGATTTACCATTGACTGCCGTACGATGGTTTAGTTGTAAAAAAGTCCTTCAAAACTTCTTTAAACTTCAAACGGTGATAGAACTTTTTTTGAATGAAAAGCATCGTAATTCATCACAATTACAAAATAACAAATGACTGTGGAACTTGGAACTCTACATCGATTTGACAAAACATATTAATGAACTGAATTAGATGTTGGAAGGAGAAAACCAGCTTCTCCCTGATTTATACACTAATATCAAATCGTTCCGGCATAAAATAATAATCTTTCAGTAACAACTGCGTAAAACATGGTTCACTTATTTTAAAACATGTGAAATATTCAACACACTACTGAAACTCAGTTTCCTGTCGATTTTGCAGTCAAAGGTTTTAATATAAATGTTGATACTCATTTATCAGAGCTTGATAATATTGCGAGTAAAATAAGATTTTTCAAAATCCTTTTGACACCGACATTGAATCCATATATATATATATATATATATATATATTCAGAGAGATATTTCATAAATGCTAAAATTATAAGGGTATTTTCTTATTATTTTAGATCAAGGAGTATTTCGCTTTTCACCTGAAAACTGTTCTTTTATTGCCAGTTTAAAGTTGAAGCCAGGTTATAGAATAAAGGCTGATCTTAATAAATCTTGTTTAAAGCGATTGAAGATGTAAATGTATTGTTACATTTATAGCATAACATTAGCTAAATGTTTTTACAAGTTTGTTTTATAAATTGCTTATAAGCAAAGCACAACCAACAAGCCAGTTGGTCTGGGATACTACAGAATTGTATATGTAGGAATATTAATTTATTTAGGTTCAACAGTAAAGTTAAGAGGTGACAAAGATATCATAGGAACCTAGGGGCTCGACCAAGGGAAATGAGATCGAGAATAGAAAAAGAAGGAGCTTTTCATTACCTTGCTGTTCATATTCACCTCAAACAGCTTAACTCTGCTTCTCGAAAAATAGGAGGTATCGGTTCTATTTTATGGAATTCGGCATCGACAATGAACGAAACTCAGTAAACGATAAAAGCTTTTCCAAAGAGGCTTGACTATGAGTATCTTGGCCAGATTACTGATATTTCACCAACGTAGAAATAATATGTCGGTCGGGTAAGGAGAAAGGAGAATCGTTTCAGCTGGTAATTCCGGGAGGATCGACAGTACCGGGGTAGGTGTAGGAAATTACACTCTAGACTACATAATTTGGGCCCAAGATTGATATTGTCTCTGTCCATCTATTCAAATCTTGTGCAACGGATAAGGCTCATGAAAACGAAAAAACGCTTTTGAATTAACTTTAGGGATAGAGAGAGAAACAGAGAGATAGAGAGAGAGAGAGAGAGAGAGAGAGAGAGTGAGAGAGATTAAATAAATGGTATTTAAATAAGCATGCCTTTTTATAAACATAAGATATAATTGAAGGAGAGGCTCACGTGTAAGTCTACGAGATATAGTAATATAATTCTGCAAAAACACACCGCAACCTTTTGTAACCAGTAACCAAACACTCTTGCTTTTAGCTAATTAAAAAACTGAGAATTTTATAAAGAAAGCTATACTGTAGTATATTTTAAATATTGTTTAAATAGTTTAACTAACGGAAAACATTATCCCTTTATTGACCTTTTACAATCACTTTTGCTAACTGGTAAATAAGTTTCATTACATTTCTGCAAATTTCCTTTAAATATATGAAAACCTAGAACAGAATGAAACGTGGGCACCAAGTCTCGTACTTTGTATTTTCGAGCTCTATAATTTGGTAATCTACAGTACATAGAAACATAAAATGTAAACATAATAACGGTTATATACTTGACACAACGGTTGTATACAATCATTCAAAGATTTCTTAAAGCCACCTAAGTAAGTTTGGTGAATAAAGTTTTAATAACTTTAGAGTTTGAAAATAACTCTAAGACCTTTGATCTTAAAGCTGTGTTAACTTTGTCGATTTCTAGACAGGCTTCATGACAGTTCACAAAATGACATCCACACCTGCCTTCGTAAGCCTTGGGTGGTAATGGATTATGCGGTTTCTTGCCATTAACCTTCGCTTGTACAAACGCTTGTACAAATAATGAACTGTAAGTAAATAGACGTAAAGTGTTTATAACGCCAAAGGAAAACTCGAGAACAATTGAATAACTTTTAAAAAGTTGGCAATACTTTAGTAAAATAAAAATTATAAATATAATAAAAAAGTAAAATGCGAACTTAACGAACTTTTAAAAAAAGACTTTGGAAAAACAAAATATCTTAAAACCAAATTTTATTAAAACATGAAAACTCAAAAGAGAACGCAAAGAAGTCATACAGTGCAGCCAAGCCAAAAAGAACTACGCGGAGTGAGCGGGAGAAGGAGAAAGAGATTCTACTCCATGGTTGTCCAAGATACACCGGACCAAGGACTGAAGACAACCCAACGACCGATACCGAGTAGCATTTCAAGAAAAAGTGAACTGGTGAATACAAGTTAGCACTGTCTTTCTTTACTTTGAAATCTTTAAATTCTTAATTAAATAATTTTAATTGATATTTTAAATTTTTTAAATAAACTTGAAGAAATTATTTTTTCAGTTCATATTTTTTTAAAATTTTAAGTAAATTTTAAATTTAATATAATGTCGTCTAAAAAGGCTCTAGAAAATTTTAATTGATTTTAATATATTTTTAATAACTTTCATAATGTGAGAATGTAAACACATTACACAAAATTGCTGTAACTGAAATTTTAAAATAATAGAAAGATAATTTCTGAATTGATATGTACATAAGGATGTCTTAAATTTTAAGTATGGTATTTTATACATACAGTACTAATAATTCTTGTCTTTGTTATACTAAATGTATGTGATTATTAACAAATGATTTTTGTATATATGTGAAGCTTTGATGACGATCAATAATTAATATAAATTAATTCAGTAAAATAACTTTGAAAGTGATAAATATTTTTTTTTTAATTGGATAACTTATTCATAAAAATTTAATTTTTAGGAAAATAGTTAAATATAAAGGTTGTGTAAAAGTAAATTAACTTATGGATTTGTAGTATAACAAGTTGGAATAATTTTGGGATTAAACTTAATTGTTTTTATAGTAATAAATTTAATTCTTTGTATGAAATTAAATGGGAGTTTCGGTAGTAATTCTGCAATAAAGTATATGAATAATTATTGAGAATTAATAATTAAATGCAGCAGTAAAAGGAAATAGTACAACATTAGTAGAAAGAGAGTATTTTAAAGCTTTGTGAAATATTGTATATATATGCAGGTCATTATTTGTTTAGTTTTGAAATATCTTTATACGTTTTATTATTGATATATTAATGTATTACAAGCTAGATTTAGCAATTAACGTTAAATAGTAAACTTTATCAGTAAACATTTTCGTATAACATTAAGATAATTTTAAATCTAAGTTTTAGGTAATTTTTTAAAATTCTATATAATTAATAAGAAATAAAATTCCTGTACTGAAACATTATTTTATATTAATAAAAATCTATGGTTTTTACTAACTTACGACTAAGAGTTAAATTTATTTTGCATTAAACAATTTTCTTAAATGATCATGTAGTATGGCCATTAAGCTGTGATGCCTTTAAAGAGCCCATTTCCCGAAATATTTAATTCAAAGAGTTAAATATCAGTAAGTTAAATTTTTAAAATAATGTCCAGTGATTGGTTCTCTGGCAAATTAAAACATTATCATTTTCCCTTAACCATAAACAAGAACAATAAATACTATTTCTTTAGGCAAATATTTTTCACTTTAAATACATGTCCTTTATGTCTTCACTATAGATGTTGATAAAGATTTTTACAAATTTTAGTCTTTTTAACACTTTATGACAATTTTTATAATTTAACAGATTTTTAAAACCACTGGTAAAGCCAGTTAGTGATGTTAAAATTGTATTTTTTTAAAATAGGTTTTTGATCAAATTGATTAATATCTTTATTATTTATTAAAAATTTGCTCAAGAATTACTTTCAGTTCACTTGCCTCGTTTGTACTAATTTCCTTTACAGATTTTCGATCTCATCTTGGATCTTCTTTGGGCCACTACTGTCCTGGCTGGAAGACGTCGTCCCTCCGGAAACGATGCTAGGACCCTGGAACTCCTCTTTGGTGATGTCTGATGAACTCTTTATAATTCCGACGCGTTTTTTTACTTTACTATATCTAGCGATAGTTATAAGTTACATTATTGTACAACTTAAAACCTGTTCTGGTAACTCCGGCAGAAGAAAATCAATGAAGAGTCCAACTGAAAACGTCCTTTATGATAGTCGCAGCAAGCCTTTATCTTAGAACCTAGCCTTGCATTTTAATCTTTTCGTTCAGATGAAACAACCTCCCTGCCTAATACTCCGAAAATTTTATTAAAAGAGGCCCCAATGTGTTCCCAGCAAGGTGTTTTAGAGATCCCTAAAGTGACGTGGAAAACATTTATTTTGACAACCAATGACAGTGTCTGTAAACTTTGTCCCTTTGTCCTATAGGTTTGTTGTGGAAACTAATCTTGAACCGAATTTTGACGCCGCTATATCATATTAAGCTGGACACTCATTGAAATTAACGTTTTCCTTATAATATTTAATTTACAGTTTTAATTACAAATTTATCTATTGTTCTATAATTTTAAGTTCCCTTTTTTTAAAATGAAATCTCTGTACAAATAGACTTATCTGTATGCACTTCATCAACAACAACAAAATATAAATACAAACACGCTCGCACACTCACGCACACACGCACGCACACCCACACACACACACACACTCACACGCACACGTACGCACACTTACCCACTCACACCTACCCACGCACGCGCACGCACGCACGCACCCACACACTCACGCATATCCACGCAGAACCACTCATACACACCCACGCACGCACGCTCGCCAAACAAACTATTGTCAAACGTCAAAAAGTTCCTAATCAGCAAATATATGATGCTTTCCTTAAAACATTTACTACAGCTGTAGTTCGTAAAACCTAACACTATATACGACATAGTAGCGGCGGTAAATTCCACATTTTATCGCCAGGACCGTTTTTTAACGACAAAGTGCTTTAACTGTGTTTTTATAACTTGCAGAGTATTATGAAATAATGCATATTCAGGTCCTTAGCAGGATTCCACTGAGTCAACTTTTACGTTGACAATTCTCGGGCTACATGAAATTGTATGTTGGTGAAAAAATATTTCTAAACGCTTTTAAAACTCTTTTGGAAAAATCGCTTAAATGTAAACAATTGTAGATGTACCATGACTAATTTTTTTAAATATTTGGTCGTTCTTTATACAAAATAATGTGTGTTTAGACATGCCATAACCTTATTGTTTTTTACATAGGCCTACGTCTAAACAGCTTTTAAATATTGACGACTCGTCAAGCAAGACGTTTTGTGTAGCAAACGTGGATAAAAATAAAATTTAGCTTTGCAGTGTAGAAAATGTTTATTATTAAAAGCCCAATTATATATTAATTAGGTATTTATCCATTGCATCGGTACTACCGACCTTGAAAAATAATTAACCCTGTATTTTAAAGGTAACTGTTTTTGTGACTGTAATGCGATCAGGCGAGTTTTTACTATTGTATATAACCTGTGAAGAATAGGAGACTATTGTAAAGTGGATTAGGGTATAGAATACAAATCCGGTACTGAGGGCTATTTTCATTAGAGGGGTTGTATTTTACTTACTGTTGTTAGAGTCATAGAGAAATGTTTGCTCTTACTCGTGTACGAAGAAGGATGAGGTAGACTTGTTGCCAAGGCAACCTAAATACGCAAATAGCTTTTGACTCCGAGGAGAAGAAGAAAAAGATGTACATGAAGATGTCTAATAGCAAAAATGTCAAAATCAAGACCGTTGGATAGAGGAAGAGGAAGACTATTTATTTAGAGCATTACGACTAGGGACTATTCTAGTGTTATTTATTTGTAAGTATCTTAAATAAATGCTTTTTAATTTCTAGTTTTATAAGTTCCTTTTGTGTCATTATAAAATCCTAAATACGTGGTTTTTAGACTTAAGCGTTTATAAGAAGTTCTATTCGGTATAATTACATGTAAATGAGGTCCTTCACAATATTTTATGCATCGATAACCTTTTTTCTACAATCATAACGTTTAATTAAGCAAATTAACAAACGTGTAATTAGCAAACGTTTAAATTAAAAAAAACGTTCCAGTAAAACCACATTGAGGTCAGTAGTTCCCTTCGTCACCATTTATGTCTCGATAAATAAAACCACTACTAGAGTGTTGAGTCTGATTGGTTGTAGTTTTCAATTAGTTTTGTACTGTTGTAATCCCAGGTGTAAAAATAAATTTGCAAGGGTTGTTCATTTTGTGGTAGTTTTTAGGGTAATCTGTCAATATAAAATGTAAAACGCAACTAATTGCAATGAATAAATTAAAAAATAATAATAAAAGTTATTGTTTTTCTCCAGTTTATTTAAATATTTTTATTTCTATATTATTGCATATTAACTGATATTTTTGAAATTTTAAGATTATTTATTTTTCTAAACACACAAGTGTAAAAACCGTACTACAAAATATACATACATACACGTACGACACATACATTATCTATACGATTTTAGGTCACTACATAAATATAATCGACACAGATAGAATACTATGTTATTTAGAATGAAACGCGAAATTATATTTTACGCAAAAATTACACTACCTTTTACCATTTTATAAAATGAAAATTTTAAAAGCAATTTTACCACTTCGTTGTAATTTTTTACTTGTATCTCTTGACTTTTCCTTCTTAAGATTGTTTTACCGCGATAAATCTAAATTTCTTTATTAATTTTGGTACGTCGCCAAGCTAGATTATTTTATTTTTAAAGTTAAATAAAATCTCTGAAATGAATAAATAACAAATTAATATATATCAAATAAAACATAATTACAACAAATAAATAATAAACCCCAAAAACGCGCGCGAGGGCCCTCACACCACACACAAACACACACACACACACACACACACACACACACACACACACACACACACACACACACACACACACACACACACACACACACACACACACACACACACACACACACACACACACACACACACACACACACACACACACACAAACACACACACACACACAAACACACACACACAAACACATACACACACACAAACACACACACACACACACACACACACATATATATATATATATATATATATATATATATATATATATATATATATATATATATATATATATATATATATATAACAACAACAATATATTTAATAAATGATTAAATTCATTATTTATAAATCACAAATTAGAAAAATAAATAGCACTGTCTTTGTTTACTTTGTAATCTTTAAATTCTTAATTAAATAATTTTAATTGATATTTTAAATTTTTTAAATAAACTTGAAGAAATTATTTTTTCAGTTCATATTTTTTTAAAATTTTAAGTAAATTTTAAATTTAATATAATGTCGTCTAAAAAGGCTCTAGAAAATTTTAATTGATTTTAATATATTTTTAATAACTTTCATAATGTGAGAATGTAAACACATTACACAAAATTGCTGTAACTGAAATTTTAAAATAATAGAAAGATAATTTCTGAATTGATATGTACATAAGGATGTCTTAAATTTTAAGTATGGTATTTTATACATACAGTACTAATAATTCTTGTCTTTGTTATACTAAATGTATGTGATTATTAACAAATGATTTTTGTATATATGTGAAGCTTTGATGACGATCAATAATTAATATAAATTAATTCAGTAAAATAACTTTGAAAGTGATAAATATTTTTTTTTTAATTGGATAACTTATTCATAAAAATTTAATTTTTAGGAAAATAGTTAAATATAAAGGTTGTGTAAAAGTAAATTAACTTATGGATTTGTAGTATAACAAGTTGGAATAATTTTGGGATTAAACTTAATTGTTTTTATAGTAATAAATTTAATTCTTTGTATGAAATTAAATGGGAGTTTCGGTAGTAATTCTGCAATAAAGTATATGAATAATTATTGAGAATTAATAATTAAATGCAGCAGTAAAAGGAAATAGTACAACATTAGTAGAAAGAGAGTATTTTAAAGCTTTGTGAAATATTGTATATATATGCAGGTCATTATTTGTTTAGTTTTGAAATATCTTTATACGTTTTATTATTGATATATTAATGTATTACAAGCTAGATTTAGCAATTAACGTTAAATAGTAAACTTTATCAGTAAACATTTTCGTATAACATTAAGATAATTTTAAATCTAAGTTTTAGGTAATTTTTTAAAATTCTATATAATTAATAAGAAATAAAATTCCTGTACTGAAACATTATTTTATATTAATAAAAATCTATGGTTTTTACTAACTTACGACTAAGAGTTAAATTTATTTTGCATTAAACAATTTTCTTAAATGATCATGTAGTATGGCCATTAAGCTGTGATGCCTTTAAAGAGCCCATTTCCCGAAATATTTAATTCAAAGAGTTAAATATCAGTAAGTTAAATTTTTAAAATAATGTCCAGTGATTGGTTCTCTGGCAAATTAAAACATTATCATTTTCCCTTAACCATAAACAAGAACAATAAATACTATTTCTTTAGGCAAATATTTTTCACTTTAAATACATGTCCTTTATGTCTTCACTATATATGTTGATAAAGATTTTTACAAATTTTAGTCTTTTTAACACTTTATGACAATTTTTATAATTTAACAGATTTTTAAAACCACTGGTAAAGCCAGTTAGTGATGTTGAAATTGTATTTTTTTTAAATAGGTTTTTGATCAAATTGATTAATATCTTTATTATTTATTAAAAATTTGCTCAAGAATTACTTTCAGTTCACTTGCCTCGTTTGTACTAATTTCCTTTACAGATTTTCGATCTCATCTTGGATCTTCTTTGGGCCACTACTGTCCTGGCTGGAAGACGTCGTCCCTCCGGAAACGATGCTAGGACCCTGGAACTCCTCTTTGGTGATGTCTGATGAACTCTTTATAATTCCGACGCGTTTTTTTACTTTACTATATCTAGCGATAGTTATAAGTTACATTATTGTACAACTTAAAACCTGTTCTGGTAACTCCGGCAGAAGAAAATCAATGAAGAGTCCAACTGAAAACGTCCTTTATGATAGTCGCAGCAAGCCTTTATCTTAGAACCTAGCCTTGCATTTTAATCTTTTCGTTCAGATGAAACAACCTCCCTGCCTAATACTCCGAAAATTTTATTAAAAGAGGCCCCAATGTGTTCCCAGCAAGGTGTTTTAGAGATCCCTAAAGTGACGTGGAAAACATTTATTTTGACAACCAATGACAGTGTCTGTAAACTTTGTCCCTTTGTCCTATAGGTTTGTTGTGGAAACTAATCTTGAACCGAATTTTGACGCCGCTATATCATATTAAGCTGGACACTCATTGAAATTAACGTTTTCCTTATAATATTTAATTTACAGTTTTAATTACAAATTTATCTATTGTTCTATAATTTTAAGTTCCCTTTTTTTAAAATGAAATCTCTGTACAAATAGACTTATCTGTATGCACTTCATCAACAACAACAAAATATAAATACAAACACGCTCGCACACTCACGCACACACGCACGCACACCCACACACACACACACACACTCACACGCACACGTACGCACACTTACCCACTCACACCTACCCACGCACGCGCACGCACGCACGCACCCACACACTCACGCATATCCACGCAGAACCACTCATACACACCCACGCACGCACGCTCGCCAAACAAA
>JBAIZL010000001.1:358860282-358865282 GCA_036971475.1 Prosapia bicincta | reverse complement strand
GAGAGAGAGGGGGGGGGGTCGAGCCCTCCCCAGTGAGAGTGACACAGTAGAACGAGACAAGCTGAGACAAACAAATGAACATGTTTCCGAACGTATTTGTTCTTGCTTCATAAATAATAATAATATTTTGGTTATCTCAAATAGGCATTAGCTTTAATACTTTAATTCATTCAAAGCAACTAATACATAAATAAGGTATAGTTGACAATTAATTATATTTCTAACAAATTACACCGCACACGTATGTTGACAGTTAAAAAAAACTAGATTAGAAATCGACACTGTAACCAACGGAGAATCGAGTATCGACGATTAATCGATACCATTACAATAGATGATTCCTGAAATCGAGAATAAGCCCATCCTTAGTTTGCAGATTTGAAATCAGCACAAAAAATTCTCTAAGACAAACCTCAAAGAATCTGTTACAGAGAAAAAAAATTATTGTCCATTGTAATAAAAAAAAACTGACCAGTATTTGGCTCCTGGTGGCCAAACAAGAAACTTAATTACAGCGAGAAAAGTCGGTAGACCGGTTTTCTTTTTTCTAAATTTGTGAATGGAAAGGCCTTTTTTGCTCTTATTTCTTACAATAATTTCTTTTATAATTCACTCACGTATAATATGATGTATTATTGATCCCAAATAATTTTTCCCTTTCAGAGATTTTACTATCATTTTATAAATAACTCTTTGAATGTAGACCTAACTGTTTCTAAATGAAATGTAGGATGTGTTGTTATAGTTATTCTATTTTTACCTAAGATGTTTTAATACCTTATTTTTTAGTTTATATATATATTTTTATTGTTTAATTTCTACTATTATTATCAGATAATAAAAGTTAAAGTTGTTTTTACAGAAAGACTGCCTCATATTTCTAATGAGTTAGAGATTATGTTTGATATAAAAAAAAGTTGATTACTTTCTCTTGATACTTTGCATCAAAGGTCCCGCCTTAGTTAGAAAATAACGTTTTTAATGCCTGCCAACCCTCATTCAAATCTCCTGAAATAACCACCTCGAGCTATATATCTTATCAAGCTAATTGCTTTCTAATGGATTTATTATAAATTTCCATATAAAGAACTTTTTTCGGAATCACTTTATTACATATTTCAATCATTTTTATTAAAAATAAGAAAACTATTTTACCAAGTTAGAGAAAAAGTATTTTCAGTAACTACTCATTGTATTTGAATGAAAAGTATGAAAATGTAAAAATAATCGCTTGTGTATAGACATCCTTCAAAAGTTACCGATTATTTTCAATTAAATGTTTAGCACTGTTCTAAAGTGCATTCCACCAATTGCTAGTACCAAATTCTCCAAACAAGTTTCAAAATAGTTAACAGTTTAATTAATAACCAAATTCTCTACTCCTGAAAAACTCAAAATAAAGAATGAAGATAATTTTTACAAACATTTAAAATATCAGTGAAATTTCAATTAGATGTTTATTTTATTTAAAATATGTTTTTCGCTTTAATATTCTATTTTAATTCACTTCTTATCCAACTTATTAAATCCCTTCTATTAGCTCACACTCTCCTGATATATATCTTGTACAAATTTTGTACTGCATGATAATTGATGTTATTAAAGTTTTTCAAATTTATTCAATAATTAAATTATAAAAATTTGGTGGACTATCGGGATTCGAACTATGAATCTTCTTCTTCAGAGTCCTGCGCGCTTTGGCACCGCGACAACTTTCTAATACCAAGAAATTAATTTCTCAAAGACGTATATGAATTTTTTCCCCCATCTGGTTGTCGTCCAAACCTCCATTATACACCCTCAAACTGTTGCCATGGTTACCACAAAATACCATAAATAGTGCCGTAAGATTAAAAATGAATGAAACGAATAAAATAAACAAACTGGAAATTAGCTAACAATAATAAAATTTTTCTTTCTTGACCTCAGTAGGAATTTCCCCTTTTATATTTATAAAAGATGCATACAATGCAATTAATTTATTTTAATAAATACAGGTAGATATATAAATAAATTAATATCATATTTCAACACAATGTACGCATAAAAACATTAAACTCAGTTTTCGTAATTAGTTTCTTCAAACATGTTTCGGCAGCCATATTGCAGCTCTCAGTAGCTAACACACTCTTGAGTCACAAATATTATATATATATATATATTTATATTTATAATTTGTATATAATATAATATATTTTATATATAATATTACCATAGCCTACAAAAACATAGGAAACATAATCAACAAAAAACCAAACAGAAAAAAATATGTCCCAAACTTAATAACGGAATATACAAAATCGAATGACCAGACTGTAATAAAATATACATAGGCCAAACAAAAAAGAAGTTAAAAGACAGATATCAAGAACACCTGAATGCATACATCAAACCTGAATTTTATAACTCAAACGTAGCCACACACGCCATCAAAAACAAACACACATTCCCCACATTAAAAAACGTACACCTAATAAAAAAAAGTTCCAAAAGGCCTCAAAATGACAATTTGGGAACAACTAGAAATTAATAAAAACAAAAATAATATCATTAACGAACAAATACAAATAAAATAAAAAAACTATAAATTATTCAATCTAATAGACAATGTTAAACCCAAAACAAACTTTAAAAACTCGCACAGTGCAGTAAATCTAAAAATAGAACATAACGTACACCAAAGTCAACGGGAAATCCACTCAGCTCGCAGTCTACAACAACCCTGTTCAGTATGCTTGAAGATAATGACAAGGCCAGTCATTGAAATTTAACTCACATAAATACCAAGTAAGATTCTTGTTCAAGTACATAAGTGAAAGTGATAAGTGTATTCAAGAAAACAGTGTTGTATAACTACAACTATATATATATACATATATATATATATATATATATATATATATATATAGATATATATATATATATATATATATATATATATATATATATATATATATGGTGAAGATGGCAACATGGTTGCCGAAATATGTTTCATAAGATTGAACATTTTGTTAGGAAAATTGTGTTTAATATTTGCACAGTATTCTGCAGTATATTAAGGTGTATTAATCTTACAATCTAACCTAAGAAGACATTTATTATTAGTACAGAAATAATAAACTTTATTCCGGATATATTGCTATGCAAGGTGTTGTTGAACTATACATTTATTTAATTTTCTTTTTCTATTATACATCAAAAACTCTAGGGTGATTAAGCTGTCAAGTGTAAAAGTTTCTAGAGAATGCTTAATGCCTAAGTTTGCTTGCTTTTACTTGAATGGAAAAACTTTAATAAACTGTAATATTCCTCAAGAGAATGTAGCCGAACTTGAGTTTTACATTATACCTCCACTATAAGCATATGAAAGCTTTTATTATATAGTAGTAAAAACGGTTGTTAAGTTTCTTTTGGGCATCAATAAATGTTTGGAGCAAGAAGTTATTTTCATGAACAAATATAAATAAATCTGCACTAAACGGACGGTTTTAATTTATAAACTTAGAAAATCAACCCTAGTTTGGTCTACATTGGAAAATATGTATTTGATTTATGTATACATATTTAATTTATATATACATATAAGACCTACACAACATTTTGTAAAATTCAAATAATGTTTGGTCTTCCTACAATATATATAGTTTAACGATTCTTACTTTCAAAAAAATTTTGTCTCGATGCTTCGTTTACAACACATGCAAAATTACACGCGCACAAACACACACATACACACACACAACACACAAAGTAACTCTCATTAGTAAATATTTAATATGCGGTTTCTTGCCATTAACCTTCGCTTGCACAAACGCTCGTATAAATAGCCTCAAATATATATATTGTCTGTCTGCCCTGCCATGCCCTGCCACGCCCTGCCCTACCCCGCACTGCCCCGCCCTGCCCCGCCCTACACCGTTCTGCCTCGCCCTGCCCCGTCCTACCCCGCCCTTACACGCCCTTCTTCGCCCTTTCCCGCGCTGCCCCGCCCAGCCCCCCTGCCCCGCCCTGCCTCGCCCTGCCCTGCCCTGCCCTGCCCCGCCTTGCCACGCCCTTCCCCGCCCTGCTCTGCCCCGCCCCGCCCTGCCCTGCCCCGCCTAGCCCTGCCCCGCCCTTCCCTGCCCTTCCCTGCCCTGCCCCGCCCTGCTCTGCCCCGCCCTGTCCCGCCCCGCCTAGTTTCGCCCCGCCCCGCCCTGCCCCGCCCTGCCCTGCCCTGCCCTGCCACACCCTGCCCTGCCCTGTCACGCCCTTCCCCGCCCTGCCCCGCCCCGCCCCGCCCCGCCCCGCTCCGCCCCGCCCCGCCCAGTAGCGTTTTAACACAGTACCTCACCTCATAAAGAACAACGCAAAAAAACCAACAGCTTTTCTGATTTTAACAAACTAATAAACACTTATAATAATTTTGAAATTCCAGAAGGATTACTAAAGTTCGTTCAAAATAAATTAGTAATTATATTTAAATTATTACAAGATCCAGGTCCTGTTGTTATATTCTTAGTTGTTATTTGCAGTAAATAGAAATTAGAAACGTTTTTGTTTGGTAAAGAAATACCTATTAAAGTGTGCAAGAAGAAAACGCCATTCGTGTGTAATAAGATTGGTGAGATTGAAAATGCAATAGAAATTATTTATCTTTTAGAAGAGAAACAAAATAACGACATTGACAATTGTTTATTATTATTAAGTCATCTAACCATTATTATAAGCAATCTGTTGCCTGAAACATGTGAGAAAACGCATAATTATTTGTCTTTCATTGGAGAACAATTCCCAAGGGAAGAATATGATATTCAATTGACACGGGTACTGTTTTCACTTCTATATACAATAAGCCCCCATGCATACGAGTTTATAAAATATTCAAATGTTTTCCCTCTACAAAAACTGTGTGTAATTACTATTTAAATGATCCAAGTGTGGAAGAAAAGGAAGCTTTCCTTAACAATGCACAAACACAGTATAGATTTTTAAAAGAATGTCATAAAAAGTAATCCTCTTAA
>JBAIZL010000001.1:358815282-358855282 GCA_036971475.1 Prosapia bicincta | reverse complement strand
TAAGTAATAAAGTAATGTATTTAAATGATGTCATAAATAATAAGAGATACTTGAAACAAAAGAATATGAAGTGATTTACTTTATAATCACAGTTTAAAATGTTCTATGTCCATATATCCGATATGAAGAAAACAGGATTAGATAATTGATTAAAAATAAATCAAGGGAAATACTTACTAAAGTCCAGCAAAATTATGTGTGGGAGCACAGAAATAATTAAAACACAGTATTACTAAGAAGTAATTTCACCTGTTGCTTTGATGAAAGGGTTATATGGACTGTAACACTTTAAAATAATTAGGTGTTTCGTATAAATTCATTTACATATTTAATTTTTATTCTATAATTAGATCGGCCCAATGTAAAATAAAATTTTTGTTTTTTTTTGGTGAACACTTGTTAATCTATCGTACGAACTAAGGCAAAGATGTAAAATATCGTACGATGTTGGTAAGTTAAGGCAATTGACCAGATCATGCCATATGACGTAAGCATGAGGTGATACCTGCGAACCAATCAAAAATGTAATAAGAAGAAATAAGGGTGGGGGTTGCATAGGAATTTAGCTTCGCACGTCTACCAAACTGCCCACTTCACTAAACGTCTTTGAACGAGATAGACGTGATGGCAATTTCGGAAATGACTTAGAAAATTTGCAAGCTTTTATTAATCAAAATTTAAGATGTCAAAGCCGGTACCAGTTTATTAATGCAACTTACAGAAGAAGCCAGAACGTTTTTTTTTATGAGCTCCAAATAGTAAAAGTTCGTATTTTTTTTGTTGAAGTACGCTTCAGCGACTTCAACTTTTTGTTGAAGTTGCAAGAGCGATGTGCAGTGATAAGTAATATGTGTTATAGTGTTATACAAGTGGTGAGCACAACCAGGTACGTTTTAGAGTATAATGAAGAAAATATATTTTAATTTTAACTAACTTAAATTCTGAATGATAAATGATTAACACATAAACGGTAGAAATCGTGTTTGGATATTCATTTCTAAAATTAATTTTGAACACTTAACTTACTACCTTCTCGATACATAAATTGTAATGCTTTATTGTACACTTAACAAGTAATTCATATATGTAAGAATAGTTAGCAGTAATTTAAAATAAATCTCTTGACACATTGGTTGTCATTTGTTCAATTTGTGATTTGTGTTTAATTAATAAATTGTTTAATATTGTATTTTAAAACACTCAATCGTTATTTCACGCGTAACCTAGTTCTAACTTCAAGATAGGAAGACCGTCACAGACAGACAGTATGTGCCTGAGTTGTGACGTTAAAACTAGAAGCCCTGGTAAGTAAAATTAAATATTTTGGTAATAAGCAAAAGAACATATTTAAATAAAGAAAAATTCCCAGGTAAAAGGGCGAATCGTTACAGGACATGTAATAAAACAAATTATTATAAATTATTTTCTTGTGTAATTGAATATGTGAGTAAATTTAAGGGTGTAATTTGAACTTTAAAATACGACCTGTACTAGGATGGACTATGAACGTTAAAGAAGGTGAACAATAATATAAGTAAAATGTTGACAAATTTTAAGAAAATGTAGAAATAAACTCAAAAATCAGTTAAAATGTATTTAATGTAAAAATAATTGATTATTAGAAAAGAAATGTAAAATGTGTTAAATTTACAGAAAAAGTAAACATCATGTAATAGAATCGATTTTAAATAATATTTCAAATTTAGAGAATTAAACAATTTATAACAAACAGTGATTAAATTTAATAAAACCATCCTGTGTTGAAATTAATTAAATAAAATTCATAGAATTTTTCCAATCAATAAAAACAGTAGAGATTAAATAAATCAAATAGAATTAAGAAAAAAGTTCGTTAACCAAGATATAAGAAATAAATTAACTCTTAAGTAAGGTAGAAACCTTGTGGTTGGTTTTTCAAAACAAAGTCTAGGAATTTATTCACTGGCAGATCGAGCTCGACACACCGCAGGTGCCAGGAACTGGTAAGTCGGGTGAGATCATATTTTGACCGCGGTCTGACTGGAGGGCGACTGCTCCCGCTGAGGAACGCGCGTTTCGGGGAGAAAGGAAATTTCTCCACGCAAAGGGTGTGAAGTTCGGGAAGGCCTCGGGAGTATGTGCTTATAGATTAAAACTAATCAAAATATTGTTGTTCTTGTTTAAATATGTCAGAAGCTTAGAAATTTAAAAAAAGTATTCTAATCTTACGAAAATAAAAATAAACGAAACAAAATCTTATTATTTACCATTATTGATTAAACTATCATATACACCAGATTGTTTAAATTACCAGAATTATGTTATCATTGACCATTATTGTGTTTACTCGCCAACCTTAGAGAGGACTAAATGTGAAATGGACAGATATAGAGTAAACATTGCAAGTGCGCCGGCCACAAAGATTAAATAGCCCTAAAAGATGTCGGAAGCCATTCAGTGTTCAATAAACATAATAACGGTCAGAAAATTAGCTAATTCTATCGCGGGGACACTTATGAGATTGATTATGAGTGAAACTTAATATTAATTAAATGTGTTTAAATATATGTAAAAATAAATTTTAAATACATAATATATTTAAATATACTTGAATAAGGTTCTATTTGCTGAGATACATTTTGGTTGAACGAACTGTTGGAGTAAATAGCCAAAAGTACCTCTCTTTGTTTGGTCGATTGAATCATTTCACTTCAGTCAAAACGTTTGGGCATAATTAGTTCAGATAAAACACGTTCACGTTTTAAAACTATTCATATGAATGAAAACTTGATGGAAAATAAGCTTAATGTTTATGTCTCTTTTGTCACAACTATTTTAAAATAAAAATCATTTATATATTTTCCGTTGAGTAGTCGTTACATTATACCGTGGATGCTTTAATACACGTCACTCTCGGGGACTGTATGTTGCCGGTTATCGAACATTTCCGGGTAATTGAACCTAACCTATATACAGTACTTACTGCTCACAAGGTTATTTATTTACCAAGGAAAATTGAAATCATTACATTTCATATTTTGTATATCCATTTACTGTTTTTCCGTAAGTAATATTAAAAACAGACGCTCACGCGCAAAAAAAATGTAAGTAACATAATTGAAGTAAGAAAAGAAATTTATCGCTAAAACCCCCTTACGTCTATACAACGTTAAATTAAAGCCTATACCAGTACACTTAATTATACAAAGGCTATTGATTTTAAAATGTTTTATTGATTTTTAAAATTATCACACATGCCTGACAGCCTGATAAGCGAAACGTTTTTCAACAAATTTTGAATGAACCATATGCAGTTGCAAGACTTCCTGAACAGAGTAGCATTTCTCACCTTCAACAAACGTTAACAATGTTGTAAAAGCGGTTGCAGCATTACTTCATGAAACGTTTGCTTTTTTTGAACTATTTCTTGGTTAGGTTGCTTAAATGACATCTGTTTTATACTGTATTTTCGATGAGTCACATCTTGTAACAACTTAAACGGGTACTATACTGATTTGTCTTTAAATGTGGTGGTTAGTAGAACGTTCCGGATGATAGAATGCCGTATAAGCGAGCTTTTACTGTAACATGTTACGTTACAAGTAAGGGAAATAGGCGTTTGGCGGACGAACGAAATGGGATTATAGTGTGAATACTGTAAAGATTTTTTTTTGTATTACCGCCGAACCTCCGATACACGCGGTAAAACGTTTCAACAGTCGCCACCGAGGGCAGCACATTCCGGTCTCCGTTTATACCAGCTATTATCTACTTCCTTGATTTTTCCAGTCCTTTTAAAAAAATAAGTAATCGTGTAGGGATTCGCAGGAGAGCAGCGCAAGAGAGAGGGTCGTTAGGTTTGGCTGGTGACTACGGAAAAGTCTCACGATCGATCTGAGGAATTTCCAAGGAATCCAGCGAAGCAAGGAGGAAACGTTTTTTAAGACCAGGACCCAAAGGTAAAGCTTTCAATATTTTAAATTTATATATATATATATATATATATATATATATATATATATATATATATATATATATAACCTCTATTATAAGTATGCACACTGGCCACAGCCCGAGGGAGGCTATTGTTTAAAATTTCGCTTGTGGGGTGGGACTTTCTAAGTTTTATTTTGGGGCATAACTTATTTAGCCGTCCAATGGACGGTTTTTCATATTAGATTTCATCTTATAAGCTTCGTCGAATTATTTTTCTAAAATTCAATCACCACAAATCTGTTGATAGTCCCCACTATTGAAGCAGTACACTTGTTTGTTATGTTACAAACAATGCCACCTAAAATCAGCTGGAGTTACAGTCTAGTAGCAGGTAATGAAATGTTATTACATAATTCCTCTACAATCAGCCGTTTACAAACTTAACCTTACGTAGCTCATTGTAACTGAATCCGTATTTAGAAAATAGTTTTGGAGCCGAGTTATTTATTTGTAGGATTAATAGCATCATAGCAATATATTTATAGAGTTAATTTACTGCATAAGTTTAATTACTGCGGCAGTAGTTTAGCAAAGTTAGTATTATAGCAACAGTAGAATGAGTTATTAGTGAAACTACTTCGAGCCGGGTTGTTTGAATATTTAATAGGTTACAGGAAACAATTGTTCAAATACGTTCTTTTTTTATTTACATTTACTTTTGAACTTATTGATATAAATAACTTACTCCTCCGTTCTCACTCAAATATTGCAAAAATTGTCTCACTTTCTATTCCAGAGAATGAGCTCAGGGAATCCTCACTTTTAAAACTCAAGCTATAATATTATTTTTTAATTTACCGAATATATATATAACTTTAAAATAGTTTTAAAAAAATGATATATGTAATTAAAAATATAGAATAATTTCAAATAAATTAATTATTATTATTTTTATTTTAGAATAAATAATATTCATTAGAACAAACGAAACTGTTACCTCTTCTACAGGGTGCGGCAGCGTAACCTACTTTTTTGAAAACTCAATAAAAAGTATTGCATGCATAATTAAAATATTTATTAATTTTTATAATGTAGGTACATGTCTAAAGTTGTTATTTGCATTGTTTAAAAGATCAAATCTGTTAGGTGACATCCCTCATTCTCCATACATTGCGTAAACCGATTTCTGGCGTTTGCCATGACTCTTGTTAGCGTAGCAGGTGTTATGTTGGCAATTTCTTCTTGGATGTTGGTCTTTAAATCTTGTAGGGTTCTTGGACGGTTCACATAAACACGGGATTCCAAAAAACCCATAGAAAAAATCACAAGGGGACAGATCGGAAGAACGTGCCGGCCATTCCAAATCGCCTCTAATTGAGATAAGGCGCTCTGGAAAGTGTTCCCTTAAAACAGCCATCGATGCTCTTGAAGTGTGTGCTGTTGCACCGTCTTGTTGGAACCAAGTGTCCCCCAAATCCAACTCTTCTAGCAGTGAGAAAAAAAAATTCTGTAGCATGTTTACATACCGGTCCGAATTCACTGTCACTGTAACCTCATTTTCCTCAAAAAACCAGGGACCAATAATTCCAGCTGAGGAAATTGCACACCACATTGTGACTTTGGGTGAATGCAAAGGCCTTTGATGCAATTCTCGAGGGTTGTTGTCAGCCCAGTAGCGCATGTTTTGTTTGTTAACCGACCCACACAAATGAAAATGGGCTTCATCGCTAAAAAAAAAATAGCACCCTCGGGAACGACATCAAGAAGAAGCTTACACACGTTCATCCGAGAATTGAAGTCACTTTCTGAAAGTTCCTGCATTATCGCCATCTTATAGGGATGAAAATGAAGATCATCACGAAGAATTCTTCTCACAGAACGATCGGATAGTCCAAGGGAAGATGCGTGTTTGCGCGCAGAACGCCGTGGTGATCGCAACATTGACGCTCTCACTGCTTCAATGTTCTCAGGTGATCTAACACCTGATTCATTTATGAATCACCAATTAGTCCTTGTACTACAAAATCAATTTTTTTTAACTGTTAAATTTACTTAATTTGTACTCTAATAACTGAATTCTAAATATTATTCCTCGCAAAATGAGTCCAAACACGGTGCAATTGTGACAACTCTGAGCGGTTTTAGTGGGTATAAAAACTAGAAAACAAATAAAACGAGACTTTTATTTGTAAATATGTTTGTGTTAGTTTTATGATTTAAATATTATTTTATTGATTTTTAGTTATTATACAGTAACGTTGCGAAATGAATTTGAAATAATTATTATTTTACTCTTGGTATATGTTCTATGTTATATTATTTATGATTTAGTTAATTTTTTCATAAATTTGAAATCTCTACTAGAATTACTGTAATTATGTATATTATTCTGATCGTGCGAATTCAAATAAAACGTCTATAACCATTTTTAAGTAGTCAAATTTATAATTTTGTAACCTACTGACCATAAAACCCCTTAGAGTTTTCACAATTGTACAGTGTTTGGACTCATTTTGCGATGATTAGTATTTAGAATTCAGTTATTAGAGTACAAATTAAGTAAAGTTAACAGTTAAAAAGAAATTGATTTTGTAGTAGGCCACGCCGTGCGCGTGGGGGAGCGAGGGTCGCTCTAATCCTTCAGGGCGCACGGCTGTTTGGACAAATTTTACCTCCTCATATTAGTCATCCTAGTGTTAAATGTGAGGACTACGTTTTAAATAGAAAAACCGTTTTGACAAGGACAAACAACCAATGGTCGAAAGGTCGTCCTTATAATAAGCAGGTGCACTTGAGTCGCTCATCAACGGGTTTAATTATCCTTCACAAAAATGTCAGGGAAATACTCTTCAGTCAAAAGAAAAATCTTACAAGGAGCAGATAATAAACAATCTATATTTAATAATTTCATTAATTATTTAAATAAGTAAATTGAAATTATTCTTTAGAAACAATTTAAACCCTAATAAACCTATGAATAAATTTCATCCAAATAATTAGGCGAAGAAATGTCAATAGCAAATTTAATTTGTATAAATTAATTTATTTAAATACTACCTTGAAATTGCTAATAAGAAAGTTTTTTTTTACCTTAGCTTGAGTATTCAAGAACTCTAAAATGTATTTGGTTAGTTTTCACACTCAATAATTACAGAAAAATATTCAAGAATATTATAAGTAACTATAGCGGAACTGAATAAATACTTTCAAACTTGCCGACACGTTTCGAAACAATCGTTTCACATGTGTATTCACTCACTTAAGCAATAATTACTTATATATTATTTAGCGATTTCAAGACCAAGCAACTTTATTTATAAAAAATTTCTGTCAATCATTTGCCCCAAAAAGTAATAAAAACTGCCAGTAACCAACTGGCTATACCATGCGCTACAAACATACTAAGAAATGGGGGAAATCTTACCATAATGGTAGTTACCTTCCAATTAATAATTTTCTACCATTTTGTTGTTATATTTATCTTGCTTTTACTATGCAAAGTCATCAATTAAATGTTAAAACATTTTGCGGTAAAAAAATACTACATTGATATTAGTTACGTGAAAAAGTATAACTTCTTAACACTATTTTCTGTTTAGTTTCCGAATTATGCAATATCATGTTAGTTTTTTGCTAGTTATGATGTTGATAAAAATCTAGTTCTTGTTATTTAAACAGCGTGCAACTTTACATTCAAACTCAGAATACTTGAAACTGATCCACATTTTGTCTGCTTAGAGATGAACACCCCCTTTTTTAGTCTGTGTCATGGTACCATTGGAGAATGTGTAACACTCTTAAAAATAAGGTGTTACATATAAATTCATTTATATATTTAATTTTTAGTTAATAATTATATCTTCCCAATATAAAAGAAAATGTTTGTTTTATTCGTGTTCATTGTGAGGCTAGCATAGAGAGTAGCACCCCTAGCGGGTAAAAATGTAAAATATCGTACGAGGTAGTAACTCAGGGTAATTAACTTACATCACCTCATGTGACGCAAGCATGGTCTGATATCGCCAGATCCAATGCACCAATCGAAAAATTCGAAATAATAACCAAGGGTGGGATTTCCGTTGGCGTGCCCCTTCAGAAGCCCCAGTTCTCCAAACGTCTTTGAACGAGACGGACGTAATGGCACTTTCGGACATAACCTCGAAATTTATAAGCTTCCAGTTTTCTAAATTTAAGATGTCAAGGCCGGTACCAAATTTTATTAACGCAACAAAAGAAGAAGTCAGAAGCGATTATTTATGTATTTCAAATGAGTAAAAGTTCATCACTACTAATCATTTTTGTAGTTATTTTACATTTAAAGAGATATTTATGCATAAAAGTATTATATTATAAATCATTTGATAAACTGCAAAAAGCTTGTTGATAAGTTTGAAATTTATCACTGGGGTGATAAGTTGAAACGGTCAAGCACTGTGTTACGATTTGAGAGAAATAATTATGAAATTTATTTAGTTTTAAATATAATTTTAGATAAAGTATGCCAAAACGATGCGATATTGAGATAAGTAGAACTCAAGATATAATCAGCATGGGAAAAAGTCAGAGATAAGCAAACCTTAAAGCCTAAATCTAGATGTTAACACTATCTTGTCTTGGTTAAATGATAACATTTCTCAAATAATAAAACAATCTACTGGTATATTTTAAAAAATGAATGTTTTTGTGTGTGTATGTATGTAACTTATGTTATAGACGCCTAAACCACTGAACAGACGTTGATGTGATTGTTTGTTTAACACATTCCCAGGATGATTCGTGTGACGTTGGTTGAAGATAGATCCACAGGGCTATAGATGGCACCCCAGAGGATTAGGATGGTTCAAAAACTGATGTATGTATGTATGTATTTTATGGATGCCTAAGGTGTAGGATGGTTTAGTGTACAGCCTACCATAAGCTTAATGTTAACCTGTACACCCATACAAGCGCTACTTGAATTAATTAAAATATTATATAAAAATAAAAATTTATTTAAAACTATTCTATGTATAATTATTGCCATCACACATTGATATTATAAGTAGGATCCGATAATATTCTTGCGAAATTTAAATCAACCAAAGCTGTGCCAAGTTCAAATTAGATATGGTCTTAATTCCTTGAATATAGATTATTTCGTCAGATCTACCCACTTATTTCAAACGACTACAATTTTCTTTGCGTCTTGTATTCGCAATAACCATAAACTAGGCACAAGAACAATAATTTAAAATTGCTGGATTAAATTTGGACCATTCGAGCTTTTACCACGGACAATTATATCTTGCGTGCTAACGTGTTGGGACACCTACAGATTTGTATTTTTATTCGCCTAATGAAATGAAGAAAACATTGTCTATCCTTTAGAATTGCGGTAAATAAAATATAATTATTGAGATGGTAGATTTGTTTTTCTCATTGCAAAAATTATGAACTCGTGCGCAGCAAAGTGCGCTGGGTTACACTAGTAAGAAATAAATACGAAAAATTTGGTAAAAAAAATTTAAAATAAACATGGAAATAAATAAAAATGTAAAAATATAATCACAGACAGATAGCCTAAATAATGTAAAAAGTAATAATAATAAAATCAAACAAACACAAAACGTCGTAAATATAAACCTTAGGACCAGAACGTAAATGATTTGGCAAACAGAAGTAATAAATAATAACAGATATTCAAATGACTGATGTTATAACTAAGATGTATATATATATATATATATATATATATATATATATATATATATATATATAGGAAGAAAATTTGATAAATAAATTAGAAATAATAACACAAGAATTAATTATCGTAGATTCTTGTTTCACATTGTATAATACAGCATAAGATGGAAAAATATAATGTAATAAAAGTAATCTGCATGGATAGAATTAAATAAAAATTAGAGAAAACATTAAAAAAATAAACAAAATTATTATTCAGATATCAGTTTTATAAAGAATAAAGTTAAACAAATGAACAGTATCCAATAAAATTTCAGAATATTAGATAATACATTTTTTAAAAATTAAATAAAATAAGTAATAGTTAGAGAAACGTAAAAGGGGAAAGAGAAAATTGGACAAGAGGGGCTAGGTTTTTTTGCTTAGAGTTGAAACTGTCAAAAGTAAAATCATATGTTGCTAGTGGGGGAAAGCCGCGGCCGAGTTGGAGGAAAATTATGATAGAGTTTCAGTTTCACTAATATATACCTCGACAATGTTGTGGTTCAACGTAGAAAATTTGTAAATTTGTACCTCTAACTCTTAAAATAAAGTTAATTTGAAAAGTACACACATTTAGCCAGTAAAAGACTGGGCCTGTCGATCGTCATCAATGCAGGAACAAATCCAGGAAGCCGGATACTCAGAACTAAATCAGCTATGTAGAAGTACCGTGCAGGCATATAAACTTATTATACAAACCTTTTAATACACTTAAATATGCGATAAATAATTCTTACTTAAATTTTACTAAAACGATTAATTAACTTTTCTTTTTAAAGGTTTAATTTGTACAAGAAATTATTAATTTACATCCGATATTAATGTAATAATTAATACCATAAATAAATGAATGTGTCTAACAAAAATAGTAAATAAATAATTTTAGTCCTTTAACAAGCAATATACTCAAATACAGCAGTCAGGGAAATGAAAGTTATATATAAATTGATGGTTTTAACCATAGCATTAGACATTATCAACTAACAAAAATTTCAAATATATTAGATAAAAATAAATAAAGGATCTAGGTTTTAAGTATTCAAATATTACTAAATGAGAAGAATTTTTCAAAATGTTCTGTCAAAACTGTTTATAACTTATATAAATATTGTAATAATTAAATTCACACACACACAAACACACACGCGCGTGAGCGAGCGCACACACACACTCACACAGACAACTCCTCCTACACGCACTCACACACAGACCCCTCCCTCCCACACACACACACACACACACACACACACACACACACACACACACACACACACACACACACACACACACACACACACACACACACACACACACACACACACTGTAACACATTTTAGATTGTGTTACATATTAAAAAAAAAGAAAACGAACGAGAATGTATTCGAAAGTGTAACAATATATAACTAGAGCAAAAATTGTGATTTGTTTTAATTTAAATCAAATCTCTGGTTGGTATTGGCATCTGTTGGAATAGTTTGGAAATAAAATTAAAGTATGTATGCGAACATACGATGCGCAGTAGCTAGGACGCTCGCTTTGCAACTGAAGTTAACTTCTCTAACTATCGGGATGTAGAAGGCAACGGTCGTCTCCAAGAGCGAGGAAATGTTTAGTTTTTAATTTTTAATGTAACAGTCTTTTTTTTAATTTCTTGTAATCATAATGTAGAAGACAGCGCACGTCGCCAAGTACGAAGATGGAACGCTGAGTTACTGAAGACTTTTTTTAAAAATCATGACCGAGGGAATCTTGTAAGGTTTTTCCAATAGAAGGATGCGAGGCTACACCTTGTTAAAACAGCTAAGTGAACAAATTCAAACTTTGGTAAACTATCACAAAATTTAAATGCTTAAACAGTTTAATACAAAATTAATAAACTTTAAATTTTTCAATACGTACATAAATGTAATTTGTGCATTATTTGGTGCATTTGTTTTCAGTTTAAATTGTAAGAATTAATTATGAAAAGAACAAGCAAGCAAACTCGAAAACAGAGCCATTTCAACCATCGATTTATTAATGTTTAAATTTCCTCATAAGTCAAATGTTAAATGTTCACTAATCAGTAACTAACGCAATGTTTCAGAAATATGTATTTTGGTTTGTAACTTTATAATTTTTTTTTACTAAATAAAATTGGTTTGATTTGTTTTAATTGATTTCAAAATAGCAATTATTTAACGAGCACACAAATCCCATACATCTTAATTTAATAAGCCTTTAGACAATAATTTAATAAGACTTTGCAGGTCATTTTCTAAATATGTAACTATAAACTGCAATATTTAAAATCAGCTTTAACTCATAAGAATTAGAGCTACCAAAAATAAAAAGTCACATAAAATGCGCAACTCTGCTTAAAGGCTAAATTCTGCTAAAACATTTTACTGATATTAGATCTACTTAATTTGAGATGTAAATTTGTGTGTTGCCTAAAAGAAAACTAAATATGGCTGAAAATAACCTAAATAATTCAGTATATTAAAAAAGATAAAATTTTGTGTTCAATAATAATTTAACAGTGGAAGTTGTTTTAAAGTATAAGTTGAATGTAAAAAATTGGCTTGCAGGAGGGTCGGTAAACATAGGGTTGTGTAAACCAGTTATAACTTGTTTTTCTTGTATTGTAACGTGTAGAGTTTCAAGGCCATGGGAGTCGTTGTTTAAAATATGAGTCTTAAATGTGCGTAGTATAAAGTTCAGGTTTTTTTTTGTAAGTTTGTACATGGCCTAAAAGCCGAATGTCGGTCATAGTGTTTACACAGCTGCATAGTCCTCATGTCAGGCAAGTTAGAATTGATTGCCGGTTTTTATAAATTTGTATCCAGCCTGAAGTACAATGTTTACATAAAGTGTGTTTAAACGTTTCGAGTTTGCTTGACATTTCTGTATGAAGAATAACATTCCGTTAGGTTTCTGAAATCTGTTCTATTAAAAAAAATGGCTTTAAAAATAGACCTTTTGTCAAAAGAGGAATTAGAATTAGAATTAAATTTAAGAAATGTCACTAATAGAGGCCATTCAGTTGTATCTGTCGTTAGAAACATTTTAAGGAAAGTTTTAAAAGATGTTAGTATCCTAATTAGTTAGATTTGTTTTAATTTAAATCAAATCTCTGGTTGGTATTGGCATCTGTTGGAATAGTTTGGAAATAAAATTAAAGTATGTATGCGAACATACGATGCGCAGTAGCTTGGACGCTCGCTTTGCAACTGAAGTTAACTTCTCTAACTATCGGGATGTAGAAGGCAACGGTCGTCTCCAAGAGCGAGGAAATGTTTAGTTTTCAATTTTTAATGTAACAGTTTTTTTTCTAATTTCTTGTAATCATAATGTAGAAGACAGCGCACGTCGCCAAGTACGAAGATGGAACGCTGAGTTACTGAAGCCTTTTTTTTAAAAATCATGACCGAGGGAATCTTGTAAGGTTTTTCCAATAGAAGGATGCGAGGCTATACCTTGTTAAAACAGCTAAGTGAACAAATTAAAACTTTGGTGAACTATCACAAAATTTAAATGCTTAAAAAGTTTAATACAAAATTAATAAACTTTAAATTTTTCAATACGTACATAAATGTAATTTGTGCATTATTTGGTGCATTTGTTTTCAGTTTAAATTGTAAGAATTAATTATGAAAAGAACAAGCAAGCAAACTCGAAAACAGAGCCATTTCAACCATCGATTTATTAATGTTTAAATTTCCTCATAAGTCAAATGTTAAATGTTCACTAATCAGTAACTAACGCAATGTTTCAGAAATATGTATTTTGGTTTGTAACTTTATAATTTTTTTTTACTAAATAAAATTGGTTTGATTTGTTTTAATTGATTTCAAAATAGCAATTATTTAACGAGCACACAAATCCCATACATCTTAATTTAATAAGCCTTTAGACAATAATTTAATAAGACTTTGCAGGTCATTTTCTAAATATGTAACTATAAACTGCAATATTTAAAATCAGCTTTAACTCATAAGAATTAGAGCTACCAAAAATAAAAAGTCACATAAAATGCGCAACTCTGCTTAAAGGCTAAATTCTGCTAAAACATTTTACTGATATTAGATCTACTTAATTTGAGATGTAAATTTGTGTGTTGCCTAAAAGAAAACTAAATATGGCTGAAAATAACCTAAATAATTCAGTATATTAAAAAAGATAAAATTTTGTGTTCAATAATAATTTAACAGTGGAAGTTGTTTTAAAGTATAAGTTGAATGTAAAAAATTGGCTTGCAGGAGGGTCGGTAAACATAGGGTTGTGTAAACCAGTTATAACTTGTTTTTCTTGTATTGTAACGTGTAGAGTTTCAAGGCCATGGGAGTCGTTGTTTAAAATATGAGTCTTAAATGTGCGTAGTATAAAGTTCAGGTTTTTTTTTGTAAGTTTGTACATGGCCTAAAAGCCGAATGTCGGTCATAGTGTTTACACAGCTGCATAGTCCTCATGTCAGGCAAGTTAGAATTGATTGCCGGTTTTTATAAATTTGTATCCAGCCTGAAGTACAATGTTTACATAAAGTGTGTTTAAACGTTTCGAGTTTGCTTGACATTTCTGTATGAAGAATAACATTCCGTTAGGTTTCTGAAATCTGTTCTATTAAAAAAAATGGCTTTAAAAATAGACCTTTTGTCAAAAGAGGAATTAGAATTAGAATTAAATTTAAGAAATGTCACTAATAGAGGCCATTCAGTTGTATCTGTCGTTAGAAACATTTTAAGGAAAGTTTTAAAAGATGTTAGTATCCTAATTAGTTAGATTTGTTTTAATTTAAATCAAATCTCTGGTTGGTATTGGCATCTGTTGGAATAGTTTGGAAATAAAATTAAAGTATGTATGCGAACATACGATGCGCAGTAGCTTGGACGCTCGCTTTGCAACTGAAGTTAACTTCTCTAACTATCGGGATGTAGAAGGCAACGGTCGTCTCCAAGAGCGAGGAAATGTTTAGTTTTCAATTTTTAATGTAACAGTTTTTTTTCTAATTTCTTGTAATCATAATGTAGAAGACAGCGCACGTCGCCAAGTACGAAGATGGAACGCTGAGTTACTGAAGCCTTTTTTTTAAAAATCATGACCGAGGGAATCTTGTAAGGTTTTTCCAATAGAAGGATGCGAGGCTATACCTTGTTAAAACAGCTAAGTGAACAAATTAAAACTTTGGTGAACTATCACAAAATTTAAATGCTTAAAAAGTTTAATACAAAATTAATAAACTTTAAATTTTTCAATACGTACATAAATGTAATTTGTGCATTATTTGGTGCATTTGTTTTCAGTTTAAATTGTAAGAATTAATTATGAAAAGAACAAGCAAGCAAACTAAAAAACAGAGCCATTTCAGCCATCGATTTATTAATGTTTAAATTTCCTCATAAGTCAAATGTTAAATGTTCACTAATCAGTAACTAGCGCAATGTTTCAGAAATATGTATTTTGGTTTGTAACTTTATAATTTTTTTTGGCTAAATAAAATTGGTTTGATTTGTTTTAATTGAAGTTTAAATGAGCAATTATTTAACGACCACACAAATCCCATACATCTTAATTTAATAAGCTTTTAGACAATTATTTAATAAGACTTTGCAGGTCATTTTCTAAATATGTAACTATAAACTGCAATATTTAAAATCAGCTTTAACTCATAAGAATTAGAGCTACCAAAAATAAAAACAGTCACAACACACACACACACACACACACACACACACAACAAACACACACACACACACACAAAACACACACACACAACAAACACACACACACACACACACACACACACATAAAATACACGCGCGCACACACACACACACACACACACAAACCACCCCCTCGTACACACACCCACACACACACACACACACTCACACACACACACACACACACACACACACTCACACTCAGAAGAACTTTACTATATATATTTGTTTCTAAATTTGTTACTAACAGTACAGTAATATAACAGCAGTAAGAAATTAGTCAAGTTGTCAACCTAGTAAAAGAATACGATGTACCGATGATTTATCCTCGGCTATTGGACATAAATATAAATTTATAGTTGTAAACACTTTTATATATTTTATCATCTTATATTTTTATATAATAAAATAAACCTAATTTTAATTTACCTTGCGTATTCAAATAATATTTCAGTTACATAGATAGAAAAAGAAATATAAATGTATTACAGACAATATAAAAGTCACCCTGTATGAAAATAGCATTCTATTTGAAATTCTGTCAGGTTTTCTACGAGTTCCCCCCCCAGCATCAATATGTTATATAATTGGACTCGGATTGCTTGTTTGCTTCCCCCATCGTTATCTTGACTCGAGTCAGCTACCTCGAGTTATGAAGCATCCTAGAGTAATGTGGCTTCCTGGAGTTATGCAGCTTCCTAGAGGTACGAGGCATCCTAGAGTAATGTGGCTTCCAGGAGTAATGCAGCTTCCTGGAGCTATGGAGCATATCACAGTATTGTGACTTCCTAGATTTATGAAGCATAGTAGAGTAATGTGGCTTCTTGGAGTTATTCAGTTTCCTGGAGTTATAGAGCATGTTGGTGTATTGTGGCTTTCTGTTGTTTTAGAGCATGTTAGAGTAATGTAGCTTGCATTAGTTATGCAGCTTCCTCGAGTCATAGAGTAACGTGGCTTCCCGGTGTAATGCAGCTTCCTGGAGCTACGGAGCATGTTACAGTAATGTAGCTTCCTGGAGGAATGCAGCTTCCTCGAGTTATAAAGCATCTTAGAGTAATGTGGCTTCCCTGAGTTATGCAGCTTCCTGGAGCTATGCATCTACCTCGAGTTATGAAGCATCCTAGTGTAATGTGCCTTCCGGGAGTAATGCACCTTCCTGGAGCTATAAAGAATGTTAGAGTATTGTAGCTTCCTGGAGCTATGCAGCTTCCTCGAGTTATGAAGCATCCTAGTGTAATGTGCCTTCTGGGAGTTATGCAGCTTGCTCGAGTTATGGAGCATACTAGAGTAATGTGGCTTACTAGAGTTATGCAGCTTCCTGGAGCTATGGAGCATGTTAGAGTAATGTAGCTTCCTGGAGTTATGCAGGTTCCTCGAGCTATGAAGCATCCTAGTGCAATGTGGCTTACTGGAGTTATGTAGCTACTTGGAGTTATGGAGCATGTTAGAGTAATGTGGCTTACTAGAGTTATGCAGCTTCCTAGAGTTACGGAGCATGTTAACGTAACGTAGGTGTTTGGAGTTACGAAGCATGGTAAAGTAATATGGCTTCCTGGAGTTATGGAGCATGTTAGATTAACGTAGCTCTTTGGAGTTACGGATCATGTTAGAGTAATACGGGTTTCTGTAACTGTGGATCTTTATTAACCAAAGCTTAAAAAATAGGCTTGCTGGCTGACCTACACATTCCTACCTTCTATATTTATTTCCCTAATTATATCCCATCCTATACATAATGTCTCTATTATTACCATCAATAGATACTAATGCGTGAGTATTTGCCACAACCGATCAAGCATAGATATATACTGAGGTTAACGTAGCGACATCTCAGTTCGACTATCCTGCCTCACCTTCGAACAATTCTCCTTCCGACATCAATGCTTTTCGGAAAACACACATATTGCCGTAACATTTGTTAAATTTTCATAAATAATCTATCAATGTATTACTAATAAAACCTTTTTTTAGGACGTAGCTCGCAGAATAATTAATTCTTATTTATCCCATTGAACAGCTTATTAAAAATCATTAATTTGGTGACTGAATGCTTTGATGAAATTATTTAAATATTGATTAGCGAATAAAAAAAGCAAATAACAAGACGTATTTGTATAGAATACAAGTAACATTGCATAACAAGAGTGATAACCTAAACCCGTTTTAGTTCTTTAAAAATAGGTATAACAATATATTTCAAATCATAAAAGTTCAACTACAACACAATTGGAACCGCTCTCTCGTCAAGCTTTCAGGTCACGTACATTGAAAACATTTTGAGAAATCTCCGTCATTCTGTGATAGAAAAGTTGCAAACTTTGCGGCGGATTGTCAGAGTTATTTTAAGTTTATGTTTTTATAAAGTTTGTTTTATGTTAGCGCAAGGCGTACTATTGAAGTGTAAGGCTACAAAACGTTACCGTTTATATTAAACAAGTGAAAACGTGTATCCTTATGAGCGAAAAGATTAGCCTTACATGAAGTAGAGGTATGGTTTCGTTCTTGAAACTTCGTCAGTGGTGCCAAACCCGGAAGAATGTGGGAGTCGACTCGTAAGGAGGAAGTGGTGCCAAACCCGGAAGAATGTGGGAGTCGACTCGTAAGGAGGAAGTGGTGGTTACTCTTTTTCGCATTTTCCACTCCTTGTTAACGCATGAATGGTTGTTGCGATTTGAGGATCCACCACTATGTTAGTTTTGTGAAGGTACCACCACAATCAAACCTATTCTGCCATATATATATATATATACATATATATATATATATATATATATATATATATATATATATATATATATATATATATATATATATAGTAAAGGTATTCTTGAGATATTGCGAGATTCAGGAGTATAAGGCGTCCATAGTCTTTTAGCCTAATATGTGCACCAAACATTGTAGTGGTTTTAATAAAATAAAACTCTGCATACTCTGGCATATTTAATTGGTTATTTTTAAATCTACCTATAATACGGGAATAGATGTAGTGATTCTAGGTAACCTTCGTGTCTTGGTTTCTACTCTTATATCAATGTAGATTATATAGAGCTTATATAATAATATTATTTTTTTGTTTAATTCATATTCATTACTTGATCTTTTATATTTAACCTTTCACTAAAAACATTGAAATCGTTGTGTTTTAGCATCACTTCGCTATTTATTGTTTTGTTTGATCAGGATTTCCGTTTATGTAGTGCTCATACTGCTACAGGAAACAGTTTCATGAATCAAGTTTTTGTTTCTTCGTATTTAACGTCATAAACAGATGTTATTAAATGCGAAAGTATATTATAAATTATTTTTTCAACATTTCCGTTTATACTTTCTTACTTTAAAAGTTTTTATTTCCTCTACTTCTGAAGTATGTGCACACAAGAAATCTAGGAATAGGATTTACACCTCTATATTGTTGACAACCAAACGATACTTGACTATATCGTTATATATTAGCATTCGGAAATCATGGAGATATGTTCTACGAAGTGAGAATGACATGCATAAGCGAATATTCACAAAATTTTTTGAACATTCCAAAACACGTATTTGAATTAGTCAATTGAGAAATTATACGATTTAAATTAAAAAATTCTGATAGTTTCATCAATCCTCTTTTCCTTAATTCAAGTATTGAGTTTAAATTGCTTTGTCTCACAGAGGATATTATTGTTTCAGTATAAACGTAAAACAATAGTTACTAATAAAATGTTGAATTGTCCATTTCGCTAGTCACGCAAACGCCACTCACCAAACACTCGATTTGTATACACTTGGAGTCTCTTTAGTTTTACCAAGCGTACCCGACTAATCATCTGATTAGTATGGTTCCGGAGGTGGAAGAAATGAAAAGGTGTCCTCCTACCAGGATTAGAGACGGAGGACTAAAGTAATAGGCATACGACGGGGGCTAGCCTTAGCCAACCAACGGTTTAAACCTACTTTGAAAAACAAAATGAATTCGGAAGAAGCTTAAACCAGAAAAGGCTTGTTGTTTCCATTAGCTAACAGACAAATATGAAGCGGTGGTGTCTTTTGGGCAGTAAACAACGAATTATAGTTCTAAACGTGCGTTTATAGGAGTTATTATGAAGCATCTATTGTGAAGCAGCTATTGTAAAGCATCAATTGTAAAGCAGCTATTGTGAAGCATCTATTGTGAAGGAGCTACCATCAATCATCTATTAAGAAGCAGCAGCTATTTTGAGGGATCTATTGTGAAGCAGCTAGTGTGAAGCAGCTATTATAAAGCGTCTATTGTGAAGCATCTATTGTGAAAGAGCTATTGTGAAGAATCTATTGTGAAGCAGCTATTGTGAAGCAGCTATTTAGAAGCAGCTATTGTGATGCATCTATTGTGAAATAGCTATTATGAATCAGCTATTAAGAAGCAGCTATTTTGAATCATCTATTGTGAAGGAGCTATTAGGAAGCATCTATTGAGAAGCAGCTAGTGTGAATCATCTATTGTAAAAGACCTAATGTAGAGCACCTATTGAGAAGCAGCTATAGTGTAGCAACTGTTGTTAATGAGCTATTGTGCAGCAGCTATTGTGAAGCAGCAATTGTCAGACATCAATTGTGAAGCAGCTAATGTGAAGCCTATATTGTGGAGCATCTAGTGTGAAGCATCAATTGGAGCGGCTAATTAGAAGCATGTTTTGTGAAGTAGCTATTAGGAAGCAGCTATTAAGAAGCTGCTATGGTGAGGCATTCATTAATAAGTAGCTATTGTGAACCATCTGTTTTTAACAGCTATTGTGAAGCAGCTATAGGAAATCCTCTATTCTGAAGGAGCTATTGTTAGTCATCTATTGTGAAGCATCTTATGTGAAGTATTTATTGTGAATCAGCCATTGTGAAGCAGATAATATGAAGCATCTATTGTGAAGCATCTATTGAGAAGCAGCTATTGCGAAGCTTCTATTCAGAAGCAGCTATAGTGAAGTATTCATTAATAAGTAGCTATTGTTAAGGAGCTATTGTGTACCATCTATTTTTTAAGAGCTATTGTGAAGCAGCTATAGTAAATCCTCTATTGTGAAGGAGCCTTTGTGAAGCATCTATTGTAAAACATCTATTGAGTGAATCTATAGTGAAGCTTCCATTGCGAATCATCTATTGTGAAGCATGTATTGATAGACAGCTATAGTGAAGCATTTATTGAAAAGCAGCTATTGTAAAGCATAATATATGTATAATATATGCGTAATATATGTATAATCAGCTTAGTGAAACTACTATTGTGAAACAGCTACTGAGAAGCAGCTAGTGTGAATCATTAATTGTAAAGCAGCTATTATGAAGTATCTATTATGGAGAGCTTTTGTGAAGCGTCTATTCTGAAGGAGCTATTGTGAAGTATCTGTTGTGAAACAGTTGTTGTGAAGCACCTTTTGTAAATAGCTCTTTGAAGCTGCTATTGTGAACAGCTGTTGGGAACGAACTATTGTGAACAGCTATTGTGTACCTTCTACTGTGACAGCTATTTGAAGCATCTATTATGTACAACTATTGTAAAGAATCTATTATGAACAGCTATTGTAATGGGACTGGATTTTAATATAATGTACTGAGCAACTGCTCTTGCTCGAGATTTAACGAATGGTAATAACATTGATAGAAGAAAATGAATGATGTCAGAGAAGAAGTAGTCTTGATAAAGTGGTTGAGTTTAAAATTGTCATACGTATTGGTATTAATACATGCTAGTATTATTGGCGCATGTTTTAGTTACTAAAGATCAAATAAATATTTTAGTTTAAACAACACCTTTTTTAAAGCTTATAAAATTCAGTTAAACATAGTTTTTTTTTCTATGTGGGTTAAAATAGATTAAGAGAAAAACCTATTCAAAATAATATACTTTCAAATTACAGAAATATTATCTATACAAAGTAAACATTTATAAACAACATAAAGTAGTGTTAGAAACAAGTAAATTTATTATGTACACAATCGTATTTTCTCTCATAAGTTTACTTATTCCGTAAGCGCTTCTTTTCTGTCATAAAATATAAAATGTAGTGCATAATGTATCAGCATCTGTAAGGCGTAAATAGTTCTAGAATATATATCGTTTACAGAAGCTCAGCGTTGGAAATAGTCGAAGTCCCTGATCAAATTTCTTTTAGAATAATGTGTTTGACAGGTTGCCTCGTTTAGTATTTAACTGCAAGGAAACTCAATTTTATACCCTCTTTCATATACTAATAATAAATTACATTTTCACGTCAAAGACAGGTTGTTGGAGGGGTAACAAGAAATGTTCATTATAAATTAATTTTCAGTATAACAGCGTATACTTCAATATTTCAGCGTATCGCTGAAACGAATTTCCAAAGTGGGCATTTTCCTTCAATTCATGGCTATTTTGCGTCTCCCGATCTAGTGCTGGTGACAGGTATCTAACTAGGAAAACTGTTTACTGGTTCCAGACTTTTAATTTTGTTTATTACCAAATTAGCAATAGTAATTATTGTAAATGACATACACCTCTGTAGTAGGTTAATGGAGGTAACATTTGTCTACTCCATGTTATACACTTTCCTGGTAATGGTACTTAAGCAGCTTGCATACTAGTTGCTAAGGGTAACACATTTACCTAGACTATCTGGCTCACGTCTGTAACCTGCATTTAGGGGTCAGTACAATGTAAAGGCGGCCTCGAACATGTATCTATACGAGGGCAACAAGAAATGTTAAAGACAAAACTAATACTACAGTTATTCCCAGTATTATTTTGCGACCAAACAACAGAAACGTGTGTGTAATTTGTATTTTGCCATGACATTCATTTGCGATTTAGTGTTTGATACAGTGCCGGCCCATATTAAGGTCGTTAGATAATGTGTCTACATTCTAGCAAATATTTAAATGTGTTAATTTTGTTTGTATTTTTTAAACTAGAATGAAATACTTTATTATAATTGTAATATTTATTTGAAGTGAACAGTTAAATTTACATGAAAGAATTAATAATAATGATTGAAATACGTGCATTAAAACGTTTCTTTAATAAACCATATAATTTCGGTTATTTTGATAGACCTCGTGTTGATCTCTACGGGCTCCCAGTAGGCATAGTCAAGGCTGAGCTTGAAGTTTGTTTATGTCTACCTATGTATAATGAAATATTTTAATATTTATTTGAAGTAAACAGTAAATTTATATATTTTTAATTACGTCAGCACACATTACTCTATAGTGCTTTATACTTATAGTGAATACATCATGCTTGGGTGAACAGTATCTGTAGAGTAAAGGATAATTTGGCTTTATTTATACATCTTAGAGATTAATTTAGTGCAAGGTTAATGCAATCCAGGCAAGATAATTTAATGATTATTAAAAATTCCCATAAGAAGTGATAATGTATTTAGTTTGGATGGGATTTCTTCTTTACTTGTCTAAGGATTGGCGTTCTTATGTTCTGAGACTTTTTAAATTGTGCAGTTGTACATTAGCTTTGTCTAACAAGGATATCAATTGTAAATTTAATATTTTAAAATAACAAGAAACAATCGTAAATATGGTCATAAGATTCAAAATAAAAATAAAAATCCTAAACGCATGAAGTTAAAAATTTGAAGATAAATCCCTTTCTTTCAATGAAATTAGGTATGAAGTTAGTTCCCTCCATAAAACCGGGTAAATTAAAAACACCTTTCTACTTTGAAAATTCATACAAATTTCCTAAAATTACAGAATCGGTTAAGATATTATTTTATATCAACCGGTTCTTGTTTGACCCAAGTAGTGTCATAGTACCAAATTTAACCACGTCCTTACAAAATGGAAATCATATAGAAATTTATTGCCATGAAGTATAAAATCGGACTTGTATCAAAACCAGTCCGATAACACCCTTCTTATTTGACTCAAATAGTACTTTGATAAACTTAAAGTTTTGAAATAATTTAGACATTTAGTGATCTGACTTAAGTCGAACATAATATCTCACTTAGGTTCGATGTAACTGACACTGGCACATATCCCACCGTAAATACTGTAAATCTCTTGCCAAACACATTTAGGAAATCGGGCGTAGCTTCAGCATCCGCATCATTGACTCTGCTTCTATGATGTGCAAGATTGCCTGACAGGTTGGATATACACGTTAACTTCAATGAAGCCACAGAACAATAATCTGTATGTATCTCAACTGGGGAATGTTGCCATCTAGGAAATCTGGGTGCCTAGTTTCGCTGGTAATAGAAAGGTGGATGTGGCTGTTCATCTTCACCTATTTGAGAAGTTTAATTTTTCTCTAATATACCAGAGAACACGGTACCACAACAGAAAAATGCCCGTACTCTTCAAATTTACTGATCACACAAAATACATTCATTTTGGGCTGACAGGAACATATTCACGGGTTTCTTTTGGGTTTCCCCCGGATTCTGCAGTTGTAGTTATTGTGGAGAAACCCAACATAAAGAAAACGTAAAACAGGTGTAGACTAAAACTAGGACTTTTTAGCTATTCAGATTTGAAGTTTTAAAACATTCCTCGTGGCTTATATTAGTTGTTGGTAATCCACTTGTGAAGCGTAGGCTTTTTATACAGGTCAATAGCCTGAAGGACCTAATTTGAATTTCTTGATTTCACAAATTCATTAGATTTCTCTCTATAGGCCTACATATAGTGAGATTTTACCCAATCATTTGAATGTCTAAATACAAACACTTCAATTTCAATTAAGAAAAACATTTAGAATTGTCATTTAATTCTTTTATAGTTTATTAAATTACAAAGTATTATAAGTAGCAACAAAGACTTTGTATAAGACCATAATTTTATCACAGAAAAATAACGAGGTATAATTATTGTAATTAATTTTTATTGCCTTTTAACAAATCAGCTTACAATACTTTTGGATTTTCTACCAAATAATATATTAAAGGTAAACTACTCAATTATTAAGTAACTTTATTGAATTTCAGATATTCGCGTGCGTTTTAACTATGAGCATTTAAAAGTAACAAGATACTAAGCACAATACATTTAGTAATTTTACGTACAAAAATACATTTCGTAGTAATACGTCAATATTTCATTGTTTTATTATATGAATACAAAACACATATTCAATTTGTCAGTCATTTATTATTAATTTAATAATAACTAATATGAATGAATATAAATCATTTGAAAATGTTTTATTTACATCGATTTTTTATGTTTTTATTTCAATATTAGCGCCCCGTGGGGGTTTCGCCCGCACTCGTTTAAAATTGTCAATTTATGTGTTAATTTAATAAATTTTAAAACAACTAATAATTGATAATGGTTATGTAATGGGAATACAAAGTTATAATATGTATTATTTATTAAATTAATGTTTAACTGCTATTTTTATTTTCACGATACAGTAATGTCAGATATTTAAACACATGTACAGTATAACATTACATTCTGTTGCTTTCATCATTCACTCTTGTAATCATCATAATTCTCGTAAAATCTAAAAAACGTGAAAAATATTATATAAATAGTATAGTTTTAGTAACTGACAATTTGAGTCTCTGAAAAATGTACTTTCGCAGTGCTTTTCATATGTGACTTGTATTCATTCCATGCAATTTTCAGTCTTTAAAATCAACATTTGCAACATCCTTCCCAAGTATGCGTCCATGTTTCTGATAGCACCCTGAAAATTTCGAGTCTACCTTTCATAGTTTCGACTCTACGTCAATTTTCAGCAGACAACTCTAACTTATCTCTATTACTAGGCTTGCAGATCTTTAATATTGAAAGTTTTTCTAAAAACTCGACTAAGACATAGATAATATTTTTACGTAAATGTAAAGACAAATAATTAAAATAAAATATCAAAAGTAAAATTAGATGTTCGGTAATTATAGATAAATTTGAAGTAAATTAAAAATGTCTATGGATTTAAAATTGTTAGAGGTTCGTACAAAGATACTACGGCTGCCCTTTACATTATATCTCATAAGGCTGATTAAGGAGGACGTGCTGCTGTCGAATAACAAGTGGATTAGGCTGCGAATAAATTGTCGCCGTTCGCTGAGTCTAGCAGCGTCTCTCTGTGTGTAAATTAAATTTCCGTTGCAAATAATAAATTGGACACATTTAAAGCGAGAAAAGTTGAGCTGTGATGATGGTATTAAAAAAAGGGTAAAAATTGTTATGGTTTCTAATAATAGTATATAAAATATTATCGCAATTAGTTACTGAAAAAAGGACAAAAGCTTTTTAGTAATATATTTTAGATTAATAAGTTATGCTAATAATGTGATTTTCAAAAGAATCAGAGGAAATGCAATAGAAATATATTTTCGAATATTTGAAAAAGCGTGGAATAAAAAGGAATCTATTAACTTATATACTTATTTATTAGTTATTTATTTTATTAACCTCCAATTTCACTTACAAAATATACGATATCATTTTCCTTAAATTTTGAATCGTTAATGAAATACGATTTTATTCATCCAATCAAGTCGAAATACATTTTTTTAAATCCATAATGGATGGCAATTGATGTTAATACAGTTTTTTAAAATATTAATTCATTACTTAAAACTTTAAAAAGCTGATGTCTCAGTCTAATTCGAACTGAATGACTACATGTTTGAAATCCAGCAATTTGGCAATGAGCCAACTTTTGAATTGCTAGAAATCTGTGTTTTAAAGTTATATATGAATTTATCAGAGAATGGTTTCTTGCCGAAATGGAGCAATACAAGAGATGGATAGAATGAGAAATTATAGACCACAATCAACTTCATAAATTAGGAACAAGAAAAAAAGCGAATAAATAGTAACCAACAAACATAATAGTCCAACATCATATAATGTATAGAGACGAAAATGGAAAATTGCAAGGATATTCACTTTCTATTCTGTTACCGCTACTTAATATTGTGAGTCGGTCATATTTACGGCCCTGTACATATTTATAATTGTTAATATAAAATAAAAAGTAACTAAAATAAAATGTTTCTGTGTTGACCTCAGTAGAAATTGACTTAATTTTTTTTATATCCTGGTTCTCTAACGGTACGCTTGAATGAAATAAAGCATTTTATGGTAAACATTTCGCAGCAATAGGCGATATGTACCTTAAATGTTATCAAAATAGCAAATCTATTACAGCGTTAAAACTACATTAACATTTTCGTTTAAAAGGATTTAAATAAACTAATTTGAAATTAGAAATCTTTAGCAGAAAGATGTAAATGCTGCTTTATGGGACCAACTTAACGGAAGGTAAAATTTAATGTTTCACTTGGAGCAGAATAACTATAGAGCAGAGAGAGTGATCGTAAACCGCCGCGGTGCTGTAAGTTTGAGGACAGTTTTATGTTCATTAAAGTGGGTATATGCAGGGAAGTAAATGAGTAACGTTAAAGGGTATTAAACAAAACTTATGAATTAGTAAAAACAATATCCAAACAAATGTTTTGTACATCTGTAACCAGGTAAGAATGACCAAACTTATCACCCTTACATCTGTTTATTGTGTTAAAGATACGTTTTTCTCTACCTGTTAGCTCCTTGACAATGTATACAATTTCAATGATTTATATAGCGTCCGAAAGATGTGAAGGCCTTTAGTAATCTCTAGTCTTTAAAATAGAGGCCGAAGAGTAAAACAAAGATTGTAACCATAGAAGCCGTAAAGTGAAACCAGGTGAATAAACAAGCCTTTATTCTATACAGTTATTATTGTTGTAGGTTGAGAGAGCAATAATTTATTTTTCGATATTCCGTACACGATAAAATAAACAGTAGGCCTAATGAAACTGAACCAGCTGTAGCTGCCTTCTCGATCAGCCGTGCCGACTTATGATTGTTGACGCGTATTCGTGTTGATTTATTTTATTTGAAGTTAGTTTTAGCTGACATGGTGCTAACTACTGCAGAGAAAACGTTTATCGTAGAGCATTATTTTTGCACATTTGGAATTGGACGTGCGAGTGGACAAAGTTGGTAAAACACTGCATTACGTTTCCAGGAACAATTTAACCAAAACCCGCTTAGTATTGCTGTGTTGTTGAAAATTTGGAAGATCAGGTAGTGTTTTGACACATCGGAAGGGCATTTCAGGTCACTCAACTACTGTCTGTACAAATAAAAATGACGGAAGAGTGTTGCAGCAAGTGTTAGAGTGACCGACAAGAAGCCTAAACCGAATATCTTTAAAACTGATTCCAATCAATATATTAGTGAGAAAAATGTTCAAACCACATTGGTGATTTTCTCCTACATTATACAAACGGTTCAACCTTTAAACTAAACACCAATGTTTTGATGTTACCAATGTGCTACGGGAAACCTGAGTTTCTGAGTGACATTTGTTTTACGGGTGAATGTGATATGTACCTTAGTGGTCTCGTAAATAAAAAGAAAACGCGTTTAATTGGATTTGAATGTCCTCACAGAGTTATACAGAGGCCATAGCATAGTAGGCTTGTAACATACTGTGTCAGGGAAAGGTATAATTGGTCCATATTTTGTTGAGCACAATAATGGAAATCCTTTAATTGTAAAGCGGGACCTATGTAGGGTCATTCTTGGTCGTTTTATATGGGACCACAGGAGATTTTATTGTACCTGAAACGTGTCTTTTCGTTCGCAATGGTTCCAAAAAGACGGCGAAACTAGTCACACTGCCTTAGAAAATTTCTGTCAAGTAACTTTTGGGAGCCGCCTCATCTCCCTTGAATAAAACTTCTTTTACCCAGTCCATTCCCCAAATCTTACACCACCTGACGCCTACGTCTGAGGAATGATTAAAGGGACGATTTTCCGTGATGTCCCACCAACCAACGTCCAACTTGTGTTATAACCACGTGTATAATAATCGTAAAACTAGCTGTTTTCACAAGAATGATGGAAACCTTGAAGAATAATATGAGCGTTGATCAGATTGAACGGAGTTCATATAGAACAATTTTATACCCGAGTCTAATCGATTTAGTTTCTTTTTACTTGAATATGTTTGTAAAATTATGTTAATATAATTAAAAAATTCTTACAACTGTTTCAGTACGGTTTATTTTGACGCATAAGGCAATGAATTTATTTTATTTGGCTTTAGTTATTGGAGTGTTTCAATATATTTACGTTTGTGCTTGAAGTTCAGTCGATGTATTCATTATATTTTATTTACATGTTGAAAGAAAAAAAACGGACTGTAGGAGCGACCAATAGAAGTGAATACTTCATTTCAAGATTAAACTTAATACAGGATTCAATAGAGACTAGTTAACGTTGTTAATAATTAATTAATTAATGTAGTTGATAAAAAACCTTAGATGTTAAAAATATACTGAAAACAAATTTTACCAAGCGAATTTACTAGAAATCGGTTCTTGAAAGTAATACTTCTAAAGAAGTTTTAGTTGGAATAAAAATATCTAACTCATTATCATTAGAATGAAATAATTATGTGTAAGATTTACGGATCATAACCTACGTCACAAATATTTGTTCTACAACAAAACCTACAACCTACCACGCGGCCCGCGAAAGTATTGCGTTGCTCCGTGAACGGTTCTAGGATCGCAACATTTCTTGTAATTCCGATCATTAATGGCTATCAAGGTCATAGCTTAACGTCTTGTGACTTTTATCTTTGGGGTTATCTGAAGTCATTGCTGTATGCCATAGAGAATATCATGGACAGAGTGGTTGCTTGCCAGCGCAGTAGAGGAGGACACATCCATGACGTCATTTTTCATACATGAAATCGGGAGGTTATATGAACATTTTAATATATTTAATTTTATGTCCTAACAAATGTCCTAATTAGATGTATAAAAACTTTTTGAATCATATATTCCTGTGTCTGTACTCATAATATTTGTTGTTAAAAATTATTTCTAACAGGAAAACATTTTAATTTATTATATATCCATATAACCATAACCATATAATATCTCAGAAATAAATATAACTTTAGAAACACAGTACATTTCATTTAATTGACTAAATTAAGAAATCATTATTGACAAGAATGCTAAGTTATTTCTTTTGACATATAGCATATGTATACTAATATTCTTATAAAAGACACATTATATAGTCATTATTAAAATAACAGAACTATTCAAGTCTCTTGTAAAAGTCTCCTAAAATGCTTTTTTTCAGAAGCTTTTTAAATATGCAATTCAAGTTAGAAGAAATAATTAAATGAGTAGTAGTTTTTTATTTCAATAATATTTTGAAAAAATTGCCAGAAAAAATTGTAAAATTTTGGTAACTCACTTCCGTGAACTGTCCCTTCAACGATGTTACAACTTTCTGCTCTGCACTAAACAAACTATGTACAAGTGTATATACATTTGAATATACATTTTGTTAAAGAACAATGTGAAATTTATAATCATGGATTTAGGATTTAGGATTTAGTTGTAACATATATAAAATGTATTTTCCCCAATTTTCCCCTCACCTCCTTGGACACTTCTAAAACATAAGTCTACTATATAATAATATACATTTAACCTCGGCGTTGGAAATAGTTAGTAAAATATGTTTCTTAGATTAATCAATACACAAAAAAAAGTAACAAATTCGATTTTGAAATATTTATAAATCCAACACAAGCGGACAAAATTATTTCAAATTATTCAATGCACCCACATAGGCAAAAAATGAGTTGTTATAACTTATTATATAGAATTAATAGAGTAACAATGATAATATAAATTAAACTACAGACTTAAATTTAATATATATATATATATATATATATATATATATATATATATATAAATATTTGATAAATAGCAATAAAATATTATTATAAATTTAAATATTATAAATACATTTTAGGATGAAAGAGTAAGAAACTATGGTAACCGTTTACTTTCACAAGGTAGAAAATTAATACAATAATTAAATTATTTATTAAAGCAATTATAAAATTTGCATTTAATACTACATACAAAAACTATTAGCACAATTTCAAGACCCTTTGTTTAAAAACATTATCTAAACACTAATGGAGTTTAGAAACTGAAATATCAGGATTGCTGCAAAAACTATGAAGATCAATCAGAGAAAACCACAGACAGACATAAAGAGCATCAAAACCTTCAGAGGCCCACTTATTTATAAATTTAACTTACTTATGTATTCTATCTCCAACTGACATAATTTTCCCTACATTAAAAATATGAGATTACTTAAAACATGTTATTAAAGTGTTGAAAACTAATATAATAGAGTCTCTGGAAACATGGAGACATAATACTTATAAAAAACGATGCAAAATCCAAGGTTAGATCAAAATATACTATATTTAAGGTTTTTCATAATTTAAATAAGATATAAATTTATTTGATACATAACTTGAGTTCCCTTTATAGATATTTAGCAAACTTTAGTTGGCAACAAGTACAATCAAAATATAGTTGATTGTCGCCTTTTTTTATCGTGAGACTTCTCAGTTTTTGAAATTTCAACATAAAATACAAAAAATAATACGATTTTATATATTTATGCACACGCACACACTCACTCATACACACTCACTCACACACACTCACACACACACACACACACACACACACACACACACACACACACACACACACACACACACACACACACACACACACACACACACACACACACACACATTACTGAAGAGTCTAATAAGACCAGTTTTAATATAAAAAAATCATAATAAAATATCTTTTTATATCTACCTTAAGATTTTACTTGGAGTAGGCTGTTTGATATAAGTGGACCATTTTAAAATAAATTATCTGGTGTGTTAAGCACATCTCCAACATTCATTTTCAAAATCGTATACAGCAGTAAAATTTGGATATTCGTATTGACAATTAAATCGTTTACCATTTACGGCCAGCTCGTTCCAAACGTATAAGTGCCTTAAAAACAATAATTACCGTTGTTAATAAAAATAGTTGCATTCTCATTTAGACTTTTTCCACCAAACCTTGTCGATGTGGGTAAAGAACACGGTAAACGTCTTCATCAACGATCGAAACAAGTTACCAGGGGAAATACCCGATTACCTCTGGACGATCCCAGGGGACAAGCCAGAAGATGAATATATGAAAAATCAAAGAAAACCAGGTTTTATATCAATAGTAATATAATATATTGCTATGGACGATGTTAAAATTTGTGAAAAAAATACACCTGTTTAAAATCGATGTTACACAAATACCTTTATCTTTACAGTAGGGATGGAAGGAACGATACCTAAAATTTTCGATTCCGATTTAGATTCTTCATTTCGTTTCCGAATCACGATATTCAAGTCCATTCTCGATTCTCTTAGGTTATTTAAGCTTACATGATATTCTCTAATAATGAATTATAGTTAGCCTCTTGGTCATAGTGTGAAGCATTTTAAAAGTTCCGTTTAATGTAATAGGCTACACAAATCGTTCAACCCTGGTTTATGAATAGGAATTTCTGGAAGGATGACAAACTTATCACTAAAAAGTAATGATTTAAATAAAATTAAAAATTTAAACTTCAGTTTCAGTTACAATATAACTTCAGTAGGCCTAATAGCTATTTCAGTTTGTATAACTGTAGAAATTGGAATTAGCGGTGGGGAGTAGTGGTGGCCAGAGACGGGAGAGAGAGAGAGAGAGAGAGAGAGAGAGAGAGAGAGAGAGAGTCGGCCTTCCCGAGTGAGAGTTAGACAGGAAACAAGACGAACTTTGACTAACAAACGGACCAGGCACATTTCAGAAAGTATTTGTTCTTGCGTTGTAAATGATAATAAATTTTGGTTATCTTAAATAAGAATTATCTTTAGTCGTTAATTTACTCAAAGCAGCTAATACATACTTGACAGTTAATTATATTTCTTACAAATTACACCGCACACGTATTTAAACAGTTAAAAAAACATAGTCGGAATCGGCACTGTAATTAACGAAGTATGGAGTATCGACGATTATTCGATACCGTTACAATTGATGACTCCTGGAATCGAGAATCGGACTCGGCCCATCCCTAGTTTGTAGATTTGAAATCAGCACAGAAAATTTCCCAAGATAAACCAAAGAATCCGTTACAGAAAAAATGCCTAATTTTGCTCAGAATTTTGCTCTTAGCCCATTTCAGTATTTTATTTCCCATTCAAATAATTTTTCCCTTTCAGAGATTTTATTATCATTTTTTAAATAGCTCTTTGAATGTAGACCTAACTGTTTTTATACGATTTGTAGGATGTGTTGCTATACTTATTCTATTTTTACGTAAGATGTTTTATTACTTTATTTTTTATTTTTTATATATTTCTATTTTTTAAACTCCACTATAATTAGCAGCTAATAAAAGATAATATATTTTTTACAGAAAGACCATGTAAGTCTTTAGATTTATAGACTTAAGTCTTAGACTATGTCTAAGTTTAACAGTATCAGTTCAAAATTTAAAGAGGCTGTACACATATCCTCTATTGTAAATATAGATTAAGGACTTCTATATTCTTTTATGAAAAAATAGTTGTTAATTTAGAACAAATGGGATACCATGTTTTTTGTGTTATTAGTGATAACAATGCATTAAATAGTACAGCCATTAACAATATTTCAAAAAATTAAAAACTGCGTACTCCTCATCCAACCAACTCTTCTAGCCCTCTGTTTCATTTGTTTGACTGTACATTTACTCAAGTGCGTCAGGAACAACTTGTTGAATATGCAACTACTAACACGTTTTTGAAAAATTACTGTTCTAGTAGAAATGAAAGGTTGAGAGCAGGATAGTCCAAGGTCTAATTAACTTAATATCAATATATGTTCAAGTGTTTTACTGTGAAGATACTTGTTCTCCGATTAACTCCGATTAAATCTTATTACTATTTAGTTTCTTTATTTTAACCCGCCTCAAACAAAAAAGTTTCGTTGAGATGCAATATTTCTAAGCTTCTAATGATTTAAGGTTAAAATCGTGGAATTTTTGTTTCTTGAGACAATTTCTCTAAATATTGGTATTTTTTTAAAGCGTGGGGACTATTAAGGCTTTGTGTGTTGCCCCTACAAAGCTCAGACAAAACATCAGTCATGCAGAAACAAACACCTCGACACGTGACTCATCTATCTCATTGTAAAGCTAGACTGGAAAGTCAGCTGGATTAAATGTTGCTGGTCTTTTCCCAATCAAAATAATTCCAACCAAACATCTCAAAAAGAAAGGGCAATATATTCGTTTAGAAAAAGTAGTGGATGTATTGAGTTATTTTGGTGGCAAAAATATTTCTCAGTTCAAAATAAGTAATACCCAAAAAATAAGTTAGGCGTTAGACCCAAAATGAACGATAATTATAAAATCACATTTTATAAGTGAATATATATTTTAAATAAAGAAATAAACTGAGACAACTATTTAAATTTTGAAACATCTGATCAAGTTTAATTAAATAAACAAAATTACATTAATTTTAAACGTAGTGGTTTAAAAAATGGCATGAAGACACACACCCTTATAGATATATGTATATGCGCGTATGTGTGCGCTTGAGAGAGAGAGAGAGTATTACAAAGGTAACCTAATTATTCACCCATTAAGAATGTAAGGAACACTAACAGCTAACGCTATTCCCGAATGGTTCCTCATTTTCATACTAAAAAAAGTGTCACTGACTAAAAACATAAAACTACAATTTTCGTAACAAAATATCTTGCTCAGATACACAAATTTAAAAACATCCGCCTCAACAAATTTATATAAAACTAATAATATCCTATTATTAAAGTCTCAACGTGATATTCACTCCAGTTTAACCTATTTAAACTTATAAATTCATAATATATTCTTTTATATTATTGCTTTTAAGTTGATATTACTTGTATTAGATTGTGATATGTTTTTAAAATTTAATTTCAATTGTTTGTATTGATCATTAATTTACCTCTTTTTAAGTTTAAATCACCATATACATGGATAGTTTACCTTACAAAGAAAAACCAAGAGTTGTAAGGCTCGCCCAGAATATCCAAATTGTATTTTATCAGTACTTTCGCTTGAATTGACTTTATTAGAAAGATTAATAAAACTTCTTTGCTTAACAACAATTAAATTTTGCTAAATGATACGTTTTCATTTATATATGGTTTGTATTTTAAATACTTGAAAATACTATTAAAATAAATATATAGCCTATAAAAATACTAGTTTTACAAATACAATCAAAACTATATCATTCAATCGAAACAAATAATATAAAATAATGTTAAAAGCACAGCAAAGATTTAAAGGAGAACCTTGTATGAAACAATTCATACTTGTTATTAAAATTATAAAAATAACTGTTCGATTGTTAAAACATTTTGTATTTTCTAGGTTATTTGTAACTATTTTGAGTTTAAACATTTCTGGCATTTCTAAATTTTACAAGATCTTACCTGATTGACAGACCAGTATGTAGACTACTGGTATTTGTTTCCAATACAGGGATCTCCAAACATTTCACCCTTTGGCCATACTGATTACTTCAGTGAGCTTTAATTTTCCTGCAGTATAATTTCTAGATCTAGGCTAGTCGCCGAATACACGCCCTGGTGGAGCATTTGCTGCTACATTAGCCGGTTCAATCTCTATTGTGTTGCAATGTATTGTCGCGAAACTTGACGACTTTTGGTAGTTACACGCGGAAAAAAGAAGTGTACAATCTCTATCCATCGCTAACAGATAGTAATCAAATCTCGCTGAACCTCATTAGTTCAAGAAAGCTCTGGTGTATTACACTCACTTCTAGATGACAGTAATTGTAAAATAAAATCCCTAACAGCTCGACTGCGAGTCACTCCACCTAGGAATGATACCTCTCCTAGATCCAGTCTTACTAAAAGTCCTGTTCCCCTATTCCTACGCGCAGCAATTGACGATGACAGACGTTACATAAACTCGGAGGCATAAACCCCCTCCGAGTCATTTCCCCTAGGAATGATACCCGTTCTACATCCAGTCCTTACCAAAACCCCTGTTCCCATATTCCAACCCGCAGTCATTGTCAGTGTCAGACACTGCATAACCTTTGGGGGCCACCAAACCCTTTACTTTTCTGACTGACCGAGTGACTGCGAGTAATTCCACCTAGGAATGATACCCCTTCTACATCCAGTCCTTACCAAAACCCCTGTTCCCATATTCCAACCCGCAGTCATTGTCTTTGACAGAAGCTGCATAACCTCTGGGGGCCACCAAACCCTTTCCTTTTCTGACTGACCGAGTGACTGCGAGTCATTTCCCCTAGGAATGATACCCCTTCTACATCTAGCCCTGATCAAAACCCCTGTTCCCATATTTCAACCCGCAGTCATTGTCTTTGACAGAAGCTGCGTAACCTCGGGAGCCACCAGCCCCCCTTCTCTGAATGACCGAGTAACTAAGAGGCATTCCACCTAGGAATGATACACCTCTCGCATCCAGCCCTTACCAAAAGCCCTGATCCGATAGTACAACACGCAGCCGTTGTCGATGACAGACACTGTATAATCTCGGGGGCCACCAAAACCTCGGGGGCCTCCTTTTCTGACTGACCAAGTAAGTGCTAGTCATTCCACCTAGAAATGATACCCTTTCTACATCCAGCCCTTACCAGAAGCCCTATTCCCATATCCCTACCCGCAGCCATTGGCGGTAACAAACCCTGGATAACCTCAAGGACCACCAAACCCCCTCGTTCTATGACTGACTGACTGCGAGTCAATCCACTTGGGAGACGTAAGGAAGCGAAGCTGTGGGCTGTGGAATAAAGTCGTAGTATGTAGTTCATTTGCTTAAAACATTTGTAAGCGTGTTTAAAAAACATTTTCGTAAAATTATTTTGATTTGCCTTGTTTTTAAGTGCAATTTATTATCATGGAAGAGAAGAGAAAAATAAACAGTGAATGCAGACCATTCAAAGATCAGTGGAACTTTCAACATTTCGTAATTGAGTCCAGCCAGACTAGTTTTAATTTGTGATGAGTTCACAGTTATTTTCAAAGAATATATTACTAAACGCCATTATGGATCGAAGGTTTGAATAATTACTCAAATTATTGGAAGTTTGCGGGATGAAAATTTTAAGCCAAAGCGCGGGTTGAAATCGCAGCGATCTACGTTTACAAAGCTTAATATTGAACAAAAGGCTGCAACTCATGCCAACTTTCTTGTGGCTCTTGAAATCGCAAAACGTGGAAAACCATTCACCAATGGAGAAATGATCAAAGAATGCATAATTGCATTATCCGAAGAAATGTACCCTGAAAACGTAAATTTATTTAAATCTGTCAGTTTGTCAGCAAACATCATGGCTCAATGTGTAAAAGCATCGCAGAACATATATCAGCTCAACTATCTGATAAAAATGTACCTCCTGAGGGGTTTTCTCTAGACTTATCGGTTAACGGACTCTCTGGTTGACGGATGTATCAGATATTGCTCAGGTATTGATGTTTATTGGAGGAGTAGATAGAACCTATGGAGAATTTCTTGATATTAATAGTATTCACGGCAACGCTACTGGTAAAGATATTTTTAAGGCAGTTGAAAATGCCATTAATTAGAAACCTTCAATGGAAAAATTTGAGTTCTGTTACAATTGACGGAGACAAGAAAATATAAAAATAAAGGAGTGTTGTTCTTGTGTCAAAGGCTAAAGAAAATGATAACGGCTCAATTCCGTTAGTCTTACATTGTAATATTCATCAACTGTTTTTGTGCGGAAAATGTTTGGATATGTCTGAAGTTCTAAAACCAGTCGTATCTGTTTTTATTAATATCATCATATCCACTGGGCTAAATCACACAGAATTATGCGAGTTTACTGGAGATATTGGGGATACTGATTTACCATTGACTGCCGTACGCTGGTTTAGTTGTAAAAAAGTCCTTCAAAACTTCTTTAAACTTCAAACGGTGATAGAACTTTTTTTGAATGAAAAGCATCGTAATTCATCACAATTACAAAATAACAAATGACTGTGGAACTTGGAACTCTACATCGATTTGACAAAACATTTTAATGAACTGAATTAGATGTTGGAAGGAGAAAACCAGCTTCTCCCTGATTTATACACTAATATCAAATCGTTCCGGCAGAAAATAATAATTTTTCAGTAACAACTGCGTAAAACATGGTTCACTTATTTTAAAACATGTGAAATATTCAACACACTACTGAAACTCAGTTTCCTGTCGATTATGCAGTCAAAGGTTTTAATATAAATGTTGATACTCATTTATCAGAGCTTGATAATATTGCGAGTAAAATAAGATTTTTCAAAATCCTTTTGACACCGACATTGAATCCATATATATATATATATATATATATATATATATATATTCAGAGAGATATTTCATAAATGCTAAAATTATAAGGGTATTTTCTTATTATTTTAGATCAAGGAGTATTTCGCTTTTCACCTGAAAACTGTTCTTTTATTGCCAGTTTAAAGTTGAAGCCAGGTTATAGAATAAAGGCTGATCTTAATAAATCTTGTTTAAAGCGATTGAAGATGTAAATGTATTGTTACATTTATAGCATAACATTAGCTAAATGTTTTTACAAGTTTGTTTTATAAATTGCTTATAAGCAAAGCACAACCAACAAGCCAGTTGGTCTGGGATACTACAGAATTGTATATGTAGAAATATTAATTTATTTAGGTTCAACAGTAAAGTTAAGAGGTTACTAAGATATCATAGGAACCTAGGGGCTTGACCAAGGGAAATGAGATCGAGAATAGAAAAAGAAGGAGCTTTTCATTACCTTGCTGTTCATATTCACCTCAAACAGCCTAACTCTGCTTCTCGAAAAGTAGGAGGTATCGGTTCTATTTTATGGAATTCGGCATCGACAATGAACGAAACTCAGTAAACGATAAAAGCTTTTCCAAAGAGGCTTGACTATGAGTATCTTGGCCAAATTACTGGTATTTCACCAACGTAGAAATAATATGTCGGTCGGGTAAGGAGAAAGGAGAATTGTTTCAGCTGGTAATTCCGGGAGGATCGACAGTACCGGGGGAGGTGTAGGAAATTACACTCTAGACTACATAATTTGTGCCCAAGATTGATATTGTCTCTGTCCATCTATTCAAATCTGGTGCAACGGATAAGGCTCATGAAAACAAAAAAACGCTTTTGAATTAACTTTAGGGATAGAGAGAGAAACAGAGAGATAGAGAGAGAGAGAGAGAGAGTGAGAGAGATTAAATAAATGGTATTTAAATAAGCATGCCTTTTTATAAACATAAGATATAATTGAAGGAGAGGCTCACGTGTAAGTCTACGAGATATAGTAATATAATTCTGCAAAAACACACAGCAACCTTTTGTAACCAGTAACCAAACACTCTTGCTTTTAGCTAATTAAAAAACTGACAATTTTATAAAGAAAGATATACTGTAGTATATTTTAAATATTGTTTAAATAGTTTAACTAACGGAAAACATTATCCCTTTATTGACCTTTTACAATCACTTTTGCTAACTGGTAAATAAGTTTCATTACATTTCTGCAAATTTCCTTTAAATATATGAAAACCTAGAACAGAATGAAACGCTGGCACCAAGTCTCGTACTTTGTATTTTCGAGCTCTATAATTTGGTAATCTGGTACAGTACATAGAAACATAAAATATAAACATAATAACGGTTATATACTTGACATAACGGTTGTATACAATCATTCAAAGATGTCTTAAAGCCACCTAAGTAAGTTTGGTGAATAAAGTTTTAATAACTTTAGAGTTTGAAAATTACTCTAAGACCTTTGATCTTAAAGCTGTGTTAACTTTGTCGATTTCTAGACAGGCTTCATGACAGTTCACAAAATGACATCCACACCTGCCTTCGTAAGCCTTGGGTGGTAATGGATTATGCGGTTTCTTGCCATTAACCTTCGCTTGTACAAACGCTTGTATAAATCACCTCATATATATATATATATATATATATATATATATATATATATAGTGTGTGTGTGTTTGTGTGTGTGTGTGTTTGTGTGTGTGTGTGTGTGTGTGTGTGTGTGTGTGTGTGTGTGTGTGTGTGAGTGTGTTCACGCTTTATGATGACACTTAAAATACGTGTCGCGCAAATTGCATAAATACTAAATTATAAACAGAAGTTTAAATACAAATAATGAACTGTAAGTAAATAGACGTAAAGTGTTTATAACGCCAAAGGAAAACTCGAGAACAATTGAATAACTTTTAAAAAGTTGGCAATACTTTAGTAAAATAAAAATTATAAATATAATAAAAAAGTAAATTGCGAACTTAACGAACTTTTAAAAAAAGACTTTGGAAAAACAAAATATCTTAAAACCAAATTTTATTAAAACATGAAAACTCAAAAGAGAACGCAAAGAAGTCAATGAAGATAATTTTTACAAACATTTAAAATATCAGTGAAATTTCAATTAGATGTTTATTTTATTTAAAATATGTTTTCCGCTTTAATATTCTATTTTAAATCACTTCTTATCCAACTTATTAAATCCCTTCTATTAGCTCACACTCTCCTGATATATATATCTTGTACAAATTTTCAATCATTAATATAATACGTTATTATTCATCCAATTAAGTTCAAATACATTTCCTTACGCCTATACTGCATGACAATTGATGTTATTAAAGTTTTTCAAATTTATTCAATAATTAAATTATAAAAATTTGGGGGACTATTGGGAT
>JBAIZL010000001.1:358757782-358810282 GCA_036971475.1 Prosapia bicincta | reverse complement strand
GAGCACAGAAATAATTAAAACACAGTATTACTAAGAAGTAATTTCACCTGTTGCTTTGATGAAAGGGTTATATGGACTGTAACACTTTAAAATAATTAGGTGTTTCGTATAAATTCATTTACATATTTAATTTTTATTCTATAATTAGATCGGCCCAATGTAAAATAAAATTTTTGTTTTTTTTTGGTGAACACTTGTTAATCTATCGTACGAACTAAGGCAAAGATGTAAAATATCGTACGATGTTGGTAAGTTAAGGCAATTGACCAGATCATGCCATATGACGTAAGCATGAGGTGATACCTGCGAACCAATCAAAAATGTAATAAGAACAAATAAGGGTGGGGGTTGCATGGGAATTTAGCTTCGCACGTCTACCAAACTGCCCACTTCTCTAAACGTCTTTGAACGAGATAGACGTGATGGCAATTTCGGAAATGACTTAGAAAATTTGCAAGCTTTTATTAATCAAAATTTAAGATGTCAAAGCCGGTACCAGTTTACTAATGCAACTTACAGAAGAAGCCAGAACGTTTTTTTTTATGAGCTCCAAATAGTAAAAGTTCGTATTTTTTTTGTTGAAGTACGCTTCAGCGACTTCAACTTTTTGTTGAAGTTGCAAGAGCGATGTGCAGTGATAAGTATTATGTGTTATAGTGTTATACAAGTGGTGAGCACAACCAGGTACGTTTTAGAGTATAATGAAGAAAATCTATTTTAATTTTAACTAACTTAAATTCTGAATGATAAATGATTAACACATAAACGGTAGAAATCGTGTTTGGATATTCATTTCTAAAATTAATTTTGAACACTTAACTTACTACCTTCTCGATACATAAATTGTAATGCTTTATTGTACACTTAACAAGTAATTCATATATGTAAGAATAGTTAGCAGTAATTTAAAATAAATCTCTTGACACATTGGTTGTCATTTGTTCAATTTGTGATTTGTGTTTAATTAATAAATTGTTTAATATTGTATTTTAAAACACTCAATCGTTATTTCACGCGTAACCTAGTTCTAACTTCAAGATAGGAAGACCGTCACAGACAGACAGTATGTGCCTGAGTTGTGACGTTAAAACTAGAAGCCCTGGTAAGTAAAATTAAATATTTTGGTAATAAGGAAAAGAACATATTTAAATAAAGAAAAATTCCCAGGAAAAAGGGCGAATCGTTACAGGACATGTAATAAAACAAATTAATATAAATTATTTTCTTGTGTAATTGAATATGTGAGTAAATTTAAGGGTGTAATTTGAAATTTAAAATACGACCTGTACTAGGATGGACTATGAACGTTAAAGAAGGTGAACAATAATATAAGTAAATTGTTGACAAATTTTAAGAAAATGTAGAAATAAACTCAAAAATTAGTTAAAATGTATTTAATGTAAAAATAATTGATTATTAGAAAAGAAATGTAAAATGTGTTAAATTTACAGAAAAAGTAAACATCATGTAGTAGAATCGATTTTAAATAATATTTCAAATTTAGAGAATTAAACAATTTATAACAAACAGTGATTAAATTTAATAAAACCATCCTGTGTTGAAACTAATTAAATAAAATTCATAGAATTTTTCCAATCAATAAAAACAGTAGAGATTAAATAAATCAAATAGAATTAAGAAAAAAGTTCGTTAACCAAGATATAAGAAATAAATTAACTCTTAAGTAAGGTAGAAACCTTGTGGTTGGTTTTTCAAAACAAAGTCCAGGAATTTATTCACTGGCAGATCGAGCTCGACACACCGCAGGTGCCAGGAACTGGTAAGTCGGGTGAGATCATATTTTGACCGCGGTCTGACTGGAGGGCGACTGCTCCCGCTGAGGAACGCGCGTTTCGGGGGGAAAGGAAATTTCTCCACGCAAAGGGTGTGAAGTTCGGGAAGGCCTCGGGAGTATGTGCTTATAGATTAAAACTAATCAAAATATTGTTGTTCTTGTTTAAATATGTCAGAAGCTTAGAAATTTAAAAAAGTATTCTAATCTTACGAAAATAAAAATAAACGAAACAAAATCTTATTATTTACCATTATTGATTAAACTATCATATACACCAGATTGTTTAAATTACCAGAATTATGTTATCATTGACCATTATTGTAATTACTCGCCAACCTTAGAGAGGACTAAATGTGAAATGGACAGATATAGAGTAAACATTGCAAGTGCGCCGGCCACAAAGACTAAATAGCCCTAAAAGATGTCGGAAGCCATTCAGTGTTCAATAAACATAATAACGGTCAGAAAATTAGCTAATTCTATCGCGGGGACACTTATGAGATTGATTATGAGTGAAACTTAATATTAATTAAATGTGTTTAAATAAATGTAAAAATAAATTTTAAATACATAATATATTTAAATATACTTGAATAAGGTTCTATTTGCTGAGATACATTTTGGTTGAACGAACTGTTAGAGTAAATAGCCAAAAGTACCTCTCTTTGTTTGGTCGATTGAATCATTTCACTTCAGTCAAAACGTTTGGGCATAATTAGTTCAGATAAAACACGTTCACGTTTTAAAACTATTCATATGAATGAAAACTTGATGAAAACATTTCCGGGTAATTGAACCTAACCTATATACAGTACTTACTGCTCACAAGGTTATTTATTTACCAAGGAAAATTGAAATCCTTACATTTCATATTTTGTATATCCATTTACTGTTTTTCCGTAAGTAATATTAAAAACAGACGCTCACGCGCAAAAAAAATGTAAGTAACATAATTGAAATAAGAAAAGAAATTTATCGCTAAAACCCCCTTACGCCTATACAACGTTAAATTAAAGCCTATACCAGTACACTTAATTATACAAAGGCTATTGATTTTAAAATGTTTTATTGATTTTTAAAATTATCACACATGCCTGACAGCCTGATAAGCGAAACGTTTTTCAACAAATTTTGAATGAACCATATGCAGTTGCAAGACTTCCTGAACAGAGTAGCATTTCTCACCTTCAACAAACGTTAACAATGTTGTAAAAGCGGTTGCAGCATTACTTCATGAAACGTTTGCTTTTTTTGAACTATTTCTTGGTTAGGTTGCTTAAATGACATCTGTTTTATACTGTATTTTCGATGAGTCACATCTTGTAACAACTTAAACGGGTACTATACTGATTTGTCTTTAAATGTGGTGGTTAGTAGAACGTTCCGGATGATAGAATGCCGTATAAGCGAGCTTTTACTGTAACATGTTACGTTATAAGTAAGGGAAATAGGCGTTTGGCGGACGAACGAAATGGGATTATAGTGTGAATACTGTAAAGATTTTTTTTTGTATTACCGCCGAACCTCCGATACACGCGGTAAAACGTTTCAACAGTCGCCACCGAGGGCAGCACATTCCGGTCTCCGTTTATACCAGCTATTACCTACTTCCTTGATTTTTCCAGTCCTTTTAAATTAAAATAAGTAGTCGTGTAGGGATTCGCAGGAGAGCAGCGCAAGAGAGAGTGTAGTTAGGTTTGGCTGGTGACTACGGAAAAGTCTCACGATCGATCTGAGGAATTTCCAAGGAATCCAGCGAAGCAAGGAGGAAACGTTTTTTAAGACCAGGACCCAAAGGTAAAGCTTTCAATATTTTAAATTTATATATATAAATATATATATATATATATATATATATATATATATAAAACCTCTATTATAAGTATGCACACTGGCCACAGCCCGAGGGTGGCTATTGTTTAAAATTTTGCTTGTGGGGTGGGACTTTCTAAGTTTTATTTTGGGGCATAACTTATTTAGCCGTCCAATGGGCGGTTTTTCATATTAGATTTCATTTTATAAGCTTCATCGAATTATTTTTCTAAAATTCAATCACCACAAATCTGTTGATAGTCCCCACTATTGAAGCTGTACACTTGTTTGTTATGTTACAAACAATGCCACCTAAAATCAGCTGGAGTTACAGTCTAGTAGCAGGTAATGAAATGTTATTACATAATTCCTCTAGAATCAGCCGTTTACAAACTTAACCTTACGTAGCTCATTGTAACTGAATCCGTATTTAGAAAATAGTTTTGGAGCCGAGTTATTTATTTGTAGGATTAATAGCATCATAGCAATATATTTATAGAGTTAATTTACTGCATAAGTTTAATTACTGCGGCAGTAGTTTAGCAAAGTTAGTATTATAGGAACAGTAGAATGAGTTATTAGTGAAACTACTTCGAGCCGGGTTGTTTGAATATTTAATAGGTTACAGGAAACAATTGTTCAAATACGTTCTTTTTTTATTTACATTTACTTTTGAACTTATTGATATAAATAACTTACTCCTCCGTTCTCACTCAAATATTGCAAAAATTGTCTCACTTTCTATTCCAGAGAATGAGCTCAGGGAATCCTCACTTTTAAAACTCAAGCTATAATATTATTTTTTAATTTACCGAATATATATATATATATATATATATATAACTTTAAAATAGTTTTAAAAAAATGATATATGTAATTAAAAATATAGAATAATTTCAAATAAATTAATTATTATTATTTTTATTTTAGAATAAATAATATTCATTAGAACAAACGAAACTGTTACCTCTTCTACAGGGTGCGGCAGCGTAACCTCCTTTTTTGAAAACTCAATAAAAATTATTGCATGCATAATTAAAATATTAAAATATTTATTAATTTTTATAATGTAGGTACATGTCTAAAGTTGTTATTTGCATTGTTTAAAAGATCAAATCTGTTAGGTGACGTCCCTCATTCTCCATACATTGCGTAAACCGATTTCTGGCGTTTGCCATGACTCTTGTTAGCGTAGCAGGTGTTATGTTGGCAATTTCTTCTTGGATGTTGGTCTTCAAATCTTGTAGGGTTCTTGGACGGTTCACATAAACACGGGATTCCAAAAAAACCCATAGAAAAAATCACAAGGGGACAGATCGGAAGAACGTGCCGGCCATTCCAAATCGCCTCTAATTGAGATAAGGCGCTCTGGAAAGTGTTCCCTTAAAACAGCCATCGATGCTCTTGAAGTGTGTGCTGTTGCACCGTCTTGTTGGAACCAAGTGTCCCCCAAATCCAACTCATCTAGCAGTGAGAAAAAAAAATTCTGTAGCATGTTTACATACCGGTCCGAATTCACTGTCACTGTAACCTCATTTTCCTCAAAAAACCAGGGACCAATAATTCCAGCTGAGGAAATTGCACACCACATTGTGACTTTGGGTGAATGCAAAGGCCTTTGATGCAATTCTCGAGGGTTGTTGTCAGCCCATTAGCCCATGTTTTGTTTGTTAACCGACCCACACAAATGAAAATGGGCTTCATCGCTAAAAAAAACAATAGCACCCTCGGGAACGACATCAAGAAGAAGCTTACACGCGTTCATCCGAGAATTGAAGTCACTTTCTGAAAGTTCCTGCACTATCGCCATCTTATAGGGATGAAAATGAAGATCATCACGAAGAATTCTTCTCACAGAACGATCGGATAGTCCAAGGGAAGATGCGTGTTTGCGCGCAGAACGCCGTGGTGATCGCAACATTGACGCTCTCACTGCTTCAATGTTCTCAGGTGATCTAACGGGCCGAGGGACTCCAGTTCTTCGTTTTGTCGCACTTGCAGTTTGTCTGAATGTAGTGACCCATATAACAATTGATTTGCGGTCTGGGACGGGAGCCAACGGGGCTAAATTAAAGCGATTCCGAAATGCGCGCTGTGTTGCAATAACCGAACATCCGCTTGAAAAGTAGGCCTCAATGGCAAAGGCACGCTTCTCACTATTCCAACGCATGATGGCGACTGAAACGTGTCGGGATATACTGTACCCCCTCTTGAACGAGACCACTAGAGCTCAGCTATGACATCAACTAACTGAATGGCGTGCATTTAAAAAAAGGAAGTTATGCTGCCGCAACCTGTATTATTGATTATTGCATAAACAGCGACCAGTCATTGCGAAGAGTTGGAACTTCAGAGTAAAACAGAATAGACCTGTCTCCACCAGACTTTTTCTTGTTCCCACGAATGAAAAGGGAGCTCAAAGGACATCGGTTCGACTCCATCGAGACGGTTCAAGAGGTGACGATAAAGGTTCTCAACAGTATTCCGGAAACCGACTTCAAACGGTCTTTTGACGAGATTCAGATGCGCCGAGCTAAGTGCATCGATGCATGAGGAATGTATTTTGAAGACTATTGCGTAATTATAAAGTTACCTGCAATAAATTATGATTTTTGAAACAAGTTCAGATACTTATGGAATAGACTGTGTAAACTTATTGAATATATATATATAAACCATGGTATAACAGTTTTCTTGAACACTTTTCGGAAAACAGGAATAGTCTCAGAAGAAATCTTTTATGAAATATTAAAGTGCAGAGATGTGTAAAGCCGTCGAAACGAAAAGATTTTATTATTGTGGCCACTTTTCAAAATGAATCTCTCCTCATTATATACAGTATATAACATATTTTTAAGATCTCCAAAATATAATAACCCTGAAAAAGATTGGGTTCTCTAATTAACTTCAATGTTTACACAGTGCTAACGCGGAGAAGGCAGCCTTAAGAGAAATAAGATTTTCGGAGTTCTGAAGATGTAACGACAACGTTTGTCATACCGAGTAAATATGTGTTATAAGTAACTATTTATATAATAATATAATAATTAATAATAAATATACTTAATAAAGCAATGATATTACTCTCAGTCAGACCAATATCCAGAGAGTAAAATATTTATTATTATTGTTTGATTTTAGATCAATTGTGTTTTAATGCACATTCGTAATTAAAAACTAATTCCGACTTGAAAAAGAAATAAATATTTAGATTAATAATATATATTATTAATAATATAAAAATATATGTTTTTATTTTTATAGCTTTTTAAGGCTATATGATTAATGTTTTTAGGCCTCTCGAGGGTGTTTTTTGTAAAGCATAATTATAATGAGGTGCCAAGTATCCTATTTGTTTATTACCAGGACGACTTTCGACAATTGGCTTGTTGCTCTTATAAAGTCTGTTGCATTATAAACATCGTAGTCCTTACATTTCATACTAAGTAGACTAATAACACATGAGTGCCCAAATAATCATTAATTACAACCTGCATCTGGTTGGACGAGGCCGCCTACTGACCTTGAAGGCTCAACAGCTGTTTTCTATGCAGCAATACTAATATTTTACAATAGTGTTTAAAGTTATTTTGGATTTGAATCTTGTACACTAATGAAGAAGAATAATTCCTAAGGTAAGGTTACTAGATCGATATTTGAACTCGATTTTTCAATCAAGTGTACGAGGAAGGTTATTTTATAATTTGTCCAAACAGCCGTGCGCCCTGAAGGATTAGAGTGACCCTCGCTCCCCCACGCGCAGGCACACTCACACGCGCGGCGTAGCCTACCTGCCGCTAATGGTTCTTTTATGAATCACCAATTAGTCCTTGTACTACAAAATCAATTTTTTTTAACTGTTAAATTTACTTAACTTGTACTCTAATAACTGAATTCTAAATATTATTCCTCGCAAAATGAGTCCAAACACGGTGCAATTGTGATAACTCTGAGCGGTTTTAGTGTGTATAAAAACTAGAAAACAAATAAAACGAGACTTTTATTTGTAAATATGTTTGTGTTAGTTTTATGATTTAAATATTATTTTATTGATTTTTAGTTATTATACAGTAACGTTGCGAAATGAATTTGAAATAATTATTATTTTACTCTTGGTATATGTTCTATGTTATATTATTTATGATTTAGTTTATTTTTTCATAAATTTGAAATCTCTACTAGAATTACTGTAATTATGTATATTATTCTGATCGTGCGAATTCAAATAAAACGTCTATAACCATTTTTAAGTAGTCAAATTTATAATTTTGTAACCTACTGACCATAAAACCCCTTAGAGTTGTCACAATTGTACAGTGTTTGGACACATTTTGCGATGATTATTATTTAGAATTCAGTTATTAGAGTACAAATTAAGTAAAGTTAACAGTTAAAAAGAAATTGATTTTGTAGTAGGCCACGCCGCGCGTGTGAGTGTGCGTGCGCGTGGGGGAGCGAGGGTCGCTCTAATCCTTCAGGGCGCACGGCTGTTTGGACAAATTTTACCTCCTCATCCTAGTGGTAAATGTGAGGACTACGTTTTAAATAGAAAAACCGTTTTGACAAGGACAGACATCCAATGGTCGAAAGGTCGTCCTTATAATAAGCAGGTGCACTTGAGTCGCTCATCAAAGGGTTTAATTATCCTTCACAAAAATGTCAGGGAAATACTCTTCAGTCAAAAGAAAAATCTTACAAGGAGCAGATAATAAACAATCTATATTTAATAATTTAATTAATTATTTAAATAAGTAAATTGAAATTATTCTTTAGAAACAATTTAAACCCTAATAAACCTATGAATAAATTTCATCCAAATAATTAGGCGAAGAAATGTCAATAGCAAATTTAATTTGTATAAATAAATTTATTTAAATACTACCTTGAAATTGCTAATAAGAAAGTTTTTTTTTTAGCTTACAGTGCTTGAGTATTCAAGAACTCTAAAATGTATTTGGTTAGTTTTCACACTCAATAATTACAGAAAAATATTCAAGAATTTTATAAGTAACTATAGCGGAACTGAATAAATACTTTCAAACTTGCCGACACGTTTCGAAACAATCGTTTCACATGTGTATTCACTCACTTAAGCAATAATTACTTATATATTATTTAGCGATTTCAAGACCAAGCAACTTTATTTATATAAAATTTCTGTCAATCATTTGCCCCAAAAAGTAATAAAAACTGGCAGTAACCAACTGGCTATACCATGCGCTACAAACATACTAAGAAATGGGGGAAATCTTACCATAATGGTAGTTACCTTCCAATTAATAATTTTCTACCATTTTTTTGTTATATTTATCTTGCTTTTACTATGCAAAGTCATCAATTAAATGTTAAAACATTTTGCGGTAAAAAAATACTACATTGATATTAGTTACGTGAAAAAGTATAACTTCTTAACACTATTTTCTGTTTAGTTTCCTAATTATGCAATATCATGTTAGTTTTTTGCTAGTTATGATGTTGATAAAAATCTAGTTCTTGTTATTTAAACAGCGTGCAACTTTACATTCAAACTCAGAATACTTGAAACTGATCCACATTTTGTCTGCTTAGAGATGAACACCCCTTTTTTTAGTCTGTGTCATGGTACCATTGGAGAATGTGTAACACTCTTAAAAATAAGGTGTTACATATAAATTCATTTATATATTTAATTTTTAGTTAATAATTATATCTTCCCAATATAAAAGAAAATGTTTGTTTTATTCGTGTTCATTGTGAGGCTAGCATAGAGAGTAGCACCCCTAGCGGGTAAAAATGTAAAATATCGTACGAGGTAGTAACTCAGGGTAATTAACTTACATCACCTCATGTGACGCAAGCATGGTCTGATATCGCCAGATCCAATGCACCAATCGAAAAATTCGAAATAATAACCAAGGGTGGGATTTCCGTTGGCGTGCCCCTTCAGAAGCCCCAGTTCTCCAAACGTCTTTGAACAAGACGGACGTAATGGCACTTTCGGACATAACCTCGAAATTTATAAGCTTCCAGTTTTCTAAATTTAAGATGTCAAGGCCGGTACCAAATTTTATTAACGCAACAAAAGAAGAAGTCAGAAGCGATTATTTATGTATTTCAAATGAGTAAAAGTTAATACCATTTTTGTTTAAGTGCGCTGATTTGCAAGAGCGATGTGTTAAGTGTTTAGTGATTCCAAAAGCCATGGGCAATGTTTAATATGTGTTAAAGTGTTTTAAAAATAAGTAATGTGCACAAGCAGGTACGTTTTAGATAATAATAAAGAAAATGTATTTTAATGTTAACTAAGTTGAATTTTTAAATGATAAACGGTTAACACACGAACGGTAGAAATTGTCCCTTGAATATTCATTTCTAAATTAAAATTGAAAAACTTAAGTTACTATCTTGTCGATATAAATATAATTTTAAAGGTTAATAAGTAATTAAAAAGTATGGAATAATTAGCAGTAATTAAAAGTAAATTACTCGACACATTGCTGTCTTTTGTTCTTTTGTAATTTGTCACTGATTAATAAATTGTATGACTTTGTAATTTAAAAATTTAAATTTTAATTTCACAAGTAAACTACAACGTTACAAACTTTCAATTTTCATTTCAAGTAACCTAGTTTTGCCTTCCGAACATATCAGAAGATCGTTTACAGAAAGATATTATTATGCCTGGCTGAAAACGGAAAACTAGGAGCCCCTGGTAAGTAAGGTTAATTAATTTGTTAATTAGTAATTAACACACATTTTTAATAAAGCCCTGATAAATACTTACCCCAGGAAAAAAGGCTCAACTGTTACAAATGTGTGTCCTCTAATTCAAGTTCAGATTCTGCAAGCTTTATATTTATGTTGGAATTGCCTTCACCGACAACAACCAAGCACTAAACTGTAAGATCAAGAGGCGATAAAATATTCTAACACACCATTTATATCATATGACTACAGTTTTGTAATTTCTAAGGCTACATAGATGTCTTTCATTGATATGTTGTATCCCATTAATACATTCGGATAAGAGAGGGTTTCCTTTCTGTTCACAATCTGAGTACAGTGCTACTACTAGATTCTAACTCTGTCTTCCATTTATATGTTGTATCCCATTAATACATTCGGATAAGAGAGGATTTTCTTTTGTTTTCACAAATTCAGTGCAGTGCTACTACTAAATTCTAACTCTGATTTTGTGAAAATTCATCATTATCAGAATCATTTTGTACAATTTTGTAAAAATTGTGAATTTTTAGGATCATTTTGTGAATTTTTCTATAATATATGTTTTTGTTTCAATCATGTAACTTCTCAAATGATTAAAAACAATCGAAAAACAAAGGATGCTAATACAATAAAAACTGTACTATTTTTGAATAGTTACAGTGCTTCCGGGTAGGGAATAAAATATCTCCCTCTAGAAACTAAATATATTGCTGTAAATGCCGGATGTAGCCATTTCAGTGGCGAAGAGTGAAAAATTCGCCTAGTTATCTGTAACACAGAGGCCGAGTGCTTAGGTCAGTATTTCCTCACTACATTACAAAACATGTTACTATTATTCTGCGTTCGAAAATAATGAATGCTAGTGATAAGTCTTTAACTGAATTTATATTTATGTTACATTGTAAACAATATTTAATTATAGTAAGATTATCATTTTAAATTACATTTAAAACAAATTAGTGAACGAAAGTAAAGTAACTTATATACTTTATTTGTACAAGAATTCGATTCTTCTATTTTTCAAAACGAATTCCTGGATCGCAGTATTATAAAAGTCTTTTTCAGCTCCTTTTCAGTAGATTATAATGAGTGATTGCTCATCCCCTCGTCTCCTTGTGTTAATCTCTTCTATGAGTGACTCCTTTTAAGAGCCGCAAAACTTCTCTTCACCGATGTATTAGTTGTCGATGTAGAAACAGTTTAGCTATGTGAATACTTCATTAACAGCAAATTGTAAATACTCCTGGTTTGAAAACTTTTCACTTAGAAAATACCAATTCCATATATCATACTAACTTAATTTTTAAGTTCTTGTTGGTAAAAAATGGGATAAACCTTATATGACTAAGACAGGTTCCGGGTTGAGTTTGGTTTTGAAAAAAGCCTTAATAATTTGTGGATTTAAAAATTTAAAAAACTGCAAATTTTGAAAAGTGTATTTTCAAGTGACGTAAAGGATTGATAAAATTTCGTAAGAGTCTTTTACTAGAAGTTACTAGTGAAAATGTTGAAAAAAATAAAACTGGTCTCTGCCTTTCGTTAATGTGTTTCTCTCCTACTCTCTGACTTTCTCTACCCTCTTCGCCTCCCCTTCTCTCTTCCTCTCTCTCTCACTCTCTTTCTCTCTCTCTCTCTCTACACACACACACACACACACACACACACACACACACACACATATATATATATATATATATATATATATATATATATATATATATATATATATATATTAGGGATAGGCCGATTCCGTTTCTCAATTCCAGGAATCGTCGATTCTAGGTGGTATCGAGGAATCGTCGATACTCGATTCTTCATTCATAAAAGTTTCGATTCCGATTCTTATTTTGTTAACTATTAAAATATGTGTGTGGAGTAGTTTATTGAAAAAATAATTAATTACCAACTATGTTTTATTTATGTAGGCTATTAGTTGATTTGAATGAATTAAATGATTAAAGTAGGGTAAACGAAAATATAACGAAAATATTATTATTTATGAAGCAACAGCAATCAAGATCGTAACCATTTCTGGTCGTTTGACATCGCTCGTCTCTCTCTCTCTCTCTCTCTCTCACACACACACACACACACTAGAGCGGGTTTGATACTCTCTCTTCCCCACGTTTCTTACAGCCACTGGTTTATAGATGTCAGAGCAAAACACAAAAAAGTACAGTAAAAACTCGATTAACCGTGGCTATGACGGTTGAGCGAATAGACGGATAACAGAAACACTGTATTATTCCTCCGAAACGTAACCTCAGTAAATTACATTATAGACAGATATCACTCTCACAGTAATGTAATATATTTGGGAACGAAAAGAAAATAAACACGATTGTAATAGCAAATGAAACTATTTATTACATGATAAACAGATCCGCACAGTAGCTACAAATGTAGCAAAATAATGCACAGTAATATAAACTTACAGGTGAAATAGTTCGTGGAGTTTAACAAAGCGAACGCGTCACTGCACCTTAATACTTTAGCTGCCGGCCACAATATCGGCGTTTTCATAGAGAATTGCCAAAATAGTTTAAGCTCATTCTTAAATAATGTGTTCTTATACTTTCTTCCCCTATTATATCTAAGTATGAATATACGTTTCCTATCATAGTATTTATAAAAATATGTGTCGGACCAACTGGCCCAACAAAGTATTTTCACACCGTAAATGAAACGTAAATTAACTCCGTCGGACCAATTGACCCGACATTGTTTTTGATTTAGTTAAATTTTATTATCTGTGCAACACTGTTTTGATATTTTTTGTGTTTTGTGTAAGCAAGAAACAACAAAACCACAATTTCATGTCCCGGTTACCCAAATAACAAACTGACTGGTGATAAAAGTGTTTTGGCGCCTATCACTAAGACACGTAAACGTGTCACATGTGATTGATTTGTGAGTTTATAAATATTTTGAATATAGAACTAATGCGTAATATATTCTCTCTCTGATAAGTAATGCTACAGGTCCAGTAAATACTATCCAAGATTCGTATTAAGTAAAAGTTTTAACACCAAATAATTTACTTGTTAAGGAATTTACGTTATAATTTACTTCCTAGTAAGGATGAGATTATCTAAGTGTATCAATGTTTGTAGGCCTACTTAACTTTAACAAAGTCCGTTTTTAAGGATTATTTTACAACTAAATATTTAGTCAATATTTCCGACTTACTTTTATGGTTTTGTGAAATTTTGAAAACAGTAGTGAAAATCATTACAATATGTTATAAGAAAGATGTGTAACTACTTATAAGTATGAATAAAGATTAAAATTTTTATTGAGGTTTTCCGACGCTCAAATAATTATGCATTTCACAAAATGTCACAATTTGTGTATGTGTAAAAATCCCATTTCCGTCACAGGCGCAGAATTGAAGGAAATGGATTATGAACCACCGAATAGAATATCTTTCCGTCTGGAAAAAATTATAATCACTATTTCAAGGCCTTTGAGGATAGAAAATTGTTTGTGAACGGGATTTAGAATGAAGTAATGGATTGACAATACAAAGACCTTTGAATATTAACAATGTTTCCTACTCAAGCATTAAGCTTTCAAAGCACAATTATATATGTTCTTAATTTTGACTCTTTTTTGTAGAGGTCTCTTTCAATATTTACACTGCATACAAAAAAATTAATTATCCTATTTGTATTTCGTAGAACAACAATACGCAGCATCAATTAATTTCGTAATATACCTTATAATTCAAGATTATATGATGTTCTAAAACACCTAACAGCATCTGTTACATATTTCCTGTTTTTATTTACAAAAACTAATCATTTTTGTAGTTATTTTACATTTAAAGAGATATTTATGCATAAAAGTATTATATTATAAATCATTTGATAAACTGCAAAAAGCTTGTTGATAAGTTTGAAATTTATCACTGGGGTGATAAGTTGAAACGGTCAAGCACTGTGTTACGATTTGAGAGAAATAATTATGAAATTTATTTAGTTTTAAATATAATTTTAGATAAAGTATGCCAAAACGATGCGATATTGAGATAAGTAGAACTCAAGATATAATCAGCATGGGAAAAAGTCAGAGATAAGCAAACCTTAAAGCCTAAATCTAGATGTTAACACTATCTTGTCTTGGTTAAATGATAACATTTCTCAAATAATAAAACAATCTACTGGTATATTTTAAAAAATGAATGTTTTTGTGTGTGTATGTATGTAACTTATGTTATAGACGCCTAAACCACTGAACAGACGTTGATGTGATTGTTTGTTTAACACATTCCCAGGATGATTCGTGTGACGTTGGTTGAAGATAGATCCACAGGGCTATAGATGGCACCCCAGAGGATTAGGATGGTTCAAAAACTGATGTATGTATGTATGTATTTTATGGATGCCTAAGGTGTAGGATGGTTTAGTGTACAGCCTACCATAAGCTTAATGTTAACCTGTACACCCATACAAGCGCTACTTGAATTAATTAAAATATTATATAAAAATAAAAATTTATTTAAAACTATTCTATGTATAATTATTGCCATCACACATTGATATTATAAGTAGGATCCGATAATATTCTTGCGAAATTTAAATCAACCAAAGCTGTGCAATGTAACCAGACTAAACACAAACAGACAACCAACTCCATCCAGGCAGAAATCAGAGGTGGCAAGTTCAAAGGATATATGGTGTTCATTCCTTGAATATAGATTATTTCATCAGATCTACCCACTTATTTCAAACGACTACAATTTTCTTTGCGTTTTGCATTCGCAATAACCATAAACTAGGCACAAGAACAATAATTGAAAATTGCTGGATTAAATTTGGACCATTCGAGCTTTTACCACGGACAATTATATCTTGCGTGCTAACGTGTTGGGACACCTACAGATTTGTATTTTTATTCGCCTAATGAAATGAAGAAAACATTGTCTATCCTTTAGAATTGCGGTAAATAAAATATAATTATTTAGATGGTAGATTTGCTTATCTCATTGCAAAAATTATGAATTCCTGCGCAGCAAAGTGCGCTGGTTTACACTAGTAAGAAATAAATACGAAAAATTTGGTAAAAAAAATTTAAAATAAACATGGAAATAAATAAAAATGTAAAAATATAATCACAGACAGATAGCCTAAATAATGTAAAAAGTAATAATAATAAAATCAAACAAACACAAAACGTCGTAAATATAAACCTTAGGACCAGAACGTAAATGATTTGGCAAACAGAAGTAATAAATAATAACAGATATTCAAATGACTGATGTTATAACTAAGATGTATATATATATATATATATATATATATATATATATATATATATATATATATATATAGAAAGAAAATTTGATAAATAAATTAGAAATAATAATAATAACACCAGAATTAATTATCGTAGATTCTTGTTTCACATTGTATAATACAGCATAAGATGGAAAAATATAATGTAATAAAAGTAATCTGCATGGATAGAATTAAATAAAAATTAGAGAAAACATTAAAAAAATAAACAAAATTATTATTCAGATATCAGTTTTATAAAGAATAAAGTTAAACAAATGAACAGTATCCAATAAAATTTCAGAATATTAGATAATACATTTTTTAAAAATTAAATAAAATAAGTAATAGTTAGAGAAACGTAAAAGGGGAAAGAGAAAATTGGACAAGAGGGGCTAGGTTTTTTTGCTTAGAGTTGAAACTGTCAAAAGTAAAATCATATGTTGCTAGTGGGGGAAAGCCGCGGCCGAGTTGGAGGAAAATTATGATAGAGTTTCAGTTTCACTAATATATACCTCGACATTGTTGTGGTTCAACGTAGAAAATTTGTAAATTTGTACCTCTAACTCTTAAAATAAAGTTAATTTGAAAAGTACACACATTTAGCCAGTAAAAGACTGGGCCTGTCGATCGTCATCAATGCAGGAACAAATCCAGGAAGCCGGATACTCAGAACTAAATCAGCTATGTAGAAGTACCGTGCAGGCATATAAACTTATTATACAAACCTTTTAATACACTTAAATATGCGATAAATAATTCTTACTTAAATTTTACTAAAACGATTAATTAACTTTTCTTTTTAAAGGTTTAATTTGTACAAGAAATTATTAATTTACATCCGATATTAATGTAATAATAAATACCATAAATAAATGAATGTGTCTAACAAAAATAGTAAATAAATAATTTTAGTCCTTTAACAAGCAATATACTCAAATACAGCAGTCAGGGAAATGAAAGTTATATATAAATTGATGGTTTTAACCATATCATTAGACATTATCAAGTAACAAAAATTTCAAATATATTAGATAAAAATAAATAAAGGATCTAGGTTTTAAGTATTCAAATATTACTAAATGAGAAGAATTTTTCAAAATGTTCTGTCAAAACTGTCTATAATTTATATAAATATTGTAATAATTAAATTCACACACACACACAAACACACACGCGCGTGAGCGCGCGCACACACACACTCACACAGACAACTCCTCCTACACGCACTCACACACAGACCCCTCCCTCCCACACACACACACACACACACACACACACACACACACACACACACTGTAACACATTTTAGATTGTGTTACATATTAAAAAAAAAAAGAAAATTTCAGAAAACGAACGAGAATGTATTCGAAAGTGTAACAATATATAACTAGAGCAAAAATTGTGATTTGTTTTAATTTAAATCAAATCTCTGGTTGGTATTGGCATCTGTTGGAATAGTTTGGAAATAAAATTAAAGTATGTATGCGAACATACGATGCGCAGTAGCTTGGACGCTCGCTTTGCAACTGAAGTTAACTTCTCTAACTATCGGGATGTAGAAGGCAACGGTCGTCTCCAAGAGCGAGGAAATGTTTAGTTTTTAATTTTTAATGTAACAGTCTTTTTTTTAATTTCTTGTAATCATAATGTAGAAGACAGCGCACGTCGCCAAGTACGAAGATGGAACGCTGAGTTACTGAAGCCTTTTTTTAAAAATCAAGACCGAGGGAATCTTGTAAGGTTTTTCCAATAGAAGGATGCGAGGCTACACCTTGTTAAAACAGCTAAGTGAACAAATTCAAACTTTGGTAAACTATCACAAAATTTAAATGCTTAAACAGTTTAATACAAAATTAATAAACTTTAAATTTTTCAATACGTACATAAATGTAATTTGTGCATTATATGGTGCATTTGTTTTCAGTTTAAATTGTAAGAATTAATTATGAAAAGAACAAGCAAGCAAACTCGAAAACAGAGCCATTTCAGCCATCGATTTATTAATGTTTAAATTTCCTCATAAGTCAAATGTTAAATGTTCACTAATCAGTAACTAACGCAATGTTTCAGAAATATGTATTTTGGTTTGTAACTTTATAATTTTTTTTACTAAATAAAATTGGTTTGATTTGTTTTAATTGAAGTTCAAAATAGCAATTATTTAACGAGCACACAAATCCCATACATCTTAATTCAATAAGCCTTTAGACAATAATTTAATAAGACTTTGCAGGTCATTTTCTAAATATGTAACTATAAACTGCAATATCTAAAATCAGCTTTAACTCATAAGAATTAGAGCTACCAAAAATAAAAAGTCACATAAAATGCGCAACTCTGCTTAAAGGCTAAATTCTGCTAAAACATTTTACTGATATTAGATCTACTTAATTTGAGATGTAAATTTGTGTGTTGCCTAAAAGAAAACTAAATATGGCTGAAAATAACTTAAATAATTCAGTATATTAAAAAAGATAAAATTTTGTGTTCAATAATAATTTAACAGTGGAAGTTCTTTTAAAGTATAAGTTGAACGTAAAAGAATTGGCTTGCAGGAGGGTCGGTAAACATAGGGTTGTGTAAACCAGTTATAACTTGTTTTTCTTGTATTATAAAGTGTAGAGTTTCAAGGCCATGAGAGTCGTTGTTTAAAATATGAGTCTTAAATGTGCGTAGTATAAAGTTCAGGTTTTTTTTTGTAAGTTTGTACATGGCCTAAAAGCCGAATGTCGGTCATAGTGTTTACACAGCTGCATAGTCCCAATGTCAGGCAAGTTAGAATTGATTGCCGGTTTTTATAAATTTGTATCCAGCCTGAAGTACAATGTTTACATAAAGTGTGTTTAAACGTTTCGAGTTTGCTTGACATTTCTGTATGAAGAATAACATTCCGTTAGGTTTCTGAAATCTGTTCTATTAAAAAAAATGGCTTTAAAAATAGATTTTTTGTCAATAGAGGAATTAGAATATGAATTAAATTTAAGAAATGTCACTAATAGAAGCGATTCAGTTGTATCTGTCGTTAGAAACATTTTAAGGAAAGTTTTAAAAGATGTTAGTATCCTAATTAGTTAGATTTGTTTTAATTTAAATCAAATCTCTGGTTGGTATTGGCATCTGTTGGAATAGTTTGGAAATAAAATTAAAGTATGTATGCGAACATACGATGCGCAGTAGCTAGGACGCTCGCTTTGCAACTGAAGTTAACTTCTCTAACTATCGGGATGTAGAAGGCAACGGTCGTCTCCAAGAGCGAGGAAATGTTTAGTTTTCAATTTTTAATGTAACAGTTTTTTTTCTAATTTCTTGTAATCATAATGTAGAAGACAGCGCACGTCGCCAAGTACGAAGATGGAACGCTGAGTTACTGAAGCCTTTTTTTAAAAATCATCACCGAGGGAATCTTGTAAGGTTTTTCCAATAGAAGGATGCGAGGCTATACCTTGTTAAAACAGCTAAGTGAACAAATTAAAACTTTGGTGAACTATCACAAAATTTAAATGCTTAAAAAATTTAATACAAAATTAATAAACTTTAAATTTTTCAATACGTACATAAATGTAATTTGTGCATTATTTGGTGCATTTGTTTTCAGTTTAAATTGTAAGAATTAATTATGAAAAGAACAAGCAAGCAAACTAAAAAACAGAGCCATTTCAGCCATCGATTTATTAATGTTTAAATTTCCTCATAAGTCAAATGTTAAATGTTCACTAATCAGTAACTAGCGCAATGTTTCAGAAATATGTATTTTGGTTTGTAACTTTATAATTTTTTTTGGCTAAATAAAATTGGTTTGATTTGTTTTAATTGAAGTTTAAATGAGCAATTATTTAACGACCACACAAATCCCATACATCTTAATTTAATAAGCTTTTAGACAATAATTTAATAAGACTTTGCAGGTCATTTTCTAAATATGTAACTATAAACTGCAATATTTAAAATCAGCTTTAACTCATAAGAATTAGAGCTACTAAAAATAAAAACAGTCACAACACACACAACAAACACACACACACACACAACACACACACACACAACAAACACACACACACACACACACACACACACACACACACACACACATAAAATACACGCACACACACACACACACAAACAACCCCCTCGTACACACACCCACACACACACACACACACACACACACACACACACACTCACACACACACACACACACACACACACACTCACACTCAGAAGAACTTTACTATATATATTTGTTTCTAAATTTGTTACTAACAGTACAGTAATATAACAGCAGTAAGAAATATATTGCCTTTTAGTCAAGTTGTCAACCTAGTAAAAGAATACGATGTACCGATGATTTATCCTCGGCTATTGGACATAAATATAAATTTATAGTTGTAAACACTTCTATATATTTTATCATCTTATATTTTTATATAATAAAATAAACCTAATTTTAATTTACCTTGCGTATTCAAATAATATTTCACTTACATAGATAGAAAAAGAAATATAAATGTATTACAGACAATATAAAAGTCACCCTGTATGAAAATAGCATTCTATTTGAAATTCTGTCAGGTTTTCTACGAGTTTCCCCCCCCCCCCCAGCATCAATATGTTATATAATTGGACTCGGATTGCTTGTTTGCTTCCCCCATCGTTATCTTGACTCGAGTCAGCTACCTCGAGTTATGAAGCATCCTAGAGTAATGTGGCTTCCTGGAGTTATGCAGCTTCCTAGAGCTACGAGGCATCCTAGAGTAATGTGGCTTCCAGGAGTAATGCAGCTTCCTGGAGCTATGGAGCATATCACAGTATTGTGACTTCCTAGATTTATGAAGCATAGTAGAGTAATGTGGCTTCTTGGAGTTATTCAGTTTCCTGGAGTTATAGAGCATGTTGGTGTATTGTGGCTTCCTGTTGTTTTAGAGCATGTTAGAGTAATGTAGCTTGCATTAGTTATGCAGCTTCCTCGAGTCATAGAGATCCTAGAGTAACGTGGCTTCCCGGTGTAATGCAGCTTCCTGGAGCTACGGAGCATGTTACAGTAATGTAGCTTCCTGGAGGTATGCAGCTTCCTCGAGTTATAAAGCATCTTAGAGTAATGTGGCTTCCCTGAGTTATGCAGCTTCCTGGAGCTATGGAGCAGTTAGAATAATGTAGCTTCCTGGAGATATGCATCTACCTCGAGTTATGAAGCATCCTAGTGTAATGTGCCTTCCGGGAGTTATGCAGCTTCCTCGAGTTATGGAGCATACTAGTGCAATGTGGCTTACTGGAGTTATGTAGCTACTTGGAGTTATGGAGCATGTTAGAGTAATGTGGCTTACTAGAGTTATGCAGCTTCCTCGAGTTATGAAGCATCCTAGTGTAATGTGCCTTCTGGGAGTTATGCAGCTTGCTCGAGTTATGGAGCATACTAGTGCAATGTGGCTTACTGGAGTTATGTAGCTACTTGGAGTTATGGAGCATGTTAGAGTAATGTGGCTTACTAGAGTTATGCAGCTTCCTAGAGTTACGGAGCATGTTAACGTAATGTAGGTGTTTGGAGTTACGAAGCATGGTAAAGTAATATGGCTTCCTGGAGTTATGGAGCATGTTAGATTAACGTAGCTCTTTGGAGTTACGGATCATGTTAGAGTAATACGGGTTTCTGTAACTGTGGATCTTTATTAACCAAAGCTTAAAAAATAGGCTTGCTGGCTGACCTACACATTCCTACCTTCTATATTTATTTCCCTAATTATATCTCATCCTATACATAATGTCTCTATTATTACCATCAATAGATACTAATGCGTGAGTATTTGCCACAACCGATCAAGCATAGATATATACTGAGGTTAACGTAGCGACATCTCAGTTCGACTAGCCTGCCTCACCTTCGAACAATTCTCCTTCCGACCTCAATGCTTTTCGGAAAACACACATATTGCCGTAACATTTGTTAAATTTTCATAAGTAATCTATCAATGTATTACTAATAAAACCTTTTTTTAGGGCGTAGCTCGCAGAATAATTAATTCTTATTTATCCCATTGAACAGCTTATTAAAAATCATTAATTTGGTGACTGAATGCTTTGATGAAATTATTTAAATATTGATTAGCGAATAAAAAAAGCAAATACCAAGACGTATTTGTATAGAATACAAGTAACATCGCATAACAAGAGTGATAACCTAAACCCGTTTTAGTTCTTTAAAAATAGGTATAACAATATATTTCAAATCATAAAAGTTCAACTACAACACAATTGGAACCGCTCTCTCGTCAAGCTTTCAGGTCACGTACATTGAAAACTTTTTGAGAAATCTCCGTCATTCTGTGATAGAAAAGTTGCAAACTTTGCGGCGGGTTGTCAGAGTTATTTTAAGTTTATGTTTCTATAAAGTTTGTTTTATGTTAGCGCAAGGCGTACTATTGAAGTGTAAGGCTACAAAACGTTACCGTTTATATTAAACAAGTGAAAAAGTGTATCCTTATGAGCGAAAAGATTAGCCTTACATGAAGTGGAGGTATGGTTTTGTTCTTGAAACTTCGTCAGTGGTGCCAAACCCGGAAGAATGTGGGAGTCGACTCGTAAGGAGGAAGTGGTGCCAAACCCGGAAGAATGTGGGAGTCGACTCGTAAGGAGGAACTGGTGGTTACTCTTTTTCGCATTTTCCACTCCTTGTTAACGCATGAATGGTTGTTGCGATTTGAGGATCCACCACTATGTTAGTTTTGTGAAGGTACCACCACAATCAAACCTATTCTGCCATATATATATATACATATATATATATATATATATATATATATATATATATATATATATATATATATATATATATATATATATAGTAAAGGTATTCTTGAGATATTGCGAGATTCAGGAGTATAAGGCGTCCATAGTCTTTTAGCCTAATATGTGCACCAAACATTGTAGTGGTTTTAATAAAATAAAACTCTGGCATACTCTGGCATATTTAATTGGTTATTTTTAAATCTACCTATAATACGGGAATAGATGTGATTCTAGGTAACCTTCGTGCCTTGGTTTCTACTCTTATATCAATGTAGATTATATAGAGCTTATATAATAATATTATTTTTTTGTTTAATTCATATTCATTACTTGATCTTTTATATTTAACCTTTCACTAAAAACATTGAAATCGTTGTGTTTTAGCATCACTTCGCTATTTATTGTTTTGTTTGATCAGGATTTCCGTTTATGTAGTGCTCATACTGCTACAGGAAACAGTTTCATGAATCAAGTTTTTGTTTCTTCGTATTTAACGTCATAAACAGATGTTATTAAATGCGAAAGTATATTATAAATTATTTTTTCAACATTTCCGTTTATACTTTCTTACTTTAAAAGTTTTTATTTCCTCTACTTCTGAAGTATGTGCACACAAGAAATCTAGGAATAGGATTTACACCTCTATATTGTTGACAACCAAACGATACTTGACTATATCGTTATATGTTAGCATTCGGAAATCATGGAGATATGTTCTACGAAGTGAGAATGACATGCATAAGCGAATATTCACAAAATTTTTTGAACATTCCAAAACACGTATTTGAATTAGTCAATTGAGAAATTATACGATTTAAATTAAAAAATTCTGATAGTTTCATCAATCCTCTTTTCCTTAATTCAAGTATTGAGTTTAAATTGCTTTGTCTCACAGAGGATATTATTGTTTCAGTATAAACGTAAAACAATAGTTACTAATAAAATGTTGAATTGTCCATTTCGCTAGTCACGCAAACGCCACTTACCAAACACTCGATTTGTATACACTTGGAGTCTCTTTAGTTTTACCAAGCGTACCCGACTAATCATCTGATTAGTATGGTTCCGGAGGTGGAAGAAATGAAAAGGTGTCCTCCTACCAGGATTAGAGACGGAGGACTAAAGTAATAGGCATACGACGGGGGCTAGCCTTAGCCAACCAACGGTTTAAACCTACTTTGAAAAACAAAATGAATTCGGAAGAAGCTTAAACCAGAAAAGGCTTGTTGTTTCCATTAGCTAACAGACAAATAAGAAGCGGTGGTGTCTTTTGGGCAGTAAACAACGAATTATAGTTCTAAACGTGCGTTTATAGGAGTTATTATGAAGCATCTATTGTGAAGCAGCTATTGTAAAGCATCAATTGTAAAGCAGCTATTGTGAAGCATCTATTGTGAAGGAGCTACCATCAATCATCTATTAAGAAGCAGCAGCTATTTTGAGGGATCTATTGTGAAGCAGCTAGTGTGAAGCAGCTATTATAAAGCGTCTATTGTGAAGCATCTATTGTGAAAGAGCTATTGTGAAGAATCTATTGTGAAGCAGCTATTGTGAAGCAGCTATTTAGAAGCAGCTATTGTGATGCATCTATTGTGAAATAGCTATTATGAATCAGCTATTAAGAAGCAGCTATTTTGAATCATCTATTGTGAAGGAGCTATTAGGAAGCATCTATTGAGAAGCAGCTAGTGTGAATCATCTATTGTAAAAGACCTAATGTAGAGCACCTATTGAGAAGCAGCTATAGTGTAGCAACTGTTGTTAATGAGCTATTGTGCAGCAGCTATTGTGAAGCAGCAATTGTCAGACATCAATTGTGAAGCAGCTAATGTGAAGCCTATATTGTGGAGCATCTAGTGTGAAGCATCAATTGGAGCGGCTAATTAGAAGCATGTTTTGTGAAGTAGCTATTAGGAAGCAGCTATTAAGAAGCTGCTATGGTGAGGCATTCATTAATAAGTAGCTATTGTGAACCATCTGTTTTTAACAGCTATTGTGAAGCAGCTATAGGAAATCCTCTATTCTGAGGGAGCTATTGTTAGTCATCTATTGTGAAGCATCTTATGTGAAGTATTTATTGTGAATCAGCCATTGTGAAGCAGATAATATGAAGCATCTATTGTGAAGCATCTATTGAGAAGCAGCTATTGCGAAGCTTCTATTCAGAAGCAGCTATAGTGAAGTATTCATTAATAAGTAGCTATTGTTAAGGAGCTATTGTGTACCATCTATTTTTTAAGAGCTATTGTGAAGCAGCTATAGTAAATCCTCTATTGTGAAGGAGCCTTTGTGGAGCATCTATTGTAAAACATCTATTGAGTGAATCTATAGTGAAGCTTCCATTGCGAATCATCTATTGTGAAGCATGTATTGATAGACAGCTATAGTGAAGCATTTATTGAAAAGCAGCTATTGTAAAGCATAATATATGTATAATATATGCGTAATATATGTATAATCAGCTTAGTGAAACTACTATTGTGAAACAGCTACTGAGAAGCAGCTATTGTGAATCATTAATTGTAAAGCAGCTATTATGAAGTATCTATTGTGGAGAGCTTTTGTGAAGCGTCTATTCAAGGAGCTATTGTGAAGTATCAGTTGTGAAACAGTTGTTGTGAAGCACCTTTTGTAAATAGCTCTTTGAAGCTGCTATTGTGAACAGCTGTTGGGAACGAACTATTGTGAACAGCTATTGTGTACCTTCTACTGTGACAGCTATTTGAAGCATCTATTATGTACAACTATTATAAAGAATCTATTATGAACAGCTATTGTAATGGGACTGGATTTTAATATAATGTACTGAGCAACTGCTCTTGCTCGAGATTTAACGAATGGTAATAACATTGATAGAAGAAAATGAATGATGTCAGAGAAGAAGTAGTCTTGATAAAGTGGTTGAGTTTAAAATTGTCATACGTATTGGTATTATTACATGCTAGTATTATTGGCGCATGTTTTAGTTACTAAAGATCAAATAAATATTTTAGTTTAAACAATACCTTTTTTAAAGTTTATAAAATTCAGTTAAAGTTAGTTCTTTTTTCTATGTGGGTTAAAATAGATTAAGAGAAAAACCTATTCAAAATAATATACTTTCAAATTACAGAAATATTATCTATACAAAGTAAACATTTATAAACAACATAAAGTAGTGTTAGAAACAAGTAAATGTATTATGTACACAATCGTATTTTCTCTCATAAGTTTACTTATTCCGTAAGCGCTTCTTTTCTGTCATAAAATATAAAATGTAGTGCATAATGTATCAGCATCTGTAAGGCGTAAATAGTTCTAGAATATATATCGTTTATAGAAGCTCAGCGTTGGAAATAGTCGAAGTCCCTGATCAAATTTCTTTTAGAATAATGTGTTTGACAGGTTGCCTCGTTTAGTATTTAACTGCAAGGAAACTCAATTTTATACCCTCTTTCATATACTAATAATAAATTACATTTTCACGTCAAAGACAGGTTGTTGGAGGGGTAACAAGAAATGTTCATTACAAATTAATTTTCAGTATAACAGCGTATACTTCAATATTTCAGCGTATCGCTGAAACGAATTTCCAAAGTGGGCATTTTCCTTCAATTCATGGCTATTTTGCGTCTCCCGATCTAGTGCTGGTGACAGGTATCTAACTAGGAAAACTGTTTACTGGTTCCAGACTTTTAATTTTGTTTATTACCAAATTAGAAATAGTAATTATTGTAAATGACATACACCTCTGTAGTAGGTTAATGGAGGTGACATTTGTCTACTCCATGTTATACACTTTCCTGGTAATGGTACTTAAGCAGCTTGCATACTAGTTGCTAAGGGTAACACATTTACCTAGACTATCTGGCTCACGTCTGTAACCTGCATTTAGGGGTCAGTACAATGTAAAGGCGGCCTCGAACATGTTTCTATACGAGGGCAACAAGAAATGTTAAAGACAAAACTAATACTACAGTTATTCCCAGTATTATTTTGCGACCAAACAACAGAAACGTGTGTGTAATTTGTATTTTGCCATGACATTCATTTGCGATTTAGTGTTTGATACAGTGCCGGCCCATATTAAGGTCGTTAGATAATGTGTCTACATTCTAGCAAATATTTAAATGTGTTAATTTTGTTTGTATTTTTTAAACTAGAATGAAATACTTTATTATAATTGTAATATTTATTTGAAGTGAACAGTTAAATTTACATGAAAGAATTAATAATAATAATTGAAATACGTGCATTAAAACGTTTCTTTAATAAACCATATAATTTCGGTTATTTTGATAGACCTCGTGTTGATCTCTACGGGCTCCCAGTAGGCATAGTCAAGGCTGAGCTTGAAGTTTGTTTATGTCTACCTATGTATAATGAAATATTTTAATATTTATTTGAAGTAAACAGTAAATTTATATATTTTTAATTACGTCAGCACACATTACTCTATAGTGCTTTATACTTAAAGTGAATACATCATGCTTGGGTGAACAGTATCTGTAGAGTAAAGGATAATTTGGCTTTTATTTATACATCTTAGAGATTAATTTAGTGCAAGGTTAATGCAATCCAGGCAAGATAATTTAATGATTATTAAAAATTCCCATAAGAAGTGATAATGTATTTAGTTTGGATGGGATTTCTTCTTTACTTGTCTAAGGATTGGCGTTCTTATGTTCTGAGACTTTTAAATTGAACAGTTGTATATTAGCTTTGTCTAAGAAGGAAATCAATTGTAAATTTAATATTTTAAAATAATAAGAAACAATCGTAAATATGGTCATAAGATTCAAAATAAAAATAAAAATCCTAAACGCATGAAGTTAAAAATTTGAAGATAAATCCCTTTCTTTCAATGAAATTAGGTATGAAGTTAGTTCCCTCCATAAACCGGGTAAATTAAAAACACCTTTCTACTTTGAAAATTCATACAAATTTCCTAAATTACAGAATCGGTTAAGATATTATTTTATATCAACCGGTTCTTGTTTGACCCAAGTAGTGTCATAGTACCAAATTTAACCACGTCCTTACAAAATGGAAATCATATAGAAATTTATTGCCATGAATTATAAAATCGGACTTGTATCAAAACCAGTCCGATAACACCCTTCTTATTTGACTCAAATAGTACTTTGATAAACTTAAAGTTTTGAAATAATTTAGACATTTAGTGATCTGACTTAAGTCGAACATAATATCTCACTTAGGTTCGATGTAACTGACACTGGCACATATCCCACCGTAAATACTGTAAATCTCTTGCCACACACATTTAGGAAATCGGGCGTAGCTTCAGCATCCGCATCATTGACTCTGCTTCTATGATGTGCAAGATTGCCTGACAGGTTGGATATACACGTTAACTTCATTGAAGCCACAGAACAATAATCTATATGTATCTCAACTGGGGAATGTTGCCATCTAGGAAATCTGGGTGCCTAGTTTCGCTGGTAATAGAAAGGTGGATGTGGCTGTTCATCTTCACCTATTTGAGAAGTTTAATTTTTCTCTAATATACCAGAAAACACGGTACCACAACAGAAAAATGCCCGTACTCTTCAAATTTACTGATCACACAAAATACATTCATTTTGGGCTGACAGGAACATATTCACGGGTTTCTTTTGGGTTTCCCCCGGATTCTGCAGTTGTAGTTATTTACCTTGCCACTGATGTGAACGCACACTCGCTGGAGATTATTGAGTTCATAAATGTCCCAACTTTAGCACTAAACTCTCCACAAATAACCTCATCTAAATCAGGTATATGATTGTAAATTTGAATGGTTATAAGTGGAAGTTGTTAGATAACATTCGTTAAACTGTTTTGTAAGTTTCCAGCGTCACGTAAGACAAGCCTCGTGGATTGTTTTAAATAACGGACAAAGCTTTTCGTACCTTTCTACAACCTGGTGATTTCATGAACAACCAGTCTCAACAAAATATTTGTGCCAATCGTATATTGTAGCCTACTCCTGGTAGAAGTTTTTTCTGTATCGTATTATATAAGAGTTTATGATACACTTGTTGGCTAGTTTGTCTCATGAAACAATAACACGCAGGAGCACATTCTAAAATTATAATAATAAAAATACGATTAAAAAAGTATTATTACATAGAAAACCCAGTAGGAATACAGAAATAAATAGGGGGCGGTGATGGTTTCCTAAAAGGAGCACCCAGATTTTATTGTAGGGTTTCCCAGATTTGGAGAAACCCAACATAAAGAAAACGTAAAACAGGTGTAGACTAAAACTAGGACTTTTTAGCTATTCAGATTTGAAGTTTTAAAACATTCCTCGTGGCTTATATTAGTTGTTGGTAATCCACTTGTGAAGCGTAGGCTTTTTATACAGGTGAATAGCCTGAAGGACCTAATTTGAATTTCTTGATTTCACAAATTCCCTAGATTTCTCTCTATAGGCCTATATATAGTGAGATTTTACCCAATCATTTGAATGTCTAAATACAAACACTTCAATTTCAATTAAGAAAAACATTTAGAATTGTCATTTAATTCTTTTATAGTTTATTAAATTACAAAGTATTATAAGTAGCAACAAAGACTTTGTATAAGACCATCATTTTATCACAGAAAAATAACGAGGTATAATTAATGTAATTAATTTTTATTGCCTTTTAACATATCAGCTTACAATACTTTTGGATTTTCTACCAAATAATATATTAAAGGTAAAATACTCAATTATTAAGTAACTTTATTGAATTTCAGATATTCGCGTGCGTTTTAACTATGCGCATCAAAAAGTAACAAGATACTAAGCACAATACATTTAGTAATTTTACGTACAAAAATACATTTCGTAGTAATACGTCAATATTTCATTGTTTTATTATATGAATACAAAACACATATTCAATTTGTCAGTCATTTATTATTAATTTAATATTAACTAATATGAATGAATATAAATCATTTGAAAATGTTTTATTTACATCGATTTTTTATGTTTTTATTTCAATATTAGCGCCCCGTGGGGGTTTCGCCCGCACTCGTTTAAAATTGTCAATTTATGTGTTAATTTAATAAATTTTAAAACAACTAATAATTGATAATGGTTATGTAATGGGAATACAAAGTTATAATATGTATTATTTATTAAATTAATGTTTAACTGCTATTTTTATTTTCACGATACAGTAATGTCAGATATTTAAACACATGTACAGTATAACATTACATTCTGTTGCTTTCATCATTCACTCTTGTAATGATCATAATTCTCGTAAAATCTAAAAATCGTGAAAAATATTATATAAATAGTATAGTTTTAGTAACTGACAATTTGAGCCTCTGAAAAATGTACTTTCGCAGTGCTTTTCATATGTGACTTGTATTCATTCCATGCAATTTTCAGTCTTTAAAATCAACATTTGCAACATCCTTCCCAAGTATGCGTCCATGTTTCTGATAGCACCCTGAAAATTTCGAGTCTACCTTCGAACTGAATGACTACATGTTTGAAATCCAGCAATTTGGCAATGAGCCAACTTTTGAATTGCTAGAAATCTGTGTTTTAAAGTTATATATGAATTTATCAGAGAAAGGTTTCTTGCCGAAATGGAGCAATACAAGAGTAGCAAACAAAAGTAATAGTCCAACATCATATAATATATAGAGACGAAAATGGAAAATTGCAAGGATATTCACTTTCTATTCTGTTACCGCTACTTAATATTGTGAGTCGGTCATATTTACGGCCCTGTACATATTTATAATTGTTAATATAAAATAAAAAGTAACTAAAATAAAATGTTTCTGTGTTGACCTCAGTAGAAATTGACTTAATTTTTTTTATATCCTGGTTCTCTAACGGTACGCTTGAATGAAATAAAGCATTTTATGGTAAACATTTCGCAGCAATAGGCGATATGTACCTTAAATGTTATCAAAATAGCAAATCTATTACAGCGTTAAAACTACATTAACATTTTCGTTTAAAAGGATTTAAATAAACTAATTTGAAATTAGAAATCTTTAGCAGAAAGATGTAAATGCTGCTTTATGGGACCAACTTAACGGAAGGTAAAATTTAATGTTTCACTTGGAGCAGAATAACTATAGAGCAGAGAGAGTGATCGTAAACCGCCGCGGTGCTGTAAGTTTGAGGACAGTTTTATGTTCATTAAAGTGGGTATATGCAGGGAAGTAAATGAGTAACGTTAAAGGGTATTAAACAAAACTTATGAATTAGTAAAAACAATATCCAAACAAATGTTTTGTACATCTGTAACCAGGTAAGAATGACCAAACTTATCACCCTTACATCTGTTTATTGTGTTAAAGATACGTTTTTCTCTACCTGTTAGCTCCTTGACAATGTATACAATTTCAATGATTTATATAGCGTCCGAAAGATGTGAAGGCCTTTAGTAATCTCTAGTCTTTAAAATAGAGGCCGAAGAGTAAAACAAAGATTGTAACCATAGAAGCCGTAAAGTGAAACCAGGTGAATAAACAAGCCTTTATTCTATACAGTTATTATTGTTGTAGGTTGAGAGAGCAATAATTTATTTTTCGATATTCCGTACACGATAAAATAAACAGTAGGCCTAATGAAACTGAACCAGCTGTAGCTGCCTTCTCGATCAGCCGTGCCGACTTATGATTGTTGACGCGTATTCGTGTTGATTTATTTTATTTGAAGTTAGTTTTAGCTGACATGGTGCTAACTACTGCAGAGAAAACGTTTATCGTAGAGCATTATTTTTGCACATTTGGAATTGGACGTGCGAGTGGACAAAGTTGGTAAAACACTGCATTACGTTTCCAGGAACAATTTAACCAAAACCCGCTTAGTATTGCTGTGTTGTTGAAAATTTGGAAGATCAGGTAGTGTTTTGACACATCGGAAGGGCATTTCAGGTCACTCAACTACTGTCTGTACAAATAAAAATGACGGAAGAGTGTTGCAGCAAGTGTTAGAGTGACCGACAAGAAGCCTAAACCGAATATCTTTAAAACTGATTCCAATCAATATATTAGTGAGAAAAATGTTCAAACCACATTGGTGATTTTCTCCTACATTATACAAACGGTTTAACCTTTAAACTAAACACCAATGTTTTGATGTTACCAATGTGCTACGGGAAACCTGAGTTTCTGAGTGACATTTGTTTTTCGGGTGAATGTGATATGTACCTTAGTGGTCTCGTAAATAAAAAGAAAACGCGTTTAATTGGATTTGAATGTCCTCACAGAGTTATACAGAGGCCATAGCATAGTAGGCTTGTAACATACTGTGTCAGGGAAAGGTATAATTGGTCCATATTTTGTTGAGCACAATAATGGAAATCCTTTAATTGTAAAGCGGGACCTATGTAGGGTCATTCTTGGTCGTTTTATATGGGACCACAGGAGATTTTATTGTACCCGAAACGTGTCTTTTCGTTCGCAATGGTTCCAAAAAGACGGCGAAACTAGTCACACTGCCTTAGAAAATTTCTGTCAAGTAACTTTTGGGAGCCGCCTCATCTCCCTTGAATAAAACTTCTTTTACCCAGTCCATTCCCCAAATCTTACACCACCTGACGCCTACGTCTGAGGAATGATTAAAGGGACGATTTTCCGTGATGTCCCACCAACCAACGTCCAACTTGTGTTATAACCACGTGTATAATAATCGTAAAACTAGCTGTTTTCACAAGAATGGTGGAAACCTTGAAGAATAATATGAGCGTTGATCAGATTGAACGGAGTTCATATAGAACAATTTTATACCCGAGTCTAATCGATTTAGTTTCTTTTTACTTGAATATTTTTGTAAAATTATGTTAATATAATTAAAAAATTCTTACAACTGTTTCAGTACGGTTTATTTTGACGCATAAGGCAATGAATTTATTTTATTTGGCTTTAGTTATTGGAGTGTTTCAATATATTTACGTTTGTGTTTGAAGTTCAGTCGATGTATTCATTATATTTTATTTACATGTTGAAAGAAAAAAAACGGACTGTAGGAGCGACCAATAGAAGTGAATACTTCATTTCAAGATTAAACTTAATACAGGATTCAATAGAGACTAGTTAACGTTGTTAATAATTAATTAATTAATGTAGTTGATTAAAATAAATTATCTGGTGTGTTAAGCACATCTCCAACATTCATTTTCAAAATCGTATACAGCAGTAAAATTTGGATATTCGTATTGACAATTAAATCGTTTACCATTTACGGCCAGCTCGTTCCAAACGTATAAGTGCCTTAAAAACAATAAATACCGTTGTTAATAAAAATAGTTGCATTCTCATTTAGACTTTTTCCACCAAACCTTGTCGATGTGGGTAAAGAACACGGTAAACGTCTTCATCAACGATCGAAACAAGTTACCAGGGGAAATACCCGATTACCTCTGGACGATCCCAGGGGACAAGCCAGAAGATGAATATTTGAAAAATCAAAGAAAACCAGGTTTTATATCAATAGTAATATAATATATTGCTATGGACGATGTTAAAATTTGTGAAAAAAATACACCTGTTTAAAATCGATGTTACACAAAAACCTTTATCTTTACAGTAGGGATGGAAGGAACGATACCTAAAATTTTCGATTCCGATTTAGATTCTTCATTTCGTTTCCGAATCACGATATTCAAGTCCATTCTCGATTCTCTTAGGTTATTTAAGCTTACATGATATTCTCTAATAATGAATTATAGTTAGCCTCTTGGTCATAGTGTGAAGCATTTTAAAAGTTCCGTTTAATGTAATAGGCTACACAAATCGTTCAACCCTGGTTTATGAATAGGAATTTCTGGAAGGATGAAAAAACTTATCACTAAAAAGTAATGATTTAAATAAAATTAAAAATTTAAACTTCAGTTTCAGTTACAATATAACTTCAGTAGGCCTAATAGCTATTTCAGTTTGTATAACTGTAGAAATTGGAATTAGCGGTGGGGAGTAGTGGTGGCCAGAGACGGGAGAAAGAGAGAGAGAGAGAGAGAGAGAGAGAGAGAGAGAGTCGGCCTTCCCGAGTGAGAGTTAGACAGGAAACAAGACGAACTTTGACAAACAAACGGACCAGGCACATTTCAGAAAGTATTTGTTCTTGCGTTGTAAATGATAATAAATTTTGGTTATCTTAAATAAGAATTATCTTTAGTCGTTAATTTACTCAAAGCTACTAATACATACTTGACAGCTAATTATATTTCTTACAAATTACACCGCACACGTATTTAAACAGTTAAAAAAACAGAGTCGGAATCGGCACTGTAATTAACGAAGTATCGAGTATCGACGATTATTCGATACCGTTACAATCGATGACTCCTGGAATCGAGAATCGGACTCGGCCCATCCCTAGTTTGTAGATTTGAAATCAGCACAGAAAATTTCCCAAGATAAACCAAAGAATCCGTTACAGAAAAAATGCCTAATTTTGCTCAGAATTTTGCTCTTAGCCCATTTCAGTATTTTATTTCCCATTCAAATAATTTTTCCCTTTCAGAGATTTTATTATCATTTTTTAAATAGCTCTTTGAATGTAGACCTAACTGTTTTTATACGATTTGTAGGATGTGTTGCTATACTTATTCTATTTTTACGTAAAATGTTTTATTACCTTATTTTTTATTTTTTATATATTTCTATTTTTTAAACTCCACTATAATTAGCAGCTAATAAAAGATAATATATTTTTTACAGAAAGACCATGTAAGTCTTTAGATTTATAGACTTAAGTCTTAGACTATGTCTAAGTTTAACAGTATCAGTTCAAAATTTAAAGAGGCTGTACACATATCCTCTATTGTAAATATAGATTAAGGACTTCTATATTCTTTTATCAAAAAATAGTTGTTAATTTAGAACAAATGGGATACCATGTTTTTTGTGTTATTAGTGATAACAATGCATTAAATAGGACAGCCATTAACAATATTTCAAAAAATTAAAAACTGCGTACTCCTCATCCAACCAACTCTTCTAGCCCTCTGTTTCATTTGTTTGACTGTACATTTACTCAAGTGCGTCAGGAACAACTTGTTGAATATGCAACTACTAACACGTTTTTGAAAAATTACTGTTCTAGTAGAAATGAAAGGTTGAGAGCAGGATAGTCCAAGGTCTAATTAACTTAATATCAATATATGTTCAAGTGTTTTACTGTGAAGATATTTGTTCTCCGATTAACTCCGATTAAATCTTATTACTATTTTGTTTCTTTATTTTAACCCGCCTCAAACAAAAAAGTTTCGTTGAGATGCAATATTTCTAAGCTTCTAATGATTTAAGGTTAAAATCGTGGAAGTTTTGTTTCTTGAGACAATTTCTCTAAATATTGGTAATTTTTAAAGCGTGGGGACTATTAAGGCTTTGTGTGTTGCCCCTACAAAGCTCAGACAAAACATCAGTCATGCAGAAACAAACACCTCGACACGTGACTCATCTATCTCATTGTAAAGCTAGACTGGAAAGTCAGCTGGATTAAATGTTGCTGGTCTTTTCCCAATCAAAATAATTCCAACCAAACATCTCAAAAAGAAAGGGTAATATATTCGTTTAGAGAAAGTAGTGGATATATTGTGTTATTTTGGTGGCAAAAATATTTCTCAGTTCAAAATAAGTAATACCCAAAAAATAAGTTAGGCGTTAGACCCAAAATGAACGATAATTATAAAATCACATTTTATAAGTGAACATATATTTAAAATAAAGAAATTAACTGAGACAATTTTTTAAATTTTGAAACATCTGATCAAGTTTAATTAAATAAACAAAATTACATGAATTTTAAACGTAGTGGTTTAAAAAATGGCATGAAGACACACACCCTTATATATATATATATATGTATATGCGCGTATGTGTGCGCTTGAGAGAGAGAGAGTATTGCAAAGGTAACCTAATTATTCACCCATTAAGAATGTAAGGAACACTAACAGCTAACACTATTCCCGAATGGTTCCTCATTTTCATACTAAAAAAAGTGTCACTGACTAAAAACATAAAACTACAATTTTCATAACAAAATATCTTGCTCAGATACACAAATTTAAAAAAATCCGCCTCAACAAATTTATATAAAACTAATAATATCCTATTATTAAAGTCTCAACGTGATATTCACTCCAGTTTAACCTATTTAAACTTATAAATTCATAATATATTCTTTTATATTATTGCTTTTAAGTTGATATTACTTGTATTAGATTGTGATATGTTTTTAAAATTTATTTTCAATTGTTTGTATTGATCATTAATTTACCTCTTTTTAAGTTTAAATCACCATATACATGGATAGTTTACCTTACAAAGAAAAACCAAGAGTTGTAAGGCTCGCCCAGAATATCCAAATTGTATTTTATCAGTACTTTCGCTTGAATTGACTTTATTAGAAAGATTAATAAAACTTCTTTGCTTAACAACAATTAAATTTTGCTAAATGATACGTTTTCATTTATGGTTTGTATTTTAAATATTTGAAAATACTATTAAAATAAATATATAGCCTATAAAAATACTAGTTTCACAAACACAATCAAAACTATATCATTCAATCGAAACAAATAATATAAAATAATGTTAAAAGCACAGCAAAGATTTAAAGGAGAACCTTGTATGAAACATATCATACTTGTTATTAAAATTATAAAAATAAATGTTCGATTGTTAAAACATTTTGTATTTTCTAGGTTATTTGTAACTATTTTGAGATTAAACATTTCTGTCATTCCTAAATTTTACAAGATCTTACCTGATTGACAGACCAGTATGTAGACTACTGGTATTTTTTTCCAATACAGGGGTCTCCAAACATTTCACCCTTTGGCCATACTGATTACTTCAGTGAGCTTTAATTTTCCTGCAGTATAATTTCTAGATCTAGGCTAGTCGCCGAGTACACGCCCTGGTGGAGCATTTGCTGCTACATTAGCCGGTTCATTCTCTATTGTGTTGCAATGTATTGTCGCGAAACTTGACGACTTTTGGTGGTTACACGCGGAAAAAAGAAGTGTACAATCTCTATCCATCGCTAACAGATAGTAATCAAATTTCGTTGAACCTCATTAGTTCAAGAAAGCTCTGGTGTATTACACTCACTTCTAGATGACAGTAATTGAAAAATAAAATCCCTTACAGCTCGACTGCGAGTCACTCCACCTAGGAATGATACCTCTCCTAGATCCAGTCTTACTAGAAGTCCTGTTCCCCTATTCCTACGCGCAGCAATTGACGATGACAGACGTTACATAAACTCGGAGGCATCCAAACCCCCTCCGAGTAATTTCCCCTAGGAATGATACCCCTTCTACATCCAGTCCTTACCAAAACCCCTGTTCCCATATTCCAACCCGCAGTCATTGTCAGTGTCAGACACTGCATAACCTCTGGGGGCCACCAAACCCTTTCCTTTTCTGACTGACCGAGTGACTGCGAGTAATTCCACCTAGGAATGATACCCCTTCTACATCCAGTCCTTACCAAAACCCCTGTTCCCATATTCCAACCCGCAGTCATTGTCAGTGTCAGACACTACATAACCTCTGGGGGCCACCAAACCCTTTCCTTTTCTGACTGACCGAGTGACTGCGAGTAATTCCACCTAGGAATGATACCCCTTCTACATCCAGTCCTTACCAAAACCCCTGTTCCCATATTCCAACCCGCAGTCATTGTCAGTGTCAGACACTGCATAACCTCTGGGGGCCACCAAACCCTTTCCTTTTCTGACTGACCGAGTGACTGCGAGTAATTCCACCTAGGAATGATACCCCTTCTACATCCAGTCCTTACCAAAACCCCTGTTCCCATATTCCAACCCGCAGTCATTGTCAGTGTCAGACACTGCATAACCTTTGGGGGCCACCAAACCCTTTCCTTTTCGGACTGACCGAGTGACTGCGAGTAATTCCACCTAGGAATGATACCCCTTCTACATCCAGTTCTTACCAAAAGCCCTGTTCCCATATTCCAACCCGCAGTCATTGTCAGTGTCAGACACTGCATAACCTCTGGGGGCCACCAAACGATTTCCTTTTCTGACTGACCGAGAGACTGCGAGTAATTCCACCTATTAATGATAAACCTTCTACATCCAGTCCTTACCAAAACCCCTGTTCCCATATTCCAACCCGCAGTCATTGTCAGTGTCAGACACTGCATAACCTCTGGGGGCCACCAAACCCTTTCCTTTTCTGACTGACCGAGTGACTGCGAGTAATTCCACCTAGGAATGATACCCCTTCTACATCCAGTCCTTACCAAAACCCCTGTTCCCAAATTCCAACCCGAAGTCATTGTCAGTGTCAGACACTGCATAACCGTTGGGGGCCACCAAACCCTTTCCTTTTCTGACTGACCGAGTGACTGCGAGTAATTCCACCTAGGAATGATACCCCTTCTACATCCAGTTCTTACCAAATCCCTGTTCCCATATTCCAACCCGCAGTCATTGTCAGTGTCAGACACTGCATAACCTCTGGGGGCCACCAAACCCTTTTCTTTTCTGACTGACCGAGTGACTGCGAGTAATTCCACCTAGGAATGGTACCCCTTCTACATCCAGTCCTTACCAAAACCCCTGTTCCCATATTCCAACCCGCAGTCATTGTCAGTGTCAGACACTGCATAACCTCTGGGGGCCACCAAACCCTTTCCTTTTCTGACTGACCGAGTGACTGCGAGTAATTCCACCTAGGAATGATACCCCTTCTACATCTAGCCCTGATCAAAACCCCTGTTCCCATATTGCAACCCGCAGTCATTGTCAGTGTCAGACACTGCATAACCTCTGGGGGCCACCAAACCCTTTCCTTTTCTGACTGACCGAGTGACTGCGAGTAATTCCACCTAGGAATGATACCCCTTCTACATCTAGCCCTGATCAAAACCCCTGTTCCCATATTGCAACCCGCAGTCATTGTCAGTGTCAGACACTGCATAACCTCTGGGGGCCACCAAACCTTTTCCTTTTCTGACTGACCGAGTGACTACGAGTAATTCCACCTAGGAATGATACCCCTTCTACATCTAGCCCTGATCAAAACCCCTGTTCCCATATTGCAACCCGCAGTCATTGTCAGTGTCAGACACTGCATAACGTCTGGAGGCCACCAAACCCTTTCCTTTTCTGACTGACCGAGTGACTGCGAGTAATTCCACCTAGGAATGATACCCCTTCTACATCTAGCCCTGATCAAAACCCCTGTTCCCATATTGCAACCCGCAGTCATTGTCAGTGTCAGACACTGCATAACCTCTGGAGGCCACCAAACCCTTTCCTTTTCTGACTGACCGAGTGACTGCGAGTAATTCCACCTAGGAATGATACCCCTTCTACATCTAGCCCTGATCAAAACCCCTGTTCCCATATTGGAACCCGCAGTCATTGTCAGTGTCAGACACTGCATAACCTCTGGGGGCCACCAAACCCTTTCCTTTTCTGACTGACCGAGTGACTGCGAGTAATTCCACCTAGGAATGATACCCCTTCTACATCTAGCCCTGATCAAAACCCCTGTTCCCATATTGCAACCCGCAGTCATTGTCAGTGTCAGACACTGCATAACCTCTGGGGGCCACCAAACCCTTTCCTTTTCTGACTGACCGAGTGACTACGAGTAATTCCACCTAGGAATGATACCCCTTCAACATCCAGTCCTTACCAAAACCCCTGTTCCCATATTCCAACCCGCAGTCATTGTCAGTGTCAGACACTGCATAACCTCTGGGGGTCACCAAACCCATACCTTTTCAGACTGACCGAGTGACTGCGAGTAATTCCACCTAGGAATGGTACCTCTTCTACATCCAGTCCTTACCAAAACTCCTGTTCCCATATTCCAACCCGCAGTCATTGTCAGTGTCAGACACTGCATAACCTCTGGGGGCCACCAAAACCTTTCCTTTTCTGACTGACCGAGTGACTGCGAGTAATTCCACCTAGGAATGATGCCCCTTCTACATCCAGTCCTTACCAAAACCCTTGTTCCCATATTCCAACCCGCAGTCATTGTCAGTGTCAGACACTGCATAACCTCTGGGGGCCACCAAACCCTTTCCTTTTCTGACTGACCGAGTGACTGCGACTCATTTCCCCTAGGAATGATACCCCTTCTACATCTAGCCCTGATCAAAACCCCTGTTCCCATATTTCAACCCGCAGTCATTGTCTTTGACAGAAGCTGCATAACCTCGGGAGCCACCAGCCCCCCTTCTCTGAATGACCGAGTAACTAAGAGGTATTCCACCTAGGAATGATACACCTCTCGCATCCAGCCCTTACCAAAAGCCCTGATCCGATAGTACAACATGCAGCCATTGTCGGTGACAGACACTGTATAATCTCGGTGGCCACCAAAACCTCGGGGGCCTCCTTTTCTGACTGACCGAGTAACTGCTAGTCATTCCACCTAGAAATGATACCCTTCCTACATCCAGCCCTTACCAAACGCCCTATTCCCATATCCCAACCAGCAGCCATTGGCGGTAACAAACCCTGGATAACCTTAAGGACCACCAAACCCCCTCGTTCTATGACTGACGGACTGCGAGTCAATCCACTTGGGAGACGTAAGGAAGCGAAGCTGTGGGCTGTGGAATAAAGTAGTAGTATGTAGTTCATTTGCTTAAAACATTTGTAAGCGTGTTTAAAAAACATTTTCGTAAAATTATTTTGATTTGCCTTGTTTTTAAGTGCAATTTATTATCATGGAAGAGAAGAGAAAAATAAACAGTGATTGCAGACCATTCAAAGATCAGTGGAACTTTCAACATTTCGTAATTGAGTCCAGCCAGACTAGTTTTAATTTGTGATGAGTTCACAGTTGTTTTCAAAGAATATATTATTAAACGCCATTATGGATCGAAGGTTTGAATAATTACTCAAACTATTGGAAGTTTGCGGGATGAAAATTTTAAGCCAAAGTGCGGGTTGAAATCGCAGCGATCTACGTTTACAAAGCTTAATATTGAACAAAAGGCTGCAACTCATGCCAACTTTCTTGTGGCTCTTGAAATCGCAAAACGTGGAAAACCATTCACCAATGGAGAAATGATCAAAGAATGCATAATTGCAGTATCCGAAGAAATGTACCCTGAAAACGTAAATTTATTTAAATCTGTCAGTTTGTCAGCAAACATCATGGCTCAATGTGTAAAAGCATCGCAGCACATATATCAGCTCAACTATCTGATAAAAATGTACCTCCTGAGGGGTTTTCTCTAGACTTATCGGTTAACGGACTCTCTGGTTAACGGATGTATCAGATACTGCTCAGGTATTGATGTTTATTGGAGGAGTAGATAGAACCTATGAAGAATTTCTTGATATTAATAGTATTCACGGCAACGCTACTGGTAAAGATATTTTTAAGGCAGTTGAAAATGCCATTAATTAAAAAACCTTCAATGGAAAAATTTGAGTTCTGTTACAATTGACGGAGACAAGAAAATATAAAAATAAAGGAGTGTTGTTCTTGTGTCAAAGGCTAAAGAAAATGATAACGGCTCAAATCCGTTAGTCTTACATTGTAATATTCATCAACTGTTTTTGTGCGGAAAATGTTTGGATATGTCTGAAGTTCTAAAACCAGTCGTATCTGTTTTTATTAATATCATCATATCCACTGGGCTAAATCACACAGAATTATGCGAGTTTACTGGAGATATTGGGGATACTGATTTACCATTGACTGCCGTACGCTGGTTTAGTTGTAAAAATGTCCTTCAAAACTTCTTTAAACTTCAAACGGTGATAGAATTTTTTTTGAATGAAAAGCATCGTAATTCATCACAATTACAAAATAACAAATGACTGTGGAACTTGGAACTCTACATCGATTTGACAAAACATATTAATGAACTGAATTAGATGTTGGAAGGAGAAAACCAGCTTCTCCCTGATTTATACACTAATATCAAATCGTTCCGGCAGAAAATAATACTGTTTCAGTCACAACTGCGTAAAACATGGTTCACTCATTTTAAAACATGTGAAATATTCAACACACTACTGAAACTCAGTTTCCTGTCGATTTTGCAGTCAAAGGTTTTAATATAAATGTTGATACTCATTTATCAGAGCTTGATAATATTGCGAATAATATTAAGATTTTTCAAAATCCTTTTGACACCGACATTGAATCCATATATATATATACAGAGAGATATTTCATAAATGCTAAAATTATAAGGGTATTTTCTTATTATTTTAGATCAAGGAATATTTCGCTTTTCACCTGAAAACTGTTCTTTTATTGCCAGTTTAAAGTTGAAGCCAGGTTATAGAATAAAGGCTGATCTCAATAAATCTTGTTTAAAGCGATTGAAGATGTAAATGTATTGTTACATTTATAGCATAACATTAGCTAAATGTTTTTACAAGTTTGTTTTATAAATTGCTTATAAGCAAAGCACAACCAACAAGCCAGTTGGTCTGGGATACTACAGAATTGTATATGTAGAAATATTAATTTATTTAGGTTCAACAGTAAAGTTAAGAGGTTACTAAGATATCATAGGAACCTAGGGGCTTGACCAAGGGAAATGAGATCGAGAATAGAAAAAGAAGGAGCTTTTCATTACCTTGCTGTTCATATTCACCTCAAACAGCCTAACTCTGCTTCTCGAAAAGTAGGAGGTATCGGTTCTATTTTATGGAATTCGGCATCGACAATGAACGAAACTCAGTAAACGATAAAAGCTTTTCCAAAGAGGCTTGACTATGAGTATCTTGGCCAGATTACTGGTATTTCACCAACGTAGAAATAATATGTCGGTCGGGTAAGGAGAAAGGAGAATTGTTTCAGCTGGTAATTCCGGGAGGATCGACAGTACCGGGGGAGGTGTAGGAAATTACACTCTAGACTACATAATTTGTGCCCAAGATTGATATTGTCTCTGTCCATCTATTCAAATCTTGTGCAACGGATAAGGCTCATGAAAACGAAAAAAGGCTTTTGAATTAACTTTAGGGATAAAGAGAGAAACAGAGAGAGATATAGAGAGAGTGAGAGAGACTAAATAAATTGTATTTAAATAAGCATGCCTCTTTATAAACATAGGATATAATTGAAGGAGAAGCTCACGTGTAAGTCAACGAGATATAGTAATATAATTCTGCAAAAACACACAACAACCTTTTGTAACCAGTAACCAAACACTCTTGCTTTTAGCTAATTAAAAAACTGACATTTTTATAAAGAAAGATATACTGTAGTATATTTTAAATATTGTTTAAATAGTTTAACTAACGGAAAACATTATCCCTTTATTGACCTTTTACAATCACTTTTGCTAACTGGTAAATAAGTTTCATTACATTTCAGCAAATTTCCTTTAAATATATGAAAACCTAGAACAGAACGAAACGTGGGCACCAAGTCTCGTACTTTGTATTTTCGAGCTCTATAATTGGGTAATCTACATAGAGACATAAAATGTAAACATAATGACGGTTATATACTTGACATAACGGTTATATACAATCATTCAAAGATGTCTTAAAGCCAACTAAGTAAGTTTGGTGAATAAAGTTTTAATAACTTTAGAGTTTGAAAATAACTCTAAGACCTTTGATCTTAAAGCTGTGTTAACTTTGTCGATTTCTAGACAGGCTTCATGACAGTTCACAAAATGACATCCACACCTGCCTTCGTAAGCCTTGGGTGGTAATGGATTATGCGGTTTCTTGCCATTAACCTTCGCTTGTACAAACGCTTGTATAAATCACCTCATATATATATAGTGTGTGTGTTTGTGTGTGTGTGTTTGTGTGTGTGTGTGTGTGTGTGTGTGTGTGTGTGTGTGTGTGTGTGTGTGTGTGTGTGTGTGTTTGTGTGTGTGTGTGTGTGTTCATGCTTTATGATGACATTTAAAATACGTGTCGCGCAAATTGCATAAATACTAAATTATAAACAGAAGTTTAAAGACAAATAATGAACTGTAAGTAAATAGACGTAAAGTGTTTATAACGCCAAAGGAAAACTCGAGAACAATTGAATAACTTTTAAAAAGTTGGTAATACTTTAGTAAAATTAAAATTATAAATATAATAAAAAAGTAAAATGCGTACTTAACGAACGTTTAAAAAAAAGACTTTGGAAAAACAAAACATCTTTAAACCAAATTTTATTAAAACATGAAAACTCAAAAGAGAACGCAAAGAAGTCATACAGTGCAGCCAAGCCAAGAAGAACTACGCGGAGTGAGCGGGAGAAGGAGAAAGAGATTCTACTCCATGGTTGTCCAAGATACACCGGACCAAGGACTGAAGACAACCCAAATACCGATACCGAGTAGCATTTCCAGAAAAGGTGAACTGGTGAATACAAATTAGCACTGTTTTTGTTTACTTTGAAATCTTTAAATTCCTAATTAAATAATTTTAATTGATATTTTAAATTTTTAAATAAACTTGAAGAAATTATTTTTTCAGTTCATATTTTTAAAAAATTTAAAGTAAATTTTAAATTTAATATAATGTCGTCTAAAAAGTCTCTAGAAATTTTTAATTGATTTTAAAATATTTTTAATAACTTCCATAATGTGAGAATGTAAACACATTACACAAAATTGCTGTAACTACAAATATTAAATGAAATATTTTGAAATTTTAAAATAATAGAAAGATAATTTCTGAATTGATATGTACATAAGGATGTCTAAAATTTTAAGTATGATATTTTATACATACAATACTAATAATTCTTGTCTTTGTTATACTAAATGTATGTGATTATTAACAAATTATTTTTGTATATATGTGAAGCTTTGATGGTGATCAATAATTAATATAAATTAATTCAGTAAAATAACTTTGAAAGTGATAAATATTTTTTTTTAATTGGATAACTTATTCATAAAAATTGAATTTTTAGGGAAATAGTTAAATATAAAGGTTGTGTAAAAGACAATTAACTTATGGATTTGTAGTATAACAAGTTGGAATAATTTTGGGATTAAACTTAATTGTTTTTATAGTAATAAATTTAATTCTTTGTATGAAATTAAATGGGAGTTTAGGTAGTAATTCTGCAATAAAGTATATGAATAATTATTGAGAATTAATAATTAAATGCAGTACTAAAAGGAAATAGTACCACATTAGTAAAAAGAGAGTATTTTAAAGCTTTGTGAAATATTGTATATATTTGCAGGTCATTATTTGTTTAGTTTTGAAATATCTTTATACGTTTTATTATTGATATATTAATGTATTACAAGCTAGATTTAGCAATTAACGTTAAATAGTAAACTTTATCAGTAAATATTTTTGTATAACATTAGGATAATTTTAAATCTAAGTTTTAGGTAATTTTTTAAAATTCTATATAATTAATAAGAAATAAAATTCCTGTACTGAAACATTATTTTATATTAATAAAAATCTATGGTTTTTACTAACTTAAGACTAAGAGTTAAATTTATTTTGCATTAAACAATTTTCTTAAATGATCATGTAGTATGGCCATTAAGCTGTGATGCCTTTAAAGAGCCCATTTCCCGAAATATTTCATTCAAAGAGTTAAATATCAGTAAGTTAAATTTTTAAAATAATGTCCAGTGATTGGTTCTCTGGCAAATTAAAACATTATCATTTTTCCTTAACCATAAAGAAGAGCAATAAATACTACTTCTTTAGGCAGACATTTTTCACTTTAAATACATGTCCTTTATGTCTTCACTATAGATGTTGATAAAGATTTTTACAAATTTCAGTCTTTTTAACACTTTATGACAATTTTTATAATTTAACAGATTTTTAAAACCAGGGGTAAAGCCAGTTAGTGATGTCAAAATTGTATTTTTTTAAATAGGTTTTTGATCAAATTGATTAATATCTTTATTATTTATTAAACATTTGCTCAAGAATTACTATCAGTTCACTTGCCTCGTTTGTACTAATTTCCTTTACAGATTTTCGATATGGCACCTCATCTTGGATCTTCTTTGGGCCACTACTGCCCTGGCTGGTAGACGTCGTCCCTCCGGAAACGATGCTAGGACCCTGGAACTCCTCTTTGGTGATGTCTGATGAACTCTTTATAATTCCGACGCGATTTTTTACTTTACTATATCTAGCGATAGTTATAAGTTACATTATTGTACAACTTAAAACCTGTTCTGGTAACTCCGGCAGAAGAAAATCAATGAAAAGTCCAACTGAAAACGTCCTTTATGATAGTCGCAGCAAGCCTTTATCTTAGAACCTAGCCTTGCATTTTAATCTTTTCGTTCAGATGAAACAACCTCCCTGCCTAATACTCCAAAAATTTTATTAAAAGAGGCCCCAATGTGTTCCCAGCAAGGTGTTTTAGAGATCCCTAAAGTGACCTGGAAAACATTTATTTTGACAACCAATGACAGTGTCTGTAAACTTTTTCCCTTTGTCCTATAGGTTTGTTGTGGAAACTAATCTTGAACCGAACTTTGACGCCGCTATATCATATTAAGCTGGACACTCATTGAAATTAACGTTTTCCTTATAATATTTAATTTACAGTTTTAATCAGAAATTTATCTATTGTTCTATAATTTTTAGTTCCTTTTTTTTTAAATGAAATCTCTGTTGTACAAATAGACTTATCTGTATGCACTTCATCAACAACAACAAAATATAAATACAAACACGCACGCACACTCACGCACACACGCAAGCACACCCACACACACACACTCAAACGCACACGTACGCACACTTACCCACTCACACCTACCCACGCACGCGCACGCACGCACGCACCCACACACTCACGCATATCCACGCACACCCACTCATACAGTACATACCCACGCACGCACGCTCGCAAAACAAACTATTGTCAAACGTCAAAAAGTTCCTATTCAGCAAATATATGATGCTTTCCTTAAAACATTTACTACAGCTGTAGTTCGTAAAACCTAACACTATATACGACATAGTAGGGGCGGTAAATTCCACATTTTATCGCCAGGACCGTTTTTTATCGACAAAGTGCTTTAACTGTGTTTTTATAACTTGCAGAGTATTATGAAATAATGCATATTCAGGTCCTTAGCAGGATTCCACTGAGTCAACTTTTACGTTGGTCTTCAATAATTCAATTCTCGGGCTACATGAAATTGTATGTTGGTGAAAAAATATTTCTAAACGCTTTTAAAACTCTTTTAGAAAAATCGCTTAAATGTAAACAATTGTAGATGTACCATGACTAATTTTTTTTTAATATTTGGTCGTTCTTTATACAAATAATGTGTGTTTAGACATGCCATAACCTTATTGTTTTTTACATAGGCCTACGTCTAAACCGCTTTTAAATATTGACGACTCGTCAAGCAAGAAGTTTTGTGTAGCAAACGTGGATAAAAATAAAATTTAGCTTTGCACTGTAGAAAATGTTTATTATTAAAAGCCCAATTATATATTAATTAGGTATTTATCCATTGCATCGGTACTATCAACCTTGAAATGTTTAACCCTGTATTTTAAAGGTAACTCTTTTTGTGACTATAATGCGATCAGGCAAATTTTTACTATTGTATATAACCTGTGAAGAATAGGAGACTATTGTAAAGTGGATTAGGGTATAGAATACAAATCCGGTACTGAGGGCTATTTTCATTACAGAGGTTGTATTTTACTTACTGTTGTTAGAGTCACAGAGAAATGTTTGCTCTTAGTCGTGTACGAAGAAGGATGAGGTAGACTTGTTGCCAAGGCAACCTAAATACGCAAATAGCTTTTGACTCCGAGGAGAAGAAGAAAAAGATGTATATGAAGATGTCTAATAGCAAAAATGTCAAAATCAAGACCGTTGGATAGAGGAAGAAGAAGACTATTTATTTAGAGCATTACGACTAGGGACTATTCTAGTGTTATTTATTTGTAAGTATCTTAAATAAATGCTTCTAATTTCTAGTTTTATGAGTTCCTTTTGTGTCATTATAAAATCCTAAATACGTGGTTTTTAGACTTAAGCGTTTATAAAAAGTTCTATTCGGTATAATTACATGTAAATGAGGTCCTTCACAATATTTTATGCATCGATAACCTTTTTTCTACAATCATAACGTTTAATTAAGCAAATTAACAAACGTGTAATTAGCAAACTTTTAAATTAAAAAAACGTTCCAGTAAAACCACATTGAGGACAGTAGTTCCCTTCGTCACCATTTATGTCTCGATAAATAAAACCACTACTAGAGTGTTGAGTCTGATTGGTTGTAGTTTTCAATTAGTTTTGTAGTGTTGTAATCCCAGGTGTAAAAATAAATTTGCAAGGGTTGTTCATTTTGTGGTAGTTTTTAGGTTAATCTGTTAATATAAAATGTAAAACGCAACTAATTGCAATGAATAAATTAAAAAATAATAATAAAAGTTATTGTTTTTCTCCAGTTAATTTAAATATTTTTATTTCTATATTATTGCATATTAACTGATATTTTTGACATTTTAAGATTATTTATTTTTCTAAACACACAAGTGTAAAAAGCGTTCTACAAAATATACATACATACACGTACAACACATACATTATCTATACGATTTTAGGTCACTACATAAATATAATCGACACAGATAGAATACTATGTTATTTAGAATGAAACGCGAAATTATATTTTACGCAAAAATTACACTACCTTTTACCATTTTATAAAAGGAACATTTTAAAAGCAATTTTACCACTTCGTTGTAATTCTTTACTTGCATCTCTTGACTTTTCCTTCTTAAGATTGTTTTACCGCGATAAATCTAAATTTCTTTATTAATTTTGGTACCTCGCCAAGCTAGATTATTTTATTTTTAAAGTTAAATAAAATCTCTGAAATGAATAAATAACAAATTAATATATATCAAATAAAACATAATTACAAGAAATAAATAATAAACCCCAAATACGCGCGCGAGGGCCCTCACCACACACACACACACACACACACACACACACACACACACACACACACACACACACACTCCAGTGTGGGAGTTTTCTGGTCTTCTCCTCATCTGGCGCCTCCCCAGGTTGCGGATCGGGAGACGCTCACCACATTAGTGGAGAGTACTGCAAAAATAAAATATGCAGGGCGGACAGCTAAGACCAGATAAGGGAGGTACCCTGAAAATAAACCAATTATGAAAGGATGGCGGATGAAAAACAAGTACTACCCCAAGTGGGCACCGGTAATACCGGGAATCCCACCAGTGGTTCCGACCTGGTGCAAGCCCGGATGACCGCTGCAGGCTCCGCGGATTATGGGGGGAGCCAATCATCCATTCAAGGAAATACTGCAGGATTGGACCACTTGGATCCTGTAGCAAAAATACTACAAGCGATGTAGAAGAGGAAATGTGGCGGAAACACCAGGAAGCCATTACTGAGCATCTGAAGCTGCTACGCGATAGAGAGAAGAGGACGGTGAATAACGTAACACGTTCCCTTGCAAACAAGGTACAGGAATCCTTTAAACGAATCCTGCGGCAAAGGACCCAAAAGGCAGCCATGAAAACTACAGAGTTGTGGGCAATAAATCAACAAGGAGATGCGAGAAGGGAACTGTTCAAAACACCAGTAGGGGAAAGAACGGCCGGTGGACGACACCTGGGTCAACCAACTATCGATATCCTAGCGCAGCCAAAAAGAGGAAGCAGCGCTCCCCGCTTATGGCAGACCCTGACAGAGTTACCAAGAAGGCGTCTATGGGAGAAAAAGCGCAACAGGCGGCTGGACAGACCCACATGAATGAGCAACATCAGAAGGAGTGGAAACCAAAGAAGGAACACGAAGAAGAGCAATGGAAGCAGGTTACGGGAAAGAAAAAGCGTGCTAAAGAGAAACGGACATTACATGGGGCCCTTCTCATCAGCTCACAAAACGACGCTTCATACGCCGACATTCTAAAGAAGGTGAAGGAAGGTCTCCAAGGGAATGAACTGGAGGGCAATATCGACAAGGTCAGAAGGACAAGGAACGACCAATTGCTGATAGTCCTCAGCAGAGAAAACGGGGATAAGTTGGTACCCCTCCAAAGAAGGATGACTGAAGTACTTGGGGATAAGGCAGTGGTAACTGGAAAGTACCATGAAGTGGAGCTCCTAATTAGGGACACTGAAGAGACAACCACTAAATCAGAAATCAAAGCAGCCCTTCAAAAAGTAGCAGGTAGCGATTGCACAATTATGGATAGCTCCATAAGAGCTCTGCGACCGGCCTACAGGGGAACCCTAACTGCTTCTGTCAGACTTCCAGTTAAGGTGACTCAAAGCGTCCTAGGCGAAAAGGGCAGACTCCGAATAGGACTGGTCAATTGCTCTGTGAAGGAGGTAAGAAGGCCGTTAAAGTGCTTTAAGTGCTGGAACTCAGGGCATATGGCTGGATACTGCATGAGCCAAATCGACAGATCCAGCCTTTGCCTCAAGTGTAGCCAGGTGGGCCATAAAATCGCCGACGTTCCGAATGAACCGTGCTGTCCCCTATGCTCGGAGGGAGAAAGAAATTCCGATCACATAGCGGGTAGCTATAAATGCACTCTCTTCCATGAGAAGAACAAGGGTAATCCCGGCAGCCGAAAATGAGAATATTACAGCATAATCTGAACCATTGTGAGGCCGCACACGATCTACTGACCCAACTGGTCAGAGAGATGAAAATTGACCTAGTGACTATGGTGGACCCGTACACTAGGCTCAAAACACAAGCATGGATTACCGATGCCACGGGAAAGGCTGCTATATGGTCGTGCAATGACCGCCCCTTTGAAGACCAGCCAGATAGCACCCAAAGAGGATATGTGAGGGCTAAGCTTGGAGGAGTGCATTTTTATAGCATATATGCTCCGCCCAGCCTAAACACCAGTGAATTTACGGACCTGCTTGACAGGCTAGTAAAGGATGTCAAGGAACACTCCCCCAGTGTGATAGCCGGTGATTTTAATGCCTGGGAAAAGGAGTGGGGCAGCAAGAAAACGAATGAAAGAGGAAATAAAACGCTCCAGGCGATGTCCTTCTTGGACATGATCCTCCTGAATACCGGAACCCTCCCGACATTTGAGAGGAATAGTGGAAGCTCGATCGTTGATCTTACATGGGCTAGTCCCAGCTTGACCAGGGGGGGCAATGCCTGGACGGTACATGATATTTTCAATATGAGCGACCATCGGGTCATCAGCTTTGAAGTGATGGGGGAACAGGTTAAGAAGGGGCCCTCACGTAAAAGGACGAACCTTAAAGGATGGAACGCTAGTAAATTCGATGCGGAGCTATTCCAAGTGGCCTTCAATAGCGAAGCCATTACAGCAAATGATGCACAGAATGAGGTGAAGGAAGTAATGTGCAGAGTTGCCGCTGCATGTGACGCCACAATGACGCGAAAGCGTCCGAGAAATGATCACACTCCCATGTATTGGTGGAATAATGACATCGCCAACAGTCGCCAGGAGGCCATCCGAGCAAGAAGAAGCGTCACTAGAGGCAAGAAAAAACCGAACTATAGCAACCGGAAGGAATCCTATAAAGCTGCGCGGCTCAAACTGGTTAAGGCCATCAAAAGCAGTAAGGCACACTGCTGGCAAGAACTAGTGGAACAGGTAGAAGGTGACCCATGGGGCAGACCATATAGAGTGGTTATGAAAAGAGTAAAACCTCAATCACAGGCCTCACCCACCTTCCGGTTCTATTGGGGAGGATTGTCACGGACCTCTTCCCGCGACAACAACAGCTACAGATAGGTAACTTCTGCACTGACGAGCCGGTCCCACCGATAACATTAGAGGAGCTCAAGATTGAGAAACAATAAGGCACCAGGACCCGACGGTATCCCGAACATTGCCCTGAAAAGAGCCATAAATATAGCGCCAGGGATGTTCCTACATATGTACAATAGATGCGTACAGGAAGGGCACTTTCCTACCAAATGGAAGCTGCAGAGACTTGTCCTTTTGTCAAAAGGAAAAAAGCCACCGGACGAACCATCATCCTATCGTCCACTCTGCATGCTTGTCTCGGCGGGAAAGATTCTTGAGCGGATTATGTATACAAGAATAGAGGAAATAGTTGAAAAGCATCTGTCAGATAGTCAGTATAGTTTTCGCAGAGGAAGGTCAACGGCTGATGCGATTAATATGGTAGTTAGCACAGCAAAGGATGCGACTACAGGAGACAGATGGACTGATGGTGAGAAAAAATACTGCGCAGTAGTCACTCTGGATATGCAAAATGCATTCAACTCTGCAAGGTGGGGTAGAATAATGGAAGCACTGGACCAGTTCGATGTCCCTAAGTACATGCAGAAGTTGGTGGCCAGCTACTTCACTGACCGACTTCTGAAATATGACACAGATGAGGGACAACAAATGTATAAAGTTAGTGGAGGAGTGCCACAGGGCTCGGTCCTGGGACCGCTCTTGTGGAATGTAATGTACAACGGTCTCCTTGAAGTGAAGATCCCAAGAATGGTATCGCAGGCCGCGTTTGCAGACGATGTCGCCCTGGTGATTGTGGGAAAGTTCTTGGAGGACATACAAAACCTGTTTAACGAAACATTCAGGAAATATGCCGACTGGATGAGGGAAGCAGGACTCAAGATAGCAATGCATAAGACAGAGGTAGTGCTCATAACTAGCAGGAAGAAAAGGGAAACAATTACACTGCAAGTTGGGGAGCATGTGGTTGAGTCCAAGGCGTCAGTACGATACTTAGGAGTAATGATAGATGCACGTCTCAACTTCAAGGATCAAGTAGTGCATGCCAGCTCCAGGGCGGCAGCAGTTGGAGGAGCATTATCCCGCATCATGCCGAAAGTGGGTGGTGCTAAACCAAGAAGACGAGCGCTCCTTGGGTCAGTTGTGACATCAATACTGACCTATGGTATTGCCATTTGGGCAAAAGCACTAGAGCTACAAGAATGCCAAAAAGAATATACCCAGTTGGCCGGCAAATGGCATTAAGGATCACCAGCGCGTTTAGGACTGTCTCTAGGGACGCTGCTCACGTGATCTCGGGACTACTGCCGATCGAGATTATTGCAGAGGAATATAGGAGACGGTATCGGCGAAGAACGCGAGAACCGGTGGAGGCAAAAGATTCCAGAACAAGGGAAAGGGAGAAGAGTCTACAACGATGGCAAGTGGAGTGGGATGGTTCTGAAAGGGGCAGGTGGACCCACCAGCTCATCCCACGGATAGCGGAATGGA
>JBAIZL010000001.1:358752782-358755282 GCA_036971475.1 Prosapia bicincta | reverse complement strand
ATGAATACCCATAGAAATATAAATAAAAAAACGAATAAAAGAACAAGACAATGTAAATAGGCTTACGAAATATAAAACACGTTCTTTTAATTAGTCATTAGTTATGCAAATTAACACTATAATCATAAACACTAACCAAATTTTTATTAGAACGTCAAACGACTAACCGAGAATATTGTAGCCCAAAAGCTGAACTAAGTAGAACCCTCCACTACTCAAGAGCCGGGTTTAACAGGCTTATTTCGTACCTATGTCGCCACTGCATTCCATCGTCGAGGTCATTCACTCTGTCTTCGCTACGCAATTTCTGTCACATTAAACATCTGAATTGACCTCTTTTGAAGGGCTTAGTAGTAAACTTCCCATTAAAACACTATTGTTTTGTTGTGAGATACTTTACTTTTGTGGAGTTGTATTATTAAATATCATTTAGCAACACAATAATGACGTAATTGCATTAGTTATTCAAAGTCTTATATTAGTTAATCACCATGAATACAGTGGATAATTTAATTAATTAATCACTTTAACATTAGTCTATGACTATCCGAACTTTAAATTTTGTAAATTTATAAAACCTTACTGAAACAAAATGTTTTTGATCGCTATGTGGAAGATCGCCACATAGCGATTGAAAACGTTCTGTCTCAGTAAATTCTCTAATAATGAATTTAGTTAACACTTTGATCATATGATAAAGCCTTTTAAAAGTTCCGTTTTAATGTAATAGGCTACACAAAACGTTCAACCTTGGTTTATTAATAGAAGTTTTAGAAAGTATAACAAACTTATCAGAAAAAAAGTAATTATTTATTTAAAATTAAAAATGTAAACTTCAGTTTCAGTTACAATATAACTTCAGTAGGCCTAATAGCTATTTCAGTTTCTATAACTGTAGAAATTGGAATTACTTTCTCTTTGTGTTTCTTTTGACATCTATGAAGCTGAAGCGGAGTAGCGGTGGTCAGAGACGGGAGAGAGAGAGGGGGGGGGGGTCGAGCCCTCCCCAGTGAGAGTGACACAGTAGAACGAGACAAGCTGAGACAAACAAATGAACATGTTTCCGAACGTATTTGTTCTTGCTTCATAAATAATAATAATATTTTGGTTATCTCAAATAGGCATTAGCTTTAATACTTTAATTCATTCAAAGCAACTAATACATAAATAAGGTATAGTTGACAATTAATTATATTTCTAACAAATTACACCGCACACGTATGTTGACAGTTAAAAAAAACTAGATTAGAAATCGACACTGTAACCAACGGAGAATCGAGTATCGACGATTAATCGATACCATTACAATAGATGATTCCTGAAATCGAGAATAAGCCCATCCTTAGTTTGCAGATTTGAAATCAGCACAAAAAATTCTCTAAGACAAACCTCAAAGAATCTGTTACAGAGAAAAAAAATTATTGTCCATTGTAATAAAAAAAAACTGACCAGTATTTGGCTCCTGGTGGCCAAACAAGAAACTTAATTACAGCGAGAAAAGTCGGTAGACCGGTTTTCTTTTTTCTAAATTTGTGAATGGAAAGGCCTTTTTTGCTCTTATTTCTTACAATAATTTCTTTTATAATTCACTCACGTATAATATGATGTATTATTGATCCCAAATAATTTTTCCCTTTCAGAGATTTTACTATCATTTTATAAATAACTCTTTGAATGTAGACCTAACTGTTTCTAAATGAAATGTAGGATGTGTTGTTATAGTTATTCTATTTTTACCTAAGATGTTTTAATACCTTATTTTTTAGTTTATATATATATTTTTATTGTTTAATTTCTACTATTATTATCAGATAATAAAAGTTAAAGTTGTTTTTACAGAAAGACTGCCTCATATTTCTAATGAGATAGAGATTATGTTTGATATAAAAAAACGTTGATTACTTTCTCTTGATACTTTGCATCAAAGGTCCCGCCTTAATTAGAAAATAACGTTTTTAATGCCTGCCAACCCTTATTCAAATCTCCTGAAATAACCACCTCGAGCTATATATCTTATCAAGCTAATCGCTTTCTAATGGATTTATTATAAATTTCCATATAAAGAACTTTTTTCGGAATCACTTTATTACATATTTCAATCATTTTTATTAAAAATAAGAAAACTATTTTACCAAGTTAAAGAAAAAGTATTTTCAGTAACTACTCATTGTATTTGAATGAAAATGTAAAAACATCGCTTGTGTATAGACATCCTTCAAAAGTTACCGATTACTTACAATTAAATGTTTAGCACTGTTCTAAAGTGCATTCCACCAATTGCTAGTACCAAATTCTCCAAACAAGTTTCAAAATAGTTAACAGTTTAATTAATAACCAAATTCTCTACTCCTGAAAAACTCAAAATAATGAATGAAGATAATTTTTACAAACATATAAAATATCAGTGAAATTTCAATTAGATGTTTATTTTATTTAAAATATGTTTTCCGCTTTAATATTCTATTTTAAATCACTTCTTATCCAACTTATTAAATCCCTT
>JBAIZL010000001.1:358627782-358750282 GCA_036971475.1 Prosapia bicincta | reverse complement strand
TTATTTGTTGAAGAGGGGATTGATACTTACAAAAATGAAAAGAAGAGAAGAGTTGGACCATAATACCTAGATGGATTCTTGTTTAATAGGTGTAAAGTTATGTGCTTGACATAGCCTTGCGAAGAGAAACCCAGATGCTAACTGGAGAACACTATATAAACCAGTTTATTGACTATTTGCTTGGGTCTTTGCAGCTGAAGTGTCAACAAAGGGAAACTAATTTTGCCTATCTAAAGGTAATCAATGGCAACACTCTATTATTGCAAACATTTGAAGTATTTAGGGATTTATAAAATGTAGAGATTTTCTTCTAAGGAGCGGGAACAGTGCGATGAACAAGAAACAGAGAGGGTGAGGGAAGCAGAAAGGATTGAGCGCTATTTTGTGCGGTGTATACATTATGCAAATTTATGCCATCTCCAATCATTGTTCAAAGTTATTTGATACTGTCAACGTTCAAACTGGAGTTTTTAGCGAAACCGTTTAGGCCGAAGAGTCTCCCTGACACAGTGCCCTAAATTTGTTTACAGTATATACTGTTTTGTATTACAAGAGCGTTTATAGGGCCAAGATAATTGTATTGGCCCGACGGGATGTCGTTTCTTATAACCCTTACAGACGTAATATATATATGTGTGTGTGTGTGTGTGTGTGTATAGACACGCGCACACTCACACACACACACACACACACACACACATATTCAAGTATATATGTATATGTTACGTCATTTCAGTTTACGCTAAATTTGGTTACATAACTTATATATATATATATATATATATATATATATATATATATATATATATATATACATATATATATATATATATATAGTCATGCACACACTTTCACACGCACATACACGCTCAGGTGTAGACAAGTGTGTGTGTGTGTGTGTGTGTGTATGTGTGTGTGTTTAGACGGCCAAAACCGTCTCAAGGGAAAAGATTGTGTCTAGCCCAAAATCTTTTCAAACTTTGTTATGAAAAAACAGTAAAATTTAAAACAAATGCTACCCACAAGGCCGGCAAGGAGCGGCACTACCTGATTATGTGAACAAGGCCGGTCCATACGGTCGACTTTGTTCACATAACAGAATGCTAGCATATATGTAATGTTTTCCTTTCAAATAGATTAATGAAAATAGTAATAAATTGTTAATTAGATTAATTAACAAACGTAGCAAATGAAGGTATAAAATTTTAGAAAATGAACCACCGAAGCTAAATATAAAATTAGATAAAAGATAATTCTGTTAAAATCAAAATTATGGAAAGGATATAATTGAAACTATGTACTAATAGAGGAAAAGAAGGAATGGTTGTACAACTGCCCCAAAAACGATAAACTGTCGAGGGAAGGAGAAATATGTCTAAAGTAGCGCAACTCACGAACGCAAAGGGTTAGAAATGTCAATCAAGTTTGTAGCAGCATCTCAAATCATGATAATGGACCATGGTTTAAGGAATTATCTAAATTCGCATCGCAAGGAACACTTACGAGGCCCAACTAAAATCGAACCAAAACAAAAGAGAAAGTTATATAGACAACCACCCTTGCAGGTATGAACTTGTCTAAAGTAAATAAAAAAACGGCTTGGAGAAGGGGTGGGGAACCGCCCTTGGAGAAAGCGAGTCGAGGAGACGCATACAAGGTTTAGAACCGAAAATACGTTTTTTTAGTAAGGACATCCAGAGGCGTTTCCAGGATGATGTTCCGTGGCTAAAGGCAACAACTAGCCCTAGATGGACGTGAAGATGGTCTGCTTTGCGAGCTTCCGCGAGAACGAACTTTTTATTATTTTTGTAAATTAAAGTAGAAAAGTACTAAAGACGGCCCTTAAACCGATTTAGTGCGATTGCTGCCCTACCCAAGGACTCCAGGACAACATCCGAGGGGGAACCAAGGATTCCAGGACAACCTCCGAGGGACAAGAGGAACAATCACAGTGAAAGTTTTAAGGCAAGTCTAATTTTAATAGTATAAACCAATATTTAAAAATTTATAAATTCTCTAAAGAATAATTACCAGATATTGAAATAACAGTAAACTCATCAATTAATAAAAAAAGTAAATTAAAATTAAGAGAATATATAAGCAATTGACTTATTTTCAAAAAGCTTATTCTATCTAAAGTTATATGAATTTAACGAATAAATTAGTTTATCCCCTTTATATACAAAATAAGTAATAAAGTAATGTATTTAAATGATGTCATAAATAATAAGAGATACTTGAAACAAAAGATTATGAAGTGATTTACTTTATAATCACAGTTTAAAATGTTCTATGTCCATATATCCGATATGAAGAAAACAGGATTAGATAATTGATTAAAAATAAATCAAGGGAAATACTTACTAAAGTCCAGCAAAATTATGTGTGGGAGCACAGAAGTAATTAAAACACAGTATTACTAAGAAGTAATTTCACCTGTTGCTTTGATGAAAGGGTTATATGGACTGAAACACTCTTAAATAATTAGGTGTTACGTATAAATTCATTTACATATTTAATTTTTATTCTATAATTAGATCGGCCCAATGTAAAATAAAATTTTTGTTCTTTTTTTTTGGTGAACACTTGTTAATCTATCGTAGGAACTAAGGCAAAAATGTAAAATATCATACGATGTTGGTAAGTTAAGGCAATTGACCAGATCATGCCATATGACGTAAGCCTGAGGTGATACCTGCGAACCAATCAAAAATGTAATAAGAACAAATAAGGGTGGGGGTTGCATGGGAATTCAGCTTCGCACGTCTACCAAACTGCCCACTTCACTAAACGTCTTTGAACGAGATAGACGTGATGGTAATTTCGGAAATGACTTAGAAAATTTTAAAGCTTTTATTAATCAAAATTTAAGATGTCAAAGCCGGTACCAGTTTATTAATGCAACTTACGGAAGAAGCCAGAACGTTTTTTTTATGAGCTCCAAATAGTAAAAGTTCGTATTTTTTTTTGTTGAAGTACGCTTGTTGCAAGAGCGATGTGCAGTGATAAGTAATATGTGTTATAGTGTTATACAAGTGGTGTGCACAACCAGGTACGTTTTAGAGTATAATGAATAAAATCTATTTTAATTTTAACTAACTTAATATCTGAATGATAAATGATTAACACATAAACGGTAGAAATCGTCTTTGGATATTCATTTCTAAAATTAAGTTTGAACACCTAACTTACTACCTTCTCGATACATAAATTGTAATGCTTTATTGTACACTTAACAAGTAATTAATATATGTAAGAATAGTTAGCAGTAATTTAAAATAAATCTCTTGACACATTGGTTGTCATTTGTTCAATTTGTGATTTGTGTTTAATTAATAAATTGTTTAATATTGTATTTTAAAACACTCAATCGTTATTTCACGCATAACCTAGTTCTAACTTCAAGATATGAAGACCGTCACAGACAGACAGTATGTGCCTAAGTTGTGACGTTAGAACTAGAAGCCCTGGTAAGTAAAATTAAATATTTTGGTAATAAGCAAAAGAACATATTTAAATAAAGAAAAATTCCCAGGTAAAAGGCGAATCGTTACCGGACATGTAATAAAACAAATTAATATAAATTATTTTCTTGTGTATTTGAATATGTGAGTAAATTTAAGGGTGTAATTTGAACTTTAAAATACGACCTGTTCTAGGATGGACTATGAACGTTAAAGATGTTGAACAATAATATAAGTAAAATGTTGACAAAATTTTAAGAAAATGTAGAAATAAACTCAAAAATCAGTTAAAATGTATTTAATGTAAAAATAATTGATTATTAGAAAAGAAATGTAAAATGTGTTAAATTTACAGAAAAAGTAAACATCATGTAATAGAATCGATTTTAAATAATATTTCAAATTTAGAGAATTAAACAATTTATAACAAACAGTGATTAAATTTAATAAAACCATCCTGTGTTGAAACTAATTAAATAAAATTCATAGAATTTTTCCAATCAATAAAAACAGTAGAGATTAAATAAATCAAATAGAATTAAGAAAAAAGTTCGTTAACCAAGATATAAGAAATAAATTAACTCTTAAGTAAGGTAGAAACCTTGTGGTTGGTTTTTCAAAACAAAGTCTAGGAATTTATTCACTGGCAGATCGAGCTCGACACACCGCAGGTGCCAGGAACTGGTAAGTCGGGTGAGATCATATTTTGACCGCGGTCTGACTGGAGGGTGGCTGCTCCCGCTGAGGAACGCGCGTTTCGGGGGGAAAGGAAATTTCTCCACGCAAAGGGTGTGAAGTTCGGGAAGGCCTCGGGAGTATGTGCTTATAGATTAAAACTAATCAAAATATTGTTGTTCTTGTTTAAATATGTCAGAAGCTTAGAAAATTAAAAAAGTATTCTAATCTTACGAAAATATAAATAAACGAAACAAAATCTTATTATTTACCATTATTGATTAAACTATCATATACACCAGATTGTTTAAATTACCAGAATTATGTTATCATTGACCATTATTGTAATTACTCGCCAACCTTAGAGAGGACTAAATGTGAAATGGACAGATATAGAGTAAACATTGCAAGTGCGCCGGCCTCAAAGACTAAATAGCCCTAAAAGATGTGGAAGCCATTCAGTGTTCAATAAACATAATAACGGTCAGAAAATTAGCTAACTCTATCGCGGGGACACTTATGAGATTGATTATGAGTGAAACCTATTACTAATTAAATGTGCTTAAATATATGTAAAAATAAAATTTAAATACATAATATATTTAAATATGCTTGAATAAGGTTCTATTTGCTGAGAGACATTTTGGTTGAACGAACTGTTGGAGTAGATAGCCAAAAGTTCCTCTCTTTGTTTGGTCGATTGAATCATTTCACTTCAGTCAAAACGTTTGGGCATAATTAGTTCAGATAAAACACGTTCACGTTTTAAAACTATTCATATGAATGAAAACTTGATGGAAAATAAGCTTGATGTTTATGTCTCTTTTGTCACAACTATTATAAAATAAAATCATTTATATATTTTCCGTTGAGTAGTCGTTACATAATACCGTGGATGCTTTAATACACGTCACTCTCGGGGACTGCATGTTGCCGGTTATCGAACATTTCCGGATAATTGAACCTAACCTATATACAGTACTTACTGCTCACAAGTTTATTTATTTACTAAGGAAAATTGAAATCCTTACATTTCATATTTTGTATATCCATTTACTGTTTTTCCGTAAGTAATATTAAAAACAGACGCTCACGCGCAAAAAAAATGTAAGTAACATAATTGAAGTAAGAAAAGAAATTTATCGCTAAAACCCCCTTACGTCTATACAACGTTAAATTAAAGCCTATACCAGTACACTTAATTATACAAAGGCTATTGATTTTAAAATGTTTTATTGATTTTTAAAATTATCACACATGCCTGACAACCTGATAAGCGAAACGTTTTTCAACAAATTTTGAATGAACCATATGCAGTTGCAAGACTTCCTGAACAGAGTAGCATTTCTCACCTACAACAAACGTTAACAATGTTGTAAAAGCGGTTGCAGCATTACTTCATGAAACGTTTGCTTTTTTTGAACTATTTCTTGGTTAGGTTGCTTAAATGACATCTGTTTTATACTGTATTTTCGATGAGTCACATCTTGTAACAACTTAAACGGGTACTATACTGATTTGTCTTTAAATGTGGTGGTTAGTAGAACGTTCCGAATGATAGAATGCCGTATAAGCGAGCTTTTACTGTAACATGTTACGTTATAAGTAAGGGAAATAGGCGTTTGGCGGTCGAACGAAATGGGATTATAGTGTGAATACTGTAAAGATTTTTTTTGTATTACCGCCGAACCTCCGATACACGCGGTAAAACGTTTCAACAGTCGCCACCGAGGGCAGCACATTCCGGTCTCCGTTTATACCAGCTATTACCTACTTCCTTGATTTTTCCAGTCCTTTTAAATTAAAATAAGTAGTCGTGTAGGGATTCGCAGGAGAGCAGCGCAAGAGAGAGGGTCGTTAGGTTTGGCTGGTGACTAGGAATCCAGCGAAGCAAGGAGGAAACGTTTTTTAAGACCAGGACCCAAAGGTAAAGCTTTCAATATTTTAAATTTATATATATATATATATATATATATATATATATATATATATATATATATAACCTCTATTATAAGTATGCACACTGGCCACAGCCCGAGGGTGGCTATTGTTTAAAATTTCGCTTGTGGGGTGGGACTTTCTAAGTTTTATTTTGGGGCATAACTTATTTAGCCGTCCAATGGGCGGTTTTTCATATTAGATTTCATTTTATAAGCTTCATCGAATTATTTTTCTAAAATTCAATCACCACAAATCTGTTGATAGTCCCCACTATTGAAGCTGTACACTTGTTTGTTATGTTACAAACAATGCCACCTAAAATCAGCTGGAGTTACAGTCTAGTAGCAGGTAATGAAATGTTATTACATAATTCCTCTAGAATCAGCCGTTTACAAACTTAACCTTACGTAGCTCATTGTAACTGAATCCGTATTTAGAAAATAGTTTTGGAGCCGAGTTATTTATTTGTAGGATTAATAGCATCATAGCAATATATTTATAGAGTTAATTTACTGCATAAGTTTAATTACTGCGGCAGTAGTTTAGCAAAGTTAGTATTATAGGAACAGTAGAATGAGTTATTAGTGAAACTACTTCGAGCCGGGTTGTTTGAATATTTAATAGGTTACAGGAAACAATTGTTCAAATACGTTCTTTTTTTATTTACATTTACTTTTGAACTTATTGATATAAATAACTTACTCCTCCGTTCTCACTCAAATATTGCAAAAATTGTCTCACTTTCTATTCCAGAGAATGAGCTCAGGGAATCCTCACTTTTAAAACTCAAGCTATAATATTATTTTTTAATTTACCGAATATATATATATAACTTTAAAATAGTTTAAAAAAAATGATATATGTAATTAAAAATATAGAATAATTTCAAATAAATTAATTATTATTATTTTTATTTTAGAATAAATAATATTCATTAGAACAAACGAAACTGTTACCTCTTCTACAGGGTGCGGCAGCGTAACCTCCTTTTTTGAAAACTCAATAAAAATTATTGCATGCATAATTAAAATATTAAAATATTTATTAATTTTTATAATGTAGGTACATGTCTAAAGTTGTTATTTGCATTGTTTAAAAGATCAAATCTGTTAGGTGACGTCCCTCATTCTCCATACATTGCGTAAACCGATTTCTGGCGTTTGCCATGACTCTTGTTAGCGTAGCAAGTGTTATGTTGGCAATTTCTTCTTGGATGTTGGTCTTCAAATCTTGTAGGGTTCTTGGACGGTTCACATAAACACGGGATTCCAAAAAAACCCATAGAAAAAATCACAAGGGGACAGATCGGAAGAACGTGCCGGCCATTCCAAATCGCCTCTAATTGAGATAAGGCGCTCTGGAAAGTGTTCCCTTAAAACAGCCATCGATGCTCTTGAAGTGTGTGCTGTTGCACCGTCTTGTTGGAACCAAGTGTCCCCCAAATCCAACTCTTCTGGCAGTGAGAAAAAAAAATTCTGTAGCATGTTTACATACCGGTCCGAATTCACTGTCACTGTAACCTCATTTTCCTCAAAAATCCAGGGACCAATAATTCCAGCAGAGGAAATTGCACACCACATTGTGACTTTGGGTAAATGCAAAGGCCTTTGATGCAATTCTCGAGGGTTGTTGTCAGCCCAGTAGCGCATGTTTTGTTTGTTAACCGACCCACACAAATGAAAATGGGCTTCATCGCAAAAAAAAAAAAAACAATAGCACCCTCGGGAACGACATCAAGAAGAAGCTTACACGCGTTCATCTTGGAAGTGAAAGTTCCTGCACTATCGCCATCTTATAGGGATGAAAATGAAGATCATCACGAAGAATTCTTCTCACAGAACGATCGCATAGTCCAAGGGAAGATGCCGTGGTGATCGCAACATTGACGCTCTCACTGCTTCAATGTTCTCAGGTGATCTAACGGGCCGAGGGACTCCAGTTCTTCGTTTTGTCGCACTTGCAGTTTGTCTGAATGTAGTGACCCATGTAACAATTGATTTGCGGTCTGGGACGGGAGCCAACGGGGCTAAATTAAAGCGATTCCGAAATGCGCGCTGTGTTGCAATAACCGAACATCCGCTTGAAAAGTAGGCCTCAATGGCAAAGACACGCTTTTCACTATTCCAACGCATGGTGGCGACTGAAAAGTGTCGGGACATACTGTACCCCCTCTTGAACAAGACCACTAGCGCTCAGCTATGACATCACCTAACTGAATGGCGAGCATTTAAAAAAGGTTATGCTGTCGCAACCTGTATTATTGATTATTGCATAAACAGCGACCAGCCATTGCGAAGAGTTAGAACTTCACAATAAAACAGAATAGACCTGGCTCCACCAAAGTTTTTCTTGTTCCCACGAATGAAAAGGGAGCTCAAAAGACATCGGTTCGACTCCATCGAGACGGTTCAAGAGGTGACGATAAAGGTTCTCAACAGTATTCCGGAAACCGACTTCAAACGGTCTTTTGACGAGATGCAGATGCGCCGAGCTAAGTGCATCGATGCATGAGGAATGTATTTTGAAGGCTATTACGTAATTGTAAAGTTACCTGCAATAAATTTTGATTTTTGAAACCAGTGCAGATACTTATGGAATAGACTGTGTAAACTTATTGAATATATATATAAACCATGGTATAACAGTTATCTTGAACACTTTTCGGAAAACAGGAATAGTCTCAGAAGAAATCTTTTATGAAATAATAAAGTGCAGAGATGTGTAAAGCCGTCGAAACGAAAAGATTCTATTATTGTGGCCACTTTTCAAAATGAATCTCTCCTCATTATATACAGTATATAACATATTTTTAAGATCTCCAAAATATAATAACCCTGAAAAAGATTGGGTTCTCTAATTAACTTCAATGTTTACACAGTGCTAACGCGGAGAAGGCAGCCTTAAGAGAAATAAGATTTTCGGAGCTCTGAAGATGTAACGTCAACGTTTGTCATACCGAGTAAATATGTGTTATAAGTAACTATTTATATAATAATATAATAATTAATAATAAATATACTTAATAAAGCAATGATATTACTCTCAGTCAGACCAATATCCAGAGAGTAAAATATTTATTATTATTGTTTGATTTTAGATCAATTGTGTTTTAATGCACATTCGTAATTAAAAACTAATTCCGACTTGAAAAAGAAATAAATATTTAGATTAATAATATATATTATTATTAATATAAAAATATATGTTTTTATTTTTATAGCATTTTAAGGCTATATGATTAATGTTTTTAGGCCTCTCGAGGGTTTTTTTGTAAAGCATAATTATAATGAGGTGCCAAGTATCCTATTTGTTCATTACCAGGACGACTTTCGACAATTGGCTTGTTGCTCTTATAAAGTCTGTTGCATTATAAACATCGTAGTCCTTACATTTTATACTAAGTAGACTAATAACACATGAGTGCCCAAATAATCATTAATTACAACCTGGATCTGGTTGGACGAGGCCGCCTACTGACCTTGAAGGCTCAACAGCTGTTTTCTATGCAGCAATACTAATATTTTACAATAGTGTTTAAAGTTATTTTGGATTTGAATCTTGTACACTAATGAAGAAGAATAATTCCTAAGGTAAGGTTACTAGATCGATATTTGAACTCGATTTTTCAATCAAGTGTACAAGGAAGGTTATTTTATAATTTGTCCAAACAGCCGTGCGCCCTGAAGGATTAGAGTGACCCTCGCTCCCCCACGCGCAGGCACACTCACACGCGCGGCGTAGCCTACCTGAAGCTAATGGTTCTTTTATGAATCACCAATTAGTCCTTGTACTACAAAATCAATTTTTTTTAACTGTTAAATTTACTTAATTTGTACTCTAATATCTGAATTCTAATTATTATTCCTCGCAAAATGAGTCCAAACACGGTGCAATTGTGACAACTCTGAGCGGTTTTACTGGGTATAAAAACTAGAAAACACATAAAACGAGACTTTCATTTGTAAATATGTTTGTCTTAGTTTTATGATTTAAATATTATTTTATTGATTTTTAGTTATTATGCAGTAACGTTGCGAAATGAATTTGAAATAATAATTATTTTACTCTTGATATATGTTCTATGTTATATTATTTATGATTTAATTTATTTTTTAATAAATTTGAAATCTCTACTAGTATTACTGTAATTATGTATAATATTCTGATCGTGCGAATTCAAATAAAACGTCTATAACCATTTTTAAGTAGTCAAATTTATAATTTTGTAACCTACTGACCATAAAACCCCTTATAGTTGTCACAATTGTACAGTGTTTGTACTCATTTTGCGATGATTAGTATTTAGAATTCAGTTATTAGAGTACAAATTAAGTAAAGTTAACAGTTAAAAAGAAATTGATTTTGTAGTAGGCCACGCCGTGCGCGTGGGGGAGCGAGGGTCGCTCTATCCTTCAGGGCGCACGGCTGTTTGGACAAATTTTACCTCCTCATCCTAGTCATCCTAGTGTTAAATGTAAGGACTACGTTTTAAATAGAAAAACTGTTTTGACAAGGACAAACAACCAATGGTCGAAAGGTCGTCCTTATAATAAGCAGGTGCACTTGAGTCGCTCATCAACGGGTTTAATTATCCTTCACAAAAATGTCAGGGAAATACTCTTCAGTCAAAAGAAAAATCTTACAAGGAGCAGATAATAAACAATCTATATTTAATAATTTAATTAATTATTTAAATAAGTAAATTGAAATTATTCCTTAGAAACAATTTAAACCCTAATAAACCTATGAATAAATTTCATCCAAATAATTAGGCGAAGAAATGTCAATAGCAAATTTAATTTGTATAAATTAATTTATTTAAATACTACTTTGAAATTGCTAATAAGAAAGTTGTTTTTACCTTACAGTGCTTGAGTATTCAAGAACTCTAAAATGTATTTGGTTAGTTTTCACACTCAATAATTACAGAAAAATATTCAATAATTTTATAAGTAACTATAGCGGAACTGAATAAATACTTTCAAACTTGCCGACACGTTTCGAAACAATCGTTTCACATGAGTATTCACTCACTTAAGCAATAATTACTTATATATTATTTAGTAATTTCAAGACCAAGCAACTTTATTTTTAAAAATGTCTGTCAATCATTTGCCCCAAAAAGTAATAAAAACTGCCAGTAACCAACTGGCTATACCATGCGCTACAAACATACTAAGAAATGGGGGAAATCTTACCATAATGGTAGTTACCTTCCAATTAATAATTTTCTACCATTTTTTAGTTATATTTATCTTGCTTTTACTATACAAAGTCATCAATTAAATGTTAAAACATTTTGCGGTAAAAAAATACTACATTGATATTAGTTACGTGAAAAAGTATAACTTCTTAACACTGTTTTCTGTTTAGTTTCCTAATTATGCAATATCATGTTAGTTTTTTGCTAATTATGATGTTGATAAAAATCTACTTCTTGTTATTCAAACAGCGTGCAACTTTACATTCAAACTCAGAATACTTGAAACTGATCCACATTTTGTCTGCTTAGAGATGAACACCCCTTTTTTTAGTCTGTGTCATGGTACCATTGGAGAATGTGTGTCCTCTAATTCAAGTTCAGATTATGCAAGCTTTATATTTATGTTGGAATTGCCTTCACCGACAACAACCAAGTACTAAACTGTAAGATCAAGAGACGATAAAATATTGTAACACATCATTTATATCATATGACTACAGTTTTGTAATTTCTAAGGCTACATCGATGTCTTTCATTGATATGTTGTATCCCATTAATACATTCGGATAAGAGGGGGTTTCCTTTCTGTTCACAATCTGAGTACAGTGCTACTACTAGATTCTAACTCTGTCTTCCATTTATATGTTGTATCCCATTAATACATTCGGATAAGTGAGGATTTTCTTTCTGTTCACAATCTGAGTGCAGTGCTACTACTAAATTCTAACTCTAATTTTGTGAAAAGTCATCATTATCAGAATCATTTTGTACAATTTTGTAAAAATTGTGAATTTTTAGGATCATTTTGTGTAATTTTTCTATAATATATGTTTTTGTTTCAATCATGTAACTTCTTAAATGATTAAAAACAATCGAAAAACAAAGGATGCTAATACAATAAAAACTGTACTATTTTTGAATAGTTACAGTGCTTCCGGGTAGGGAATAAAATATCTCCCTCTAGAAACATAAATATATTGCTGTAAATGCCGGATGTAGCCATTTCAGTGGTGAAGAGTGAAAAATTCGCCTAGTTATCTATAACACAGAGGCCGAGTGCTTAGGTCAGTATTTCCTCATTACATTACAAAACATGTTACTATTATTCTGCGTTCGAAAATAATAAATGCTAGTGATAAGTCTTTAACTGAATTTATATTTATATTACATTGTAAACAATATTTAATTATAGTAAGATTATCATTTTAAATTACATTTAAAACAAATTATTGAACGAAAGTAAAGTAGCTCATATATTTTATTTGTACAAGAACTCGATTCTTCTATTTTTCAAAACGAATTCCTGGATCGCAGTATTATAAAAGTCTTTTTCAGCTCCTTTTCAGTAGATTATAATGAGTGATTGCTCATCCCCTCGTCTCCTTGTGTTAATCTCTTCTATGAGTGACTCCTTTTAAGAGCCGCAAATCTTCTCTTCACCGATGTATTAGTTGTCGATGTAGAAGCAGTTTAGCTATGTGAATACTTCATTAACAGCAAATTGTAAATACTCCTGGTTTTTGAAAACTCTCTAACGCCATAGGATGTTTCACTTAGAAAATACCAATTCCATATATCATACTTACTTAATTTTTAAGTTCTTGTTGGTAAAAAATGGGATAAACCTTATATGACTAAGACAGGTCCCGGGTTGAGTTTGGTTTTGAAAAAAGTCTTAATAATTTGTGGATTTAAAAATTTAAAAAACTGCAAATTTTGAAAAGTGTATTTTCAAGTGACGTAAAGGATTGATAATATTTCGTAAGAGTCTTTTACTAGAAGTTACTAGTGAAAATGTTGAAAAAATAAAACTGGTCTCTGCTTTTCGTTAATGTGTTTCTCTCCTACACTCTGACTTTCTCTACCCTCTTCGCCTCCCCTTCTCTCTTCCTCTCTCTCTCTCTCTTTCTCTCTCTCTCTCTCTCTCTCTACACACACACACACACACACACACACACACACACACACACATATATATATATATATATATATATATATATATATATATATATATAATATATATATATATATTAGGGATAGGCCGATTCCGTTTCTCAATTCCAGGAATCGTTGATTCTAGGTGGTATCGTGGAATCGTCGATACTCGATTCTTCATACATAAAAGTTTCGATTCCGATTCCTATTTTGTTAACTATTAAAATATGTGTGTGGAGTAGTTTATTGAAAAAATAATTAATTACCAACTATGTTTTATTTATGTAGGCTATTAGTTGATTTGAATGAATTAAATGATTAAAGTAAACGAAAATATTATTATTTATGAAGCAACAGCAATCAAGATCGTAACCATTTCTGATCGTTTGACATCGCTCGACTCTCTCTCTCTCTCTCTCTCACACACACTAGAGCGGGTTTGATACTCTCTATTCCCCACGTTTCTTACAGCCACTGGTTTATAGATGTCAGAGCAAAACACAAAAAAGTACAGTAAAAACTCGATTAACCGTGGCTATGACGGTTGAGCGAATAGACGGATAACAGAAACACTGTATTATTCCTCCGAAACTTAACCTCAGTAAATTACATTATAGACAGATATCACTCTCACAGTAATGTAATATATTTGGGAGCGAAAAGAAAATAAACACGATTGTAATAGCAAATGAAACCATTTATTACATGATAAACAGATCCGCACAGTAGCTACAAATGTAGCAAAATAATGCACAGTAATATAAACTTACAGGTGAAATAGTTCGTGGAGTTTAACAAAGCGAACGCGTCACTGCACCTTAATACTTTAGCTGCCGGCCACAATATCGGCGTTTTCATAGAGAATTGCCAAAATAGTTTAAGCTCATTCTTAAATAATGTGTTCTTATACTTTCTTCCCCTATTATATCTAAGTATGAATATACGTTTCCTATCATAGTATTTATAAAAATATGTGTCGGACCAACTGGCCCAACAAAGTATTTTCACACCGTAAATGAAACGTAAATTAACTCCGTCGGACCAATTGACCCGACATTGTTTTTGATTTAGTTAAATTTTATTATCTGTGCAACACTGTTTTGATATTTTTTGTGTTTTGTGTAAGCAAGAAACAACAAAACCACAATTTCATGTCCCGGTTACCCAAATAACAAACTGACTGGTGATAAAAGTGTTTTGGCGCCTATCACTAAGACACGTAAACGTGTCACATGTGATTGATTTGTGAGTTTATAAATATTTTGAATATAGAACTAATGCGTAATATATTCTCTCTCTGATAAGTAATGCTACAGGTCCAGTAAATACTATCCAAGATTCGTATTAAGTAAAAGTTTTAACACCAAATAATTTACTTGTTAAGGAATTTACGTTATAATTTACTTCCTAGTAAGGATGAGATTATCTAAGTGTATCAATGTTTGTAGGCCTACTTAACTTTAACAAAGTCCGTTTTTAAGGATTATTTTACAACTAAATATTTAGTCAATATTTCCGACTTACTTTTATGGTTTTGTGAAATTTTGAAAACAGTAGTGAAAATAATTACAATATGTTATAAGAAAGATGTGTAACTATGGACAAAAAGCTCTTAGATTAACATCATGTTTTTTATCCCGTCGGCGTTTATCTATCAAACAAAAACTACCGTAATTACATCTGTAATTAGTGTGAAGCTTATTAAATACTGTACCTTAATTTTTCCAAAAGTAGCAACATCAGCTGAGTAGTACTAATAAACATAAAGCGTTAAGAGGCCCGACGGTATTCGGTTCAGGGTACTGGCCGTCACGTCAATTCGATGACGGTTAACAGAAACTGACGGTGGAAAACCGCACAATACATCAAATATGAAAAAGCACTTAACAACATGAATTTTGCCCAAATTTATCAACAAAAAAGATCTATACTTGAAGAAACTTTATCCTCAGACATAGGACCTACAAATGATAGTCGGTTAAAAATCAACTGCGATTGAGTAATAAATACAAAATAGGTCTGAATTAGTTGCACTTGTTCCAGACACCTGCAGAAAAAAGGTCCCACCAGATGTGGAGAAGGTATGTCTTACTAATCCAGAATGTTGACGAATAAGGACCCCAGGGGAATTGACAGTAGAAGAAGTAAACAATTATCTGGGGGAATCATTAGCCAGTCCAGATTGTGATGTTGGGAAGTATAGGGCAGTACAAAGTGCCAAATACCCTCATTTAAATGCAATGGCAATAAAATACCTGTCTGCCCACTAGCGACAGTGTTTTCTGAAAAACCTTTCTCAACTTCAGGAGTTATATATGACAAGCGACGAAACTGGCTTGACCCACAACGTGTTCAAATGCTTGTGTTTTTGAACAGAAATGTACATTACCTGCCAGACTTTTAAATATTAAAAACTACCCTATTTGTATTATTTTTTTACTTTTTATGTTGTTCGTTTTTTTTTTAATTTTTGTTTTGTTTTGTGACACAATGTAAATAGGCTTAGGTATTTTTTCAAACATCTTAAAATAGTGTAAAGTTCACATTTTTAACTTTAAAATAAGTCATTACTTTTATCTGATATGTTTTATGCTTTTAAAAATTCCTATTGATAAATCAAGGTTGAAGGTTTTGTGTAGCCTATTACATTAAAACAGAACTTTTAAAAGGTTAAGCCATATGACCAAGATGTTAACTAAATTAATTATTAGAGACCTAGCATGTAAGCTAATATAACTTGAAAGAATCGAGAATCGAAAGGAAAATTTTAGAATCGGAATGGAATCGGAATCGAAAATTTTTGGAATCGGCCCATCCCTAATATATATATATTTAAAACAACATAGGTTAATCAAATACAAGAATATTTATTAATTTATATTCAAAGCTTTTCGTTGGTAAACAGTACCAACATCATCAGGAATGAAAATTACAATTTTCATTATATTGTAATTTTCATTCCTGATGATGTTGGTACTGTTTACCAACGAAAGCTTTGATGATACATTAATAAATATTCTTGTATTTGAATAACCTATGTTGTTTTAAATTATTAAACAAGAAAACGTATTATATATATATATTGTGTTACATTAGAATTGAATTACATTTGCCATTTATTACGTTCAGGCCACAGAGTAGTTGTTGCTGTCAGAGTTTGCAATTGTTTATGATTTTCCACTTAGGGGTGGGTGGTTATTATTTCCTTCACTTTTCCAAAGCTCCAATAAAATCTTACCTTTAGGTCAAAGGGAAAGTTTGTGATTGGAATTATTGCAGCCAGTAGTGGAAATGTATTGTTTACCGTTTATAGAATTGAAAATAAAACGTTTTGTGATAAATATAGCTGATACACCAACTACAAATAGTTATTATATTATAGAAAAACCTAATTATGACTATTTAGGATTGCTTTGCATTTTTCAAATTGAAATTTTTCTATAGTGTAAAATAAGAAAAATTTCTAACACTTAGAATTTAAAATGTAGATAAATCAAATATTATATTGGGAAATTGTTATTCGTATAAATACTATTTTTTTACTCATTTGGGGTTATGTCTTTTTAAACCTATTTGTCTCATAAGATTAACTTATACTCTCAGAGAAAGCCAGTGATATATGATATGGTCAGTGAGCATATGATCGCGAGTTTCGACATGTATTTCACTCGAAGATACATCTCACAGAGTAGGCTGTTGTAACGCTGGTAGCATGAAAGTATTGTAAAAATCCAATTTGAGTGCCAAGCCCCGAGAAAGTACTGAAAATAGATGCCGAAGACGAGGTAACGCCTGCATTTGATTATTATGCAACTAATTCTACTTCCCGTTAATGCCAATGGTTTGTGGGGAGTCAAGAAATGTATATAATAAGAGGTTGGCAGTTGACAAACGCTGCATATACTCGGGGCACTAAACCCCCTCTTTGTCTGTCTGATTGACTATCGTTTCTAAGGAATGTTATCTCTTAGTTATATTTAATTATTATTCTAAAGTAAATACAAATATTAATTTTCAAATATAAGGAGAAATTGCTTGTGTTTGAGTGCAAAACATTTGTATATTTTGACCCAAATAATATTGCAAGCTATTTACTTTTTCCATACGTTTAATAATATCTAAACATTATGATTTAAACACCAAGTTATTCAGATTCTAACATATAATGGAATCTCCTGCATACACGCAAGGTTTATTTTAAAAATAAATGTGAAGCACAATTTTATGTTCCGACACGGACATAAATTAAAAATTTAAATAATTTTTTATGTGGTCAATGAGAAAAATCAACATCAAACTTGCTCTCTCTCATTACGTTTACAATTTCTATGTCTAGTTCCCATCACAAGAACATTTACGTCATGGAGAGAATTACGTAATAGCAAAAATTGCATTATTGCTGAATTATTGAATATTAATAAATCTTGTGAACCGATATTATCATTTACAATTATTTTGTCGTTGATTACTTTTTGTAGGTTAACTTGTTAAATTTCAGAAATACAACTGAAACAATTTGTAACCAAATTCTTTAGAAATTATCATCAAAAATTTCAGATCTAATTACAGTTTTTTTTTCGTACAGTAAATGCATTTTTCAAAGTGTATTTTTAGTAATTAATTCTGTGATATAATTAATGAGTCCGCGATTAAAATACAAACTTTGTAACTTAAACATTTTCCAAACGATTTATAAAACGAAATTAACTTTACGAAATTAAATTAAATCTGTGGAGTTTAATTAGAACATAATATTCTCGGAAACTATCTCAATGTGTTGACTTTCGATAGTTGCTTAAACATAGTATCGATTTATATATCTGATCCGTATAAAAATATACTTTTCATGGTATATTAAGATCCTAAAGTCTTGTATAACAATAAAAAAACCTCTGGATTGTAAGGCACTGTAAGTCAGCCTCTTAATATAATTTTGTTTACTCTTATCTTCACCTTGTAAGACAAATTACAGATTATTTACAACATTAATGTGGTTCCATTGACTAGGATTTAGTGACACATATATAATCTAGGGAGTTGTTTATTGAATATTATGTTTAATTTTTATAGTTGTACTTGCTTCTGTATTTAATTACTTGGATTAACAATGAATTTAGTAGGTTTTACAAAGTATTTGCATACAATTTAATTGTTTACATAGTTTATTGAAAATATTGATTTCAGTTTTAAAATAATTTATTATTCTAGAAGTAAATGATAGACTTCAATGATGCATTATTTTATTATAATTATAAATGATATAGTTATTTACATACTTCAGATTGAATATTTTGATTACAAAGATTGTAACACATATTTATATGTATTGTAATAAGACAAAACTTTGTTTAGGTGTTTGATATTTTAGTTTTTTGCTAATCTGTTTTTAGTCTTTATAAAACCTGTTAATGGATAGAGGAATAAAATAAGTAGTAAATAAAATTGTTCTCTTGCAATAAAGTACAGTAATTGAAAGAGTTTTTTTTATTATCATATATTAAAATTATAACAATTTGTATTGCCAACGACATATCGTGTGAAGTCTTCACTACAGATTGAAATGTTCACGATATATATTAAGAGACGAAAGATGAAGTAAAGTAAAATATCAACATAAAAACATGAACATACTAACCACAAGATTTTTCTTTAAGATAAAAACTTAGAAGAAACTCCTAACCACAAAGAAAACCATTCATTTAAACCGTCATGTACGTTAAATTTGCAAAGGGATTATATCCAGAGGAAACTGTCAAAACAAATTCCTCATGCAATTGAATTGTTCATGAGGGTTCAATTAAAAAGTTTTATTTATTTAAGTTAAAAAATATCTTCCTAAATAAAAAGGTAAGAATAAATAAAACATAAAATATTTACATGATTATTTTTGATTATAGTGTTTTTTTTACAATGAACTATTTTATGTTTAAATGCAAATACAAATAAGCAAATTAAACTATTATGTGCAGAGCCTATACATTAATATTTCTATATTATCTTTAAATTTTACTGAGGAACCAATTTAATTATTTATTTATTTAAACATGTTTTTCGTTATTTTGTTTTACTCTCCAATTATTATTATTTAAAAGAGAAACAACAAAAAGTGTTAATAAATCATTATTTTAAGTTAAATTAACCTTGAAAATTGTATTTGTCATATCAACAGATTGCATCAAGAATACATCAAAGATGTTAAATATTTGACAATAATTTTAGCATGTTGCATAAATATTTGTTTTTTTAGCTAAAGCAAAATTGCCCTAATTTAAAAACATAATTTTATTTCTAAAAATGCCAATAGACAGCGTTGATGAGCGAGCAAAGTAATTCTGGTAACCTCTTTTTTAAACGTGTAATGTGGGGGTTCCGCTAAGCAAGCTCAACAAATCTTGAGCCTCAATCTGTTCTTCGTTATCCTTCAGCGAAGACGGCCTTGGGTAGCAATCTCGGATATATGGCTTATTTAAAGTTTTAATAATGTATATTTCAACATTTGTGGTTGTGAAATTAATAAATAATTTTGTATATAGTTTCCTAAATTTTACTATGTTAAGAGAGTAAGCCGTGTAATGTTTCGATTTTCTTATTAGGCCAAGTTTAAGTAATTGCCAGGATATGTTCCAAATTAATTTGCGAAAAATAATTAATTATAATCAGTATATATACAAAAACGTTACCAGTATGCATGTAACGTAACGCTTTTTATTGAAAAATGTTTTTAAATATAAATTTATTAGTTTTTAAAATTTAGGAAGCTTTAAGTGTAATTTTTTTATTATTCTTGTTTAAACTACATTTAAATGTTTCAAATGGGAACTTTAATGTAACCTATACTTCTTCAGAACGGTTTGGATAGACTGCCAGACTGCCTAAGTCAAATCGTTAGATACAATTATTTAATGTAAACAATTGACCGGGTAAGTTTTTTTAAAGTATAAATAATAGTTGTATGTAACACAGGGGTTTTTTTAAATTAACTCAACACATTACAAAAAACCGGGGGGGTCACACGATAATATAAATAAAGCTCCTACACTGCTTGTAGGCTCTACTGTATTATTCCAAAGTTTGTGGCAGTCACGCCATTTTTCACTTATATTGTCGTTCATATAAGCCTATTATTTAGCTCTATTGTCTACTTTCAGTTGAAATAAGTTAAAATTTCTTGAATGCGTTCATTGAATTACTAAAACAAATCCTGCAGGAGTATATTTTTTAAAACCTTTTCCCACTTCATTACACATTATCAACAAGATAATTGTTAACAATTACCAGCAAAATTAGAAAATGAAACGTTATGGAATGTATAAATAGGTAAACTCTTATTACGCAAGAGAAAATTATTTTAAACATAACAATTTGTCTTTTTGGATATCCCATGGATTAAGAATAACACAAACTTGAGTTTGACGTCTGTGTTGTCTATAAATAATTGAAAATTTAATTTAAATTTATTTTCATGAGTTTGATCATTTTATTGTCGTTTTCGGAAATATTGTGAGAAAGTATGAGCCTATTGCAGATGAATACCAAATGTTTAAGCACAGTTTATGCTAATAGTTTACTGAAAATCCAAACTAAATATTGAGTCCTAGTTGTAGGTTGCAGTCGATTGTGATGATTCATGTTTACCTCAGAGAACGAGTTATATAGGTTGTGTCATAGGATAGCCACAACAGTGGGTTGTTGGTACAATTCACAGAAAAACAAAATATTCTTGTAAGCTACGAGTCGTGTATTACGGAGAGTATTTTGGCAGGAGCAATCGTGATTTCCGATTTATGGAGAGTTTACAACGGAATATCTAGTTTACCGGGGATGCAGTTCAAACGTCTAACTGTAATTCCAAGTGACAATTTTGCAGACCCAGTAACTGAAACACGCACACAAACCAAGCTTTGAGGGCATCAGCAAATCAAGAAGCAAACAAGAATATGGAACTTTTAGGTTATGGTCGATGCAGAAATTATGGACCCTTCTGAGTTTGAGCTTCAACCACAAGAAAACAATTCATGCTAGAAAAAAACTATTCACAACATTTTTTAGCGTGTTTAATTCTGCGTTTATGTATATAACCAAAACAATTTTAGCACGATTGTTGTTAAACGCAGCTCAAGATATAAAGAAAGAAGTACAGTTTTATCACTCTTTTCTATTGAAGTTCAACTTCAAAGCTTATCTGCAATAAAACCACTGGTGTAATCTTTGTGAAATTCTTATACCATATTGTATGACTCATTAGTATCTTAAAATGGAATTAGAAAATTGTATCTAATTTATTAGGGAAGTTGCTGTAGATTTAGTACAGCAACTTTATCTCACGGTTCTTGTGTGCAATCGAACTGGTTTTTAGCTTGTTTTAAAAAAAAAAATCTCAATATATACAATTTATAAAAACTGTTTATGTATGATTTGGAATTCATTACGTTCTTGTACAGGGGTTATGTACGCTGGAGCGTAACAGCGCTTCGGCCACACGAGGTGAAAGTAGAGTACAGTCTAGTACCTACAAGTCCGCCAGTGAGACCCGGGGAGGCCTGCTTAAACAGACTCTGTTTAAAGTTAGATTTGAATTTAAGAAACATTTCCCATGTTGGATATGCTAGAATGTGTTGGTCATGCTAAAAAAGTAGAAGACCCCTACTGGGAGAAAGACCGTCTTCGTGACGAGATTCCGCTTGTTGAGCCAATCATCTTCGCATTGTTAATTTGTGAAGCACTGTTCAACACCGTTAATGCAGTTTGTTTATTTTATTTTTTTTGTTCATTTTTAATCTGAGAAGATTTTTTTTATTGAGTGGTAACCATGGCAACAATTTAATGTTGTGTAATGGAGGTTTCGACGCAACCAGAGGGTGGAAAAGAAAAATTCATAGACACCTTTGAGAAGAGCATCTCTAACAATGGAAACGTTGGCTCTGTGCCAAAACGCATTGACTTCGAATATAAGGATACTCAGTTCAAATCACCATCAAATTTTTTATAATTCAATTATGGAATAAATGTTTGAAAACACTGTATTAATATCAATTGTTATCCATTATAGGTTTAAAAATTTGTTTTGAACCTGATTGGATATATAAAAACGTATTTTATTAACGATGTAAAATGTGTGTAAAATTTATAAATGTAAAATACAATTAACCGTATTAAATATATATTTTTGTGATATGTGCACAAAAATTTATCAGGAGAGTGTTAGATAATAGACGGAATTGAAAATAAACTGTATCTTGATACCTCATCGAAATATTTACGAGTTGCCATTTACAAACACATTTTCCCAGAACGTCCTACCATGTTAATTTTTTAATTAAAGAAATCGTAGGCCACGTAATTATTTAACATTGCTCAGAGTTTATGTTTATGAACCAGACTAAACAAAGATTCTAGTCTTAAACACGCCCTCACGTGATTGAACTTGATTGAATGAATAAAACCTATTTTATTAACGATTAATTTGTACAAGATATTAGGAGAGTGAATTGACGAAATTGAAAAAATACCATTATCCCTCTCTAGATTTAGATATTCTTTTCAGCCTAATTTATCAAAGTAGGGTGTTCTTTGGTCAACAGAGGTCAGTTCTATTCTTCTAGCAACAAAAACGTTTTGCTTCTAACAGAAAGGCAGCACAATCGGGTCAGTGTTATATCAATCAACCTTGTTATGCCAAATGGGTTGTAATGGCAGTTAACTTGGTAAATAATATGGACCTTTCCTACTATCCATACTGATTAAATCTTATACTCATTATTTTCCTGAATTTAGTTTATGTATTTCTATTAACAATTATTAAAGTGTTGGAATTTCCTGAGGAAAGGAAACATATGCTATGGCTAAAAGTAAAACTCAGTCATACAAACAAAATTCTCTTGCATTGAGATTTGGATCAGATTAGTTAAACTTTTAGTAAGCTACAAGAACTGGTTCAGAGGAAGAAACCTGGAGTCCATATAGCCTATTCATATCTCCAGAACAGATAAATACAAACAAAAATTACTAATAGCGATGATGATGATATATATTAGTTTTTTAATACATATTGTAACATTAAAAAACTACTCGCATTACTGCTTGCGATAACTGTATTATCACCTAGCTTCTATTATGTTAAGAAATCAAATTATAAAAATATTAGTTTAATTTTGATATTATTATTTTATTATTAAATATTTAAATTTTAATTAATTTATGTTGGGCGCCAAAGCTGTATTCTAATCAGATTAGAATCAAATAAAGATTTTCAGGATTTAACAACAACAAAAAACGCAATTAACTGATTCTTAAATTTACTTTAATTTACTAAAAGTTTACTACTAATTTACAACTAGACAATTTTATAAATTTACCAGCTAGCTTCCACGATAACACAAACAGCAAGAACTCTTTACAAATTAACAGTTGTCTTAAATCTAATCTTACTTAGACACAATCTACATCAAATGTATTTGTCTCTAGGGGCGAGGTTATTGTAATATGGCTTATCATGTATAACTCGTCCGTTTCAAAATTTATACTTGCTGGCTTTCTAATTTAAATTTTACAAGAATTTGAAATTAAAAGAATAATTAATTAATGAATAACTTGTAATTAAATTTGCGTTGATTAGCTTGGATAATCCCCACAGTTCCTCTGTATTCTTGTGGTGATCCACGGGTGCGTTCCTCTTCAATCCTCTCCTGTCTCTCTGTCTCCCTAGGTAGATCATCTCTTCGAATTCCCAAAACTACACTCCTCTTCTGTCTCCTAGAAGTTCTTCTTCGACCACCTCCTTTTCGACTTTCAAAACTGAATTGCGGCTCGTAGGTCCTGCTTCCCCACCATCCCTAACCTTTCTTCTATCTTCACCACCAACACTGATCTGTCTTGATTTGAATTGTTCTTTGCACGCGTTCAATTTGGGAAGGTAAAGTTTAGGAATTACGCTGACAAAGGATACTTTCAAACTCTGGTTTTACCCTTTTCAAATCTACTATTGTCAGCCAGTCTATTATTCCCATTTTTAGGTTAGAACTCTCTATACATTTGAAACATCTTTTGTCTTGTCAACTAATGGTATCACTTAACCACTTAATACATCAAGCCTCAGCATATAGATTTACAAATATATAAACAATGCTTTTATTAAATTATACTAGCTAGGAGCATTTTCGTTGCTATATATATATATATATATATATATATATATATATATATATATATATATATATATATATATAAACTATGTAGCCCTACCTCTTTCTTATAATAAGGAAGTTTAATATATAAATTTCATAAGACATGGTGACATTTGAAGAGAAAATATTGATAAATAAATAACGAATTGGAAAATATAATTAAATGCAATTAGTTAAAGATTGTATAATTTGCTTGAGTTTATATCATACACATTTAGCCAGAAGATCAATTGTTCCCAGAGTTAGGAAATGCTTTCATATATGCCTAAACTCACCCCGTTCTGAAAATGTCATTCATAAATTACATATAGTTAGATAAGTATTTTACTTTTCCCAAACGTAAATAAGAACTGTATCCAAATGTTCCCTCTGGGTGAGGATTTACCTTTTATAATAGTAATTGTATAATTATTGTATGACGATTTGACACTATTAAAAGCAACGGTTTCCATCTTTTCCTATCAACATTATATAGAAAACATTTTGTTTTTTTTTTGTGGCGGGTTCAGTAGTTTTTTGTTTTGCTAAGGTATCTCTCTATTTTTGCGGAAATTATTTGTTTATAATTAAAACATGAATCCCAGTTGCATGCAAGATATATTTTTACACATAACCTTAAAATAACAACAGAGAAAAATTACAACATATATTACGCAAAGTTTAAGCAAGAAAAAATATTTGATGTAATCTTGTTCTGCGAAGGTTATAGCATAAACAAATACTATTATAGTACTTATTAATTTATTTCTATTTCAAACATTTTAACACCCTGATCATAATAACGTAAAGAGTTTTGTACTTGTTTGTAGGCTGTTACTAATGAATCAACAGCGTATCTGATTTGGTACTATAATTTACCCGTAATAGCAGTACAAAAGGAAAATCATATTCCTGTCTTAGTCTTAATTATGACAACCGTTTTTTTACAAATCCTGTATCTAAACATAGAAGGGTAATGTGAAGCTTACTCATTAACTCTCCGATAAAAGCTAGATATAAGATGGGATAGGTAGCTATAAAATGCGGAGAGAGTAATTAGGTCTAGAAGGTTGATGAGATTGCAGGAGGTGGAGAAAGTAAGTAGTGTAGCAAGAGGGGAGAATATTCAGATCTGGAAGGGTAAGGACGTAAGTAGGTACAGAAGCAGGAAGGAGTGAGTAGGTCCACGAGGGTGAGAGAATATTCAGTACTAGAAGGTTGATGAGATTGCAGGAGGTGGAGAAAGTAAGTAGTGTAGCAAGAGGGGAGAATATTCAGGTCTGGAAGGGTGAGGATGTAAGTAGGTACAGAAGCAGGAAGGAGTGAGTAGGTCCATGAGGGTGAGAGAATATTCAGTACTAGAAAGTTGATGAGAATGTCGGAGATGGAGAAAGTAAGTAGTGTAGCAAGAGGGGAGAATATTCAGGTCTGGAAGGGTGAGGATGTAAGTAGGTACAGAAGCAGGAAGGAGTGATAAAGTCCACGAGGGTGAGAGAATATTCAGTACTAGAAAGTTGATGAGATTGTAGGAGGGGGAGAAAGTAAGTAGCGTAGCAAGAGGGGAGAATATTCAGGTCTGGAAGGGTAAGGACGTAAGTAGGTACAGAAGTAGGAAGGAGTGAGTAGGTCCACGAGGGTGAGAGAATATTCAGTACTAGAAGGTTGAGAAAGTACGTAAGCTTAGGAGGTCATGGGAGTTACTAGGTCTAGGAGATAGAGATAATGAGGTGGAGAGAATTAGTTGTTGTATAAAATGGAGAGAATAAGTTGTTGCATCAGGTGGAAAAGATAAGTAGTTGTATGAGGTGGAGAAATAAGTTGTTGTATGAGGGGAGAGAATAAGTTGTTGTATGAAGTGCAGAGAATAAGTTGTTGGCTGAGGTGAAGAGAATAAGTTGTTGCATCAGGTGGAAAAGTTAAGTAGTTATATGAGGAGGAAGGAGTAAGTAGGTCTAGCAGCGGGAGGGAATAAGAGTTTGTATGAGGTGGAGAGAATAAGTTGTTGTAGGAGGTGAAAAGGATAAGTAGTTGTATGAGGAAGGGGGAGTAAGTAGGTGTAGGAGCTGGAGGGGATAAGTTGTTTTAGGAGGTGGAGGAAGTCAGTATTTCTAGAAATTTCAGAAGGTACGTAGTTGAACGTTATAGTATGTGTGCGTTATATTTTAGGGGAATGGCACCGGCGCGAGTTGTGCGGCGCCTGTTAACGTAGCTGGTGTTATCCATCTTCAAAATACAGAATATTACTATCGAAGTCAGCTTTAATAGGGTCCGTTGTGATGAGGATTTAGTGTAAATATATTTCCTTACTGGAGTTTTATGTTTGTTACAAATTACGTTAAAAGGTTAGGTTTTTTTTGAAAATAAAGATGTCGAAATAATCAATATCAGACTCTGATTGAGCAAATGAGTTAGCCAACGTCTAGTTTATTATTGGAGGGATAATTAGGCCCAACATATATCCTCCTGACTAAGCCTTGTACACATTAATATATAAAAAATTTAACACCAAATTAAATGTATAATAGACCGAAAATTACCTGTCTGAAAATATGAACAGAAATTATTATCACAATATACTATTTCATACTAAACAAGGAAAACACATTTCCCTTTCCTGCTTGCAATTAAACTTTCAGTGCAGTAATAATGAAATGGTATTTAGATACGTTCATTGAAATATTTTTAATTAGAAATAATTAATTACTAAAATACTAAAAGCCACTGAAAAAAACATAAAAAGAGAATTAACAGGAAAACGTTTGTATTGCCATAGCTTCTTCATATATTTTTTTAAAGATGGTTTTAACCTTAAGTCAGGTAAATATTGGGACCATGGTGCTTTCGTCAAGGACCTGGTATAGAAAAATCCTACGTCAGGGTTAAAAAAACGGAAAATTCAGAATGCTCTATTTTATTATTCGGCTTCAGTTTAACAATATGAGTGAATTTATTAACGTATGTTTGTGTGTGTGTGTGTGTGTGTGTGTGTGTGTGTGTGTGTGTGTGTGTGTGTGTGTGTGTGTGTGTGTGTGTGTGTGTGTGTGTGTGAAACCGTCCTTCATATTACAATAATTACTATTCAAAGAATTTTTAAGTTCAATATAGATATAAAATTAGGTCTGCTTAAATGCTTGGATATGATTGCAATTTCATGCTAGAGGTAGTTGTGCTTCTAGGGTTATGCCAATATGTGATCCGTATATTAAATATACGAGCTCTGTACTGCTCATGTTTGTATCCAGTGCTGGAACAAATCTCACAGATTAATGTTATACCAAACACAAATCTATTGGCCATTCACTAATATGATCGGTACACCCTTCATTTATACCTGACTTGCATACAAATAAAGGGGTGCATGATTTGCTTACATCCCAGTTTAACTTCATTACCGCTTCTACAGCGAGGAAATACACCCCTCCCCGATGCACACGAGTATTTAGTTTTAAAGTTGTTGTTAATTAAGGGATGCTGGGAAAGTATAGTGTTTAGTAAATTTTTTCTAAATATTTAGTTACGGGAAATAAAAAGTACAATTTCAAAAAAACAAATTTCTAGAAATGATAACAATGATCCTAACATATGGAGAGTATCAATAAAAGAATAATGTTGTATTCTCTGATATTATATGTGGGGAAAATGAGAATTTTCTGTAGCTTGATTTATACTGAAAGGTCTCACAAAAATAAGTGTTTTGGACGATCGTGGTTAGATGGCACGCAATTTATATTTAATAACCCCTGTTGTTATAAATCCATTGTCCTAATTTTTCCATCTCTAAAAGTGAATATGTTTTATTTTAATTTATTAAGCTAAAAGTTTCTAGTTGTAAGATCATTTTGTTGGTCAATTTTATGATTACAACAGTGCTAAAACAACTATTCTCAAACATACGTTGTACTTTGACGTCGTAGGTAAAAAAACTGAAGTAAAAGGGGCTACCTAGATGATTTCAAGTGTACTTTAATTATTTTGTAACACGCACACACACACACCCATACGGTCATAATCATGCTAATTATAAATAGCCACTGTGTAAAATTGTTTACCTTTCATTGAAAAATAATGAACGAAGTGAAGCCATCATCAAACCGATTTTTTATAGCTTTCATGAAGATTTATCTCAAAGCTTGATGTTTCACATTTAAGACGTAAGACACGTTACCCCAAATCTCAAACATCCTAATTTTTAAATAACCAATAAAATATACAATATAAATTCATAATGTTAAGCACAAAGAATTCAGTTCAAACTGAACAACGTAAGTAATTTTATATTAAATAAATAAACAACTTAGTTTAGGAAACCTCCGCCTAGCCACATCTGGATCTGATGTGTACAAATTATAATTATCCACTTTGGATAATCTACATAACGGAATTTAGTTTTGAATCACCATATAAATGATGCTTCCTAAATAGGAATTTGATTGCCCCTATTTTGCCCGTCCTTTACAAATTATATTACTACTAGCTTCCCCGTTGCTTTATGCTGCGACTTCAGAATAGAGGAATGTCAAGAAAAATCGTTCTGAAAAAATTAAATTTAAATTAGATAAACTTTATGAAAATAGATTACCAATTTACATTTGGAGAAATATCTCACAATGTCGTTTTATTCTAGTGCTTTTGGATAGTTACATCTCCCAATTCTTATCCACTTTAAAATTGACAAAAAATTGTATTTATGAATTCTATCTTGTATTTAAGGTTACTGAAAAACAACTAATAGCCACTGCCTAATATATATGCAATAATTTGGCAGCATAGATTACTAAATTTCAATCAGTATTTCTAGAATCTTGGCATAAAACTAATGCTTGTAATTCACGATCCTCAAAGCTTTCGTTTTGTCGAACAAATGCCTTACGTCTGGCATTCGACGTTTTGCGAGGCAAATGAGTGGACTTTTTAAAAATGAAATATTTTGCCACAATATTTCTAAACACATAATATTTTTGGTACGCTCACTGACACAAACATGCAAAAACGTATATTGACAAAACACAAACATAAAGTGTTTTACAGAAAATTTATAGAGGACCGAAAAACACTTTAGGTACGAGATATGAACGATGTTGTCCATCTCATTGCAAACATAATAATAACAACACTTGTAAAGTTCATCGACAAAATTAAATGTAATTAACGAAAACAAATACAGCCTAACTTTTTAAGATTACATTTAACCATAAAATTTTACTATACAATCAATGAATCTTTTATATTCGTCGTCATATCTGCCCTTTGATTTTTCTGGAAGAGGAATATTAATAACTTCCAGTATTCTACTAACCTCTGACATAACTTCTGAAATGTTTGATAATTGCATCGAAATGTTGTCGGTTTATCACAACTAACCAGCAATATTTCTCCTACAGTAAAGACAACAATTTTGTTTACGTTTATACAGATAACGAAATTAATAACAACAGCTGATTCCAAACACCAGTATAATAGATACTACAAACTATCAGCGCAACTAGCGGCCGGACGCAACACATTATCCAGGAAAAAGAAACTTTTTTTCTAGGCCTAGCCTTAAAAATTACTATTTTTGTTTTATATAATGCGTACTATGAACGCAGCGAAATGAAAAATATTATTCCCCCCTTTGATTACATTAGCAGTTACATACAATGTGAAGTAGCTCATAAAATGTTTACTACCTCCTTGCATTGCAGAAAGGTACAATATTTACATAAATACGTCTGAAGTCAGGAAGTCTGCTATATTGCGCAATGTGGGCAATAAACTGACGACAGTTTGCCTTAAAGGCTTCTAAAAGCATAGCAAACTGAAATCTAAACATATTTTTTACTTTATATTCTAAGCCTCGAACGATTTATTATTGTTGGTCAGATAATACATAAATCATCTTCTTCAATACAACTTGACTGCTTGAAACCTCTTCCAATCACTGAATGACGCACAAAGAACGACATAAAAGAAATCCGAATAATTATGATAGTGCTACAATAATTAATAAACTATGACATAATTGATAAGGTTGGATTAAAAATAACTTTTGTAGTGTCAATTTTACAAGATTTTAGTAGTAATTTTGGAATGTAGGACGACATAATGTTTGTTTATATATATATATATATATATATATATATATATATATATATATATATATATCCTCTAGGACATGATTTTACTTCCAACTCAATTTTCCAACATTGTCCCTGTAAATTATTTATATCATGTTTTATTTTTATATTATATGTGTGGTCAATCTATAGTTGTTTTATTTAATGATTTGAAGATTAAATCATTGTATGTATGTTCTTTTGAGGAATTTCTTCCATCTGAAATGGCATTAGAAAATATTTCTACCAAATAAAACACAAAAAAAATTAATAACAAAATTATATGGCCTGATAATGTATAATTAACTGTCATAAAACATTTTTAAATTTAAAGCTTTCAATCAGATATTTTATACTGATAACTTAAACGTACTGGGCTTATAATCTAGTTTAATTGAAGCTGGTAGGAGGAACACTCTAAATATTCAATTTATAACAAAAAAAAAAAAAAATAATAATTTAACTAAGCCCTTTCAATTTCTTACAAGTAAATATAAAAACATTTGGCAATTCTGGTTAATTACTTTTTATTCCGACTTCTTGAGGTAAAAGTTTCATAACAAACAAAAATAACAAAAGAAAATACTGGAACGTTCGGTTTAGTGTTGGTTTTACAAAACAAAGGATACAATTCAAGTTCTTTTGAGCTTTATTACAGATGTATAAAGGGAACAAAAAAACATTGTTTGGGTTTGCATTCATTATTACTGAATGAAACAAATAACTAATAAGAAGAGGTTTGCCCTGTGCAAGATTTAATGAAAGCAAGTAAATATTTAATTGGATATTATTTAGTTTGAAATTTCCCTTCCATTATCAGACTAAAGGATGAAGGGAGCGTCAATAATTATAACATTATCAATTAGATCGCAAGCACTTCTTCGGCCATTTTTATTTTAATTTTGAGAAACTTTATTGCTATTACGAACCATAATAAATGGTTTAATAACGTTTTTTCGTTAATTTACTTAAAACTCAGCCAATAATAACAAATTCCTTTCTTAGTTCCTAATATCGCTTCGCGGGAGCAGCACTCCGTAGTATCGTCAAGATATTATCTTGTAACTGCTTAATTATCCTTATCTCGGATCGTGCAGAACCTGACAAGCGACCAGATCCGTCTGACGAAAATGAAAACATGTTCTATTGAAATAAAGTATTAAAATCTATATCTTTTGCAAAATAAACGATACAACATATGGTATCTATAAAAACCAAGTAGCCTATATCTGAATGCAAATTGGAGGCCATATTGCAAGAATTGGGACCATTTGCAATTTTCGGGCCATAAATAAATATTTAATCCATATTTATATTGCATGTATGGGGCAGTGAGTCCAAATTTGCGGATCGTCTTTTAGAATAAATGGACTCTATTTTTAAGTATTTCAGCCTTACGACTCAAGAACTGCTCGTATAGTTTCACAAAGCCCTAATTATTACATTAATTTAACTTGTTAATTTTAGTTTTCGTAATAGATATAAACAGAACTATTGAAATTTTCTTTCGCAGTGTCGGATTGGATTTATAATCACCAAGAGTGAAAGATTTACAGACCACCTTAGTATTTATTTTACCAAGGTCAACAGCGAAGACATAAACTGAGAAAGCTAGCTAGTCTAAGTTCTAGATTGATTATTTGTAAATTCATTATAGTTCTTGATTTATCGTAGAAATGTAAACCAACCACGTCCCAAGTAGGGTTATTATTGAGAATTTTTTTTTTTTGAATGAAAGATTCTAAATTTTGGTTCATGGGACAGTTTGGAAATTAATCCTCATACCGGCCGGGTGCACCATGATCTTGATTAACCACTATCGTCCCTGTCACCCTGAGGTAGGAAGTGAGATAAATTTACTTGAAATTAAATTTTAAAACCTCAAGAGGCTAGTAATAGTGGCTTTAAAAAAATCTTTTTACCAACATGGCAAACTTATGTAAAGTTCGATATTATTGTCACATTTTTGTACTTTAAATCTAATGGTCACATGAAACATGAGTTCCTCCATTGCACGTATCTGTCTTCCTTAATGACAGAAGAGTCTCTTGGAGCACAGTACATACTTCATTAACATAGTTACTTTACTAAATCATAGTAAATCATTACTTTATAGTTATTAATAAAATTTACACTAATTCACAAGTAGGCCATTAGACTATTTTCTCAAACCATGTTTCAATGATAAAGCCATCTTCTAGACTGAGTTATAGAACTACAAAAACATAATTACAACTAAATTGAAAATACGTTTACACCCTATATGATAAAATAAAAATTCTTTCCGAACCTCAATGTTGATATTACAATTACTCATCTAGACAGCACATCTGGCTCATTATAAATTTATCGTAAATGTTAAAACCCATATTTTAATGTAATTTTTTACCATTAGAGTTTGTAAGAATATTTGTAAAGTGGACTTTATCCCCTATTGATCAATATATTTAGCTTTATTGAGTTAGTTGATCAGAAACAATAAATAATTATAAATATAAGAGTAATACCTCTTCTCTTCAAAATACTATTTTAATGTATTGGAGTTTTGATAATAAATTATAATTACACCTATATTTTCATTTTAGTTGTAACTATTTTTTTATATATTTGCGACTCACTGAAGGTGATGACATGGCCACTGGCAAGTCGTTTGAGTAAATAAACTCATAATAGTGTCTTAGTTTTAAACTTTTCAACTAATATCTTCCTCAAGTTAAACGCAAATAATTTGGTTATAATACCTCATCTACTTGGAGATTTTAACACACACACATACACACACACACACACACACACACACACACACACACACACACAAACACACAATAAACACACACATATACACACACACACACACACACACACAACACACACACACCTCCACCCTCACCCTCACCCACATGCAACCTCACCTCACAACCCCCTCACACCCTCACACCACCCAACAAATAATAAAGAATGTGGTAATTGTTTTCAGCTCGGCAAACATAGTAGCTTACCAAATTCGGATCCTCATCAATCAGTATAAATAGTTCTGACACTTGAAATACTTCCCATGCGTTCACGCTTATTTATATATTCAAGTGTGTTTCTAGTTTTAATAGTCTCTGTGCCTGTTTCACTGAGATGCTGCGCTGTGGATACTAAAACGTTAATAATAGATGCAGGAGTTATCACTCATACTCGGGAAAACATTCTGAGCAATGATAATTTTAAGCACTTGAATTTTTTAATTTATATTATACAGCCCAAATTTACCAAAAACTAGAACCATTTGTGGCAAGATGTAGTGCACCTTTCTAACAGGCCGTTAAACAGTAGCCGGTACATCGTTCAACAAAGCCTGAAAAATAGAATAGGGTTTATTAATTAACGTATAAGATGTTTTAAAACACTAATATAATAAAATATTTTCTAATAGATAATACACTATAATGAAACATTTATAACCGATATGTTATTTCCCATATATTTTTTTAAAATTTTAACGAATTTTTATTTTTGAAGACAATTTTTAGGTAATGTCGCAAATAATGTTTGAATAGAATTAGAAAAACTCTTTTACTTAATACTTTAAAAAAACTGCTGCTGAGGCTGTTACCCATAATAAATTTTCTCTTTGTTACTGGACTTAGCTGTCCAAAAGAGTAGAACAGTAAAGCATAAAAATCAACATTATTACCAATCTTTTTTTAACAGATATGAAAACTTCACTGCGTCCCGTCCTCTTAAACAAGTAGCCTATAACTCAAGCTACATTTTAGTAACAATTTATTTCGAAATTAAGATTAATGTTACAGCTGAATAAGTAACACATTGGACACAAGGCTCACGTCATAGCTCATCTCACCTGTTCAATACATAAAGGGCGGACTAAATCTTTTTTTACAATTAGATAGATTTAAAAACGATTCTCTGTCTTTTACAAAAACTGGCATTGGGATTGTCACTGACGCTACAAAAATTAGCGCGTTACAAATTTTTCAGCCTTAAATTTTCCAATCTGTAGTAAATTATTCAAATGTCCTCTTTTACTATCTGCATTTGATGTAAATAAATAACATTATTTACAACTACCATTTACTGAATTATAAAGTCTTTAATTTTTATGCTTCTTTAGCGAATATTTCGGAAAAGATTAGCCAAGTTTTGGTACAATTTTTCAAAGATGTTAAAACTGTTCTGCCAAACTTTCCAGTGTAGAATTTTACTTAAATATTGTTTAGGACGACAAGAATATGGGCACAAGGATCCAAATTATTTTTACCTTAAATAATATTAAAATGATTTCATTATGAGTAATTATTGCGTAACTGAGTGAATAATTTTGAACTTACATGCGGACGCGTTTAGAAACAATCGTATCTAATACGACCAGCGGGTCCGTCAGTGGAACGATGTTTCGAAACGCGCCCGCATGTAAGTTCAAAAGTATTCACTCAGTTACACAATAATTACTCATAACTTAATTAATGAATTAAAAATCATATAAACAAGCAACTATAATTTAATTAGTAGGGAAAAATAAGTTACTAAAAATCGTTGTAGGTATTTTAAAATAATTTTTTTTTTGAGTTATTAGTTTCTTAGAAAAATTATTTGATTTCATATTGCTAAAAGTGTAAAAATTAGGTCGGTATCGATAATCAAAGGTAATGTAGACTCAAAAAAAAATCTCAATAATAAATAGTTGAGACGAAATTCAAGAATGAATTTCTTCCATTATGCTTCGCTTTGCAATGAAAACTTTATCAAGTTGGAATGGAGTAAAGGTGGCTTAGAAGTCTATCTCTTATTACATTTTTTCAGTGTTTTTTTTATGAATTTCTAGAATTTTCAATGATAAGAAATATATATATATATATATATATATATATATATATATATATATATTTGTAGGTTATGCAACACTGTTTTCTTGTATACACTTATCACTTTCACTTATGTACTTAAACAAGAATCTTACTTGGTATTTATGCGAGTACTTTCAGAGACTAGTAAGTGCCTCCATCTTCCGGCATACTGAACGTATTTTGGACTGCGAGCTGTGTGGAATCTGCCGTTGACCTTGATGTACCGTTAACTTCTATTTTTAGCTTCACTGCACTGTGCGAGTTTTTAACGTTCGTCTTGGAGTTTATATTGTTTATTAGATTGAATAATTTGTCGTTTTTTGATTTTATTTGTATCTGTTCGTTGATGATGTTATTTTTATTTTTATAAATTTCTAGTATGTTCCCAGATTGTCATTTTGAGGCCTTTTTGAACCTTTTTTATTAGGTGTACGTTTTTTAATGTGGGGAATGTGTGTTTTTTTTGATTGCGTGTGTGGCTAAGTTTGAGTTATAAATTTCCGGTTTGATGTATGCATTGAGGTGTTCTTGATATCTGTCTTTTAATTTCTTTTTTGTTTGGCCTATGTATATTTTATTACAATCTGGGCATTCGATTTTGTATATTCCGTTATTAAGTGTGGGACACATTTCTTCTGGTTGGTTTATTTTGTTGATTATGTTTCCTGTGTTTTTGTAGGCTATGTTAATATTATTGTTTTTTAGTGTTTTAGTGTTACACAGGATACAACATAAAAGGAATAACTAAAACACTAAAAAACAATAATATTAACATAGCCTACAAAAACACAGGAAACATAATCAACAAAATAAACCAACAAGAAGAAATATGTCCCACACTTAATAACGGAATATACAAAATCGAATGCCCAGACTGTAATAAAATATACATAGGCCAAACAAAAAAGAAATTAAAAGACAGATATCAAGAACACCTCAATGCATACATCAAACCGGAAATTTATAACTCAAACTTAGCCACACACGCAATCAAAAACAAACACACATTCCCCACATTAAAAAACGTACACCTAATAAAAAAAGGTTCAAAAAGGCCTCAAAATGACAATCTGGGAACAACTAGAAATTTCTAAAAATAAAAATAACATCATCAACGAACAGATACAAATAAAATCAAAAAACGACAAATTATTCAATCTAATAGACAATATAAACTCCAAGACGAACGTTAAAAACTCGCACAGTGCAGTGAAGCTAAAAATAGAAGTTAACGTTACATCAAGGTCAACGGCAGATTCCACACAGCTCGCAGTCCAAATTTCGTTCAGTATGCCGGAAGATGGAGGCACTTACTAGTCTCTGAAAGTACTCGCATAAATACCAAGTAAGATTCTTGTTTAAGTACATAAGTGAAAGTGATATATATATATATATATATATATATATATATATATATATTAAACCAACATATGTTTTTCAAATACAAAAATATTTATTAATTTATATCGTTAAAGCTTTTCGTTGGTAAACAGTACCAACATCATCAGGAATGAAAATTACAATAACTAAACAATGATTACAATTATTATGTAATCAACAATTACAATGATTATTGTAATTTTCATTCCTGATGATGTTTGGTACTGTTTACCAACGAAAAGCTTTGGATATAAATTAATAAATATTCTTGTATTTGAATAACCTATGTTGTTTTAAATTATTAAACAAGAAAACGTATTTTATATATATTTTATATACAAGAAAACGAATATATATATATATATATATATAGGATTCGAGGAGATTGTTGATTTTTGATAGGTGAAGAATTCTAATTTAGAAACGTTAGAGTGCCGTGCCCTTGAAGTAAGTTTTCTTGTGATATTGTTCTACACTTGGCTTTAGGGTCTTGTTTTTTTTTGTTTTGTTTTTATTTCAAACATTCGGCATTGACTAGTGCAGTGAAAACCAAAATATAACATTACAGTTGAACCACGCGACGACCTCAAGGGTACCTTTCGAAAAAAGACTTGCAAAGAGAAACTAGCCATATTCTTATTTATATTAAAATGTATGTGATGCATACGTATTTATAACAGTTGCTATAGATGAGTTTAATAATACAAGATGGGAATGAGAACTGACGTATCGTGAGTTTTACGTAAGTGTTACTACATTTTCATTACACTCACTAAAAGTGGACTGTAACGTGAAAAATCGATGTGGGCTATTGGTTTTGAGTACTAACATAAAAATTAATACCCTGATTAAAAACCATGCATTTATTGAATACACATTGCCGTGTACTTGTGATAACATGGTTGCCATGTTCAAGGGTTTTCTATCAGTTCTTGATATTGAGGTTAGATCCCTCGAATATGGTTACCAAGGGACCGAGATGTAAGTAATATTATAATAATAAATCTACAAAACTATTATTTCAATAATAGTTTTCACTACACATTGCTCCAGAGTTAGTTCATTTAAACAAATCTTTAGAATATTTCAATACAGCAACCGAAATATCCTATTGTAGATGGTTTATGCACAGCTGATTGTACTTTTGAAAGTAGAGAATAAATAGCTATGAACTGTTTACAAAAACATTTAATTTTTTATACTTCAGGCTACTTCATGGATTTTAATAACGATTTTTTTTTTTTTTGAAAGAGTACAAACGTATAAAACATATTTTTGTTTCTATAAATCTAAAGAGCAAAAGTTTTACAATATAGCTATTTCTGTTATAATTGTATTTTTTTAATAAAGTTTCTACTGGTGTGGTTTTCTCTAAACGTTTTGTTTATTGTATCGTGTAAATGATTATCATTAGGATGAGGTATTTAGAATAACATAATTTTAATTTTTCTTTTTTCTACATACTTTATTGGTTAAAAATAACTAAGATCTCTGATTAACAAAATTTAATCCTAGTTATGATGCTTTCTTGTTTAGTTATTTTCGGGATGAAATTAGCAATAAAACTTTAAACAACTGTTACTTACTATATCCATAACATAGATTGTACTGATTCATTGCACACAGATTACGGAAGCTTCTATAGCCACGTGTTGTATCGAGGGCACAGATACGACTTTCCGTAATATATTGACATTGTCTGATTCCAGAACAACCTGATGAATACGGAGGGAACAGCCACCAGAAGAAGTCAGGAGAAATGTTTGGAGCCTTAGAGTCAGATGTTTGTTGGGCATTGAGGCCGGCTAAGTATAAAACAAATATATTTTAATTAATCCAGAATGTAAAAATTCATATTAGTTCCATTAATAAATGCAAAAGTTGTTTTTCACTTGCAACTTAATCTCTGTTTTAATGTTTCGCAATCCTTAAACTTGTGCTTTACCTTCAAATTTGTGTAAAATACTTGGTGAACTTTATTTATTTTATAAAAGGAGTAAATTATTTAGGCAGAATTAAAAAAAAACATGATGTTGGGGGACAAGAATGTATGTAAACAAAAGAGGACGATGATTAGCCGATAAAATGAATAATTTTTTTTAATGGGAGTGACAGACAAAAGAGAGGAAACAGCATGAGAAGACAACAACGAAAGTAACTGGCAATGAGGAGGTCAATCGACCAAGGATGTGAGAAGCAATGTAATGGCAATCAACCACAGTACAGACATCTAATGAATTATTCTATCAACCACGGGAGTGAGAGGCAAATAAAGTGCCATGCACGGCAGTAAAAGGCAAAGAATGACAAACGCGGAAAGGAACAGGCAAAGAAATGAAAAACACGAGGGTGAGAGGAAATGAAATAGTCAATGAAATACGGTAGTGATAGGGAATGAAATGGGTTGTAAACCACGAGAGTGCAGGTAATGAAGAGACCAATCAACCACGGAAGTGACATTCAAAGGAATAGCCAATCATACACGATAGGAATGGGTACTGAAATGGCAATTAATCACTTAAGTAACAGGCAATGTATGGCCAATCAATTATGATTGCAACAGGCGATGAAGGGACCGATCGGACGTCGTAATGACAGTCAAAGGAATCGCAAATCAATCACAGGAGTAACAGGCAATGAAATTAAAATCAGTCAATGGAATGATTAGCAGTGAAATGCATATAGCCACGGGAGTGAGAAGCAATAAAATGGTCAATCAACCAAGAAAATGACAAAACTAAATAACCAATCAACTTGCAAAAATGAATCATTGGTGATAATATTAAAAAAAAAAAAAAAAAAAAAAACATAATAGAGACTTACGGAAGGCAAAATATGAAAAAATAAAGATTCTACTTGAGAAAAGAATAGAAACAATCAATGAATAAGGCATATGGTCCACTGTGCCTGTTATATACAGATATGGCCAGTTTGTGTCTTTTTAAAGAGAATAAACATTACAGTGTACCTTTTCCAACAGGTAAACTACAAGTCAGATTCTATCATACATTTCGCAAGAAAACACATTTTGTTTAATGACCATAAATTTAGCCCAATTAAAGTGTTTTCAATTATAATTTTATTGAAAAAGAACCTTTACCGTAAAATCTTTACCTTTATTATAACTAGTACTTACCTAACATCAAAGCGATGAAGATTAGACTGGTATACCCCATTGTGTAAAACAAACATCTACCAAACAACTGTACTTATAATCGTCAGACTACGTGAAACGATAACAGTTAAAATATGACAACCACAGCTAAGAGCTGTCTAGATAATAAAAGATTAGGTACTAGGAAATGTTGAGATTATTTTATTTTATAGTACTTTCTGGGTAATATAAAGGCCTTGAAGCTAAAATAAAATAAGTTCATAATTCTTGAGAATGAGTTCACTGCAGTGTGGGCTCAAGTAAGCTCAGGCTTAAATAAAGACATTAAACAGCTTGATAACATTTATTTGTTATCTCTAAACCGTTTCTTGCCACGAACACAATTTCTCTACCTAAACGGAATGTTTTGTTTTAGGCGAAAAACCCTTAGGGCTGTGATTGTGGAACAAATATGCATATTAGAACTACACAGAAAGATTGATAATGTTTAAGAGTTACCATTGATTCTTTAGTGAGAGATGCAGGACAATCATGGCTTGTGTGGACAATCATAACTTAAGAAAGACCGACTAGAGCTGCTTTAGATGGCCACACTCAAAGACTGTTGTGGAAAGCTTTATGATTAAACTCTTCATTATTACCCAAGGAATGACCTTAAGTACACATTTTCACACGGTAGTTCTACCTAGGGACTGAAAACTTACACAGAAATAATTTGGTGCTACCGGGAATCGAACCCAGAACCTTAGGTTGGTATTTAACTACTCTAACCACTTGACTACTAATTCATGACATGCCTGTTAATAATTTCATTATTAAATTTGCTTTAGTTTTCTGTTTTATTAGAACAAAACAGAGAGGTAAACATTTCGAGAAAAATGTTTTAGTTATTGTTGTACATTCAATTTAATTCCATGGACATTTGTACTGGAGATGCTTCCCATTTTACCACGCATTTACGTTTTCTTATCTTTTGCTGATAAGTAAGAGAGCGGAATAACAAGATATTTTTTACCTTCAAGTCATGAAGCATGTTATAAACTGTCATAATCTTTATTGTTGTCGCCTAAAAGGTAAATACAAAACAATTACTAGAATTGTGGGCTTTAAAACTATTACACTAAAACCACAAGGCATTATTTACGTAAATAATTGTTCTTAATAATACTATAATTTAATGCTATAGAGCAGGGGTTACCAATCTTTTTCAGCTATTCACTCTCTCCTTATCGGAATATTTCCACGGTTCAGCGGCCACTGGTGGAGTAAAAAACTATTTTTATCATATCCGATCTTTATATATATATATATATATACCCATATACATACATATTAATTGTTGTCACGTGACAACGTTTTAAATATTCTTTGTGCGTTTTATTCTTTATTGCTTTATAGAATTATGGTTCAAGAGTATGTCTAAATTCAATGTGATTTTTGATTTCTGATAGTTTTAGGATCGAGTCGCAACCCATCTGAAACTCCTTCTGAGACCCACTACTTTTGGGAACCGCTGCTATAAAGAATCGACCTTCACATTCTCCTACGTGGAAGTCAAACGAGTGAAAGATTTCCAAGATTGGACAACATCCCTGATTAACCTTACATTACTAAATCCAATTCACTCAATTTTTCAATGATTTGTCACCTTAAATGTCATTTCATCATGCCCCAAAGACGAATCACGTGGTTGTGGGTTTTACGTATTATTATTTTGCTAGTGTAGCTATTCTTGTTTTTTTAGTTGCTACATCAAATACTGGGCACCGAAAGGCATAAATAAGGTTACTTAGGCCCTTCATAACCAGATCTATTCCCCCATGTCTCATAAATAGTTGTAAATTCAAAACGCCCTCTACATATATTTTGCTATAATCCTATAACAACTGCCGGTAACATCACGCCAGGAACTACAGTGTTTTCTGATAATAGACTACATCTACTTTTTATACTTTTTTTTCACTCTTTATAAATGAAGGTCAAACTCTACCCTGTAGTTTCCATGCTGAAATTATTTTGTTTGTGGCTACCCACGGTCAGCGTGACGCTCAGTAGTTTATAGTTATTCTTTAGTTACTGTTTCTTAATGAAAATAGTCATTATTTCTTTCACTAGATTTCTTTTCACTAAATAAAAATTTATAAAATAAAAACCTATAAAGCACTAAAATTTAAAATTCTTTCTTTCTTTTTATTATTTCTATTTGTTTATATTTGAAAATGTTAAAATCTTTTTAACACTTGTTAAAAGCCTATTAAGAAAGTCCATGGGAAATCTATACAATATATGTATATTCAATTTATACATAGGTCTATATCCTTAACTTATGTATTGTAACATGAAATTATTTCTTAGAGAACTCAAGTTTAAAAATACCGACAAATTGGTGGCACAGTACAAAGGTGGTTGTAAACTAAAAATAATAAATCTAACGCTTTTGACTTTTCAGGCGATAGAAGTAGGCCTTACTAAATATTTTTTTCGTGTGTGTTGTTAAAAGAAACATGTCGCTAGAGTCTCGCTAAAATATCGCTGGAGAAGGTTAGTGCAATGAATTTAAGTTGGCAAAATATTATAAGTTAAACGTCAAGTAACGATACAAATTTTTAAATAGTGATTATAGCTGAGATGGTATTGGTTGTTCTTGAAAAAGTGTTTTGTGATTTGTTGAAAACTGCCAGATGGAGGAATATGACGCTAATGCTAGAGGAACGCAAAAACGCTAATAAGAGGTTTTGATTCCAAAAAACGACGATATTAAAACGTGTGAGTACGGGGTACTTGGTTAAAGGGACGACGGTGGTAGTATGAGTGAGTAAGAAAAGGACAAACGTATAGGAGGAATTGGAAATTTAGAATAATAAAGTAAAGTTATTTAAGAGGGTTAAGAATTAAATAATTAATCAACGTGGAAAGTGAGAAGATGGGGAGTCGTTGTGGGTAAGGAAAGTAGTGAAGAGAAGCTAGTCGAGGAACTACCGACCTATCTTCGAGTGCAGCGAGTGAGAATCATCCTAACCGTAAATAAGAAAAACTATGCACGTTCAGTGAGTCACAGATCTAAATTAAATACATTTTTTCATTGTAAGAAGTAATGAACCTTTCAGCCAACCCCGAAAACATCTTTTTAAAGTCTAAGTATTCAGTATAATGATTTGTTGTCAATAACCTATTTTTAAATTTCAACAATAGAATTTCATAATCTGGCTTAACTTCCAGATTTCATAAATCTTGAGATTTATGCATTATCCAGATTACAGTAGCCTCTTAAACGTCCCAGAGTAAAAATAACTAAATTGTACTTTCTATTGAGAATTAATTAAGACTTGAGTTCAGCTAGGTAACTATTAGAGGAGAAATTCTTTTTTTTTGTAATTATTTTGTAGTCGTTATTGTTAAAGATATTAAAAGGGCAAATTGAACTAGAGTTTGTTACCTAACAGTGTGTTATTTTTTATTACCTAGTTAGAAGTTTCTCCGAAGTATATTTTTGTGTGTTTATTAAAAAATAAAAGGTAATCTGAACTTAAGCTCAGATAAATAAACAATTATGGTAAACAAAGAGTAATAATAAATAATTAAATATAATTATATATATATATATATATATATATATATATATATATATATATATATATAATACATTTTCATGTTTAATAATTCAAAACAACATAGGTTATTAAAATACAAAAATATTTATTAATTTATATCCAAACCTTTTCGTTGGTAAGGTATTCAGGTATACCGACAGTGGATGTTGGTACTGTTTACCAACGAAAAGCTTTGGATATAAATTAATAAATATTCTTGTATTTGAATAACCTATGTAGTTTTAATATATATATATATATATATGAAGTTATTGTTATTACTTGTAAATACTTTTTCCACCACTAGTGCAATAATATTACCTTGTGTGATGAGGTACCTTTCGATCACTTGATCACTTTCGATCACTTGCAAAAAGGGAAGTCAAGGGATCGAAGTGAAGGTAGCCAAGATCTGACAGACAAGAGAAGTCGTCAGGGTTAACAATGAGAATTGAGGCGATTTATATCAAGGAGTGAAAGTGGATGTTTTGTAATTACATATGAAAGTTAACTTAAAGGAATTTTGTGTTGTATAATTAGGGATCTATAAGTAATAAAGTCACATATTTTGTGAGGAAAGAAGAAAGAGATTGGAATAAAAAATTAGTGACTGAGAAAGAGAGCTATTTTAAATTAAGAACTTATTACATTTTAAGAAAATTAAGTTAATCGAAGAGACTCTAGGTGCTGCATTTCGTCGAAGGTACAAGCTGTCGTTCATTATGACCTAATGGACCACCCCGTACATCCAAGTCACTTCAAGGAACGGAACGCTAAAGATTGACTAAGTCAGCCATGACTCCATGATGTTAAATAAACGTTTCCCCTTAGAACAAACCTATGCGTCCCCCCAAAAAAGAAGCCCTACAACTTGGACATTGCCCACTTCTAATCTCCACCCCCCTACCAGAAGCCCTTTCCCCCCATAATCCTAAACCGCTGATGTTACCTTATGGTATACGCTTCATAACCACGGGAGCGCCCAAACCCCCCTGAACATTACTGGTTGGGTGACACTTTAGGCCCCGCTAGATTGATGATTTTGATACTAAGGGAGGGTGAGAAACAAGATTCAATTGAAAAAGTTGTATCCTCGAACAATTATTTAATTGTATCCTAACCAAAGGCACAATTGCTTATTTTTCTAAGAAAATGAATTAAATTGAAATAGATCATTTCTATTCCAGAATTTACTTATAATTACTTATTGATTTTTAAATATGTAAAGTAATTTCGTATGTTAAAACGGATAGAAATTACATATATTAAATTATATGAACTAAAATAATAAGTAGAGTGAAGGAGACGTCAAGTCTTGGTTTAAATGATACGGTTTAAATTGTGGTGTGTAATAAACGAGCCTGCTGAACAATGTGACACCTCCATACATATTTAATGTAGTAGGCTAAATATCCATAATGGGTTTTTCTATGATAACAAAAAAGAATATAAATTTTTAGAAATCACTCAGCAACTTAAGCTTTGTACGACAATGGACCCTGCGATGGTTAGAAACTACGCCCTGTTGCGTTCCTCTCTCGAGACTTTGGAGTTTCCGTAGCCCCTTCCAAGCATGTAAATTGGAACAGAATTTGTACAAAGTATGCACAAATAGTTTTATGATGTTGTGCACTGGTAAATATAGCAGTGACGTTTTTTTGGATAAACGCGAAAGTGGATCAGTACACAAAATGGCTTAAAGTGTTCAACAGATTTGCTTTAACTTTATTTGGAGTGTATGTAGCTTGGAAACACTTGAAGAGGTCTAGAAAGCTTGTTTTTATTTTCAAATACGTGGAGAAAACCGATGAAACCTTACAAAACCCAAGACTCTATACAACATAAGAAAAATCAGAAGCGCTCTTGTATAATTGATGGTGTTAATTGTCGCATTGTAAGCCTTGATCATCAAGTTTGGCTGTGTTTTCCACTTTTATGAGAACGATATTTTGAACATGCCATGTTTTCAGTTTACATAATAATAATTACAGCAGTATGGATATCGTTGGTTAGTTTTAGTTTCTCGGTTGTCACGCTTAGCCAGCGATTGGAGATGATGAGGAAATGCCTGGACAAATTATCTTGTCCGTACCACGCGCACGGATGCTCACCCATACATGACCTACTCCCAGCTGTTGAAATTATCCAACGCACAGATCAAAACCATACGAGGAGGAATATAAAAGTGGCAAGTGGGGAATATGTTTGAGGCTCTGCGTCAAATAGAAGAATGTTACAGCGGCCTCGTTGTATGGGTAGTAATTATGACAACGACATAATGGGAAGAACAGTGGATAATCTTCTTTAATAATACCAATCAATACCTGTCCCAGATCAGGGCATCGATCAGTCTTGTGTGTCTTTCTGGTTTTTTAATTTTGTGTTTAATGTCTTGCATGGTTTTAAATACGGAATTGCGCAATTTGAAAAATCATTTGTGCCAAGGCTTGTAGCCGGATGAAACACGCTGAATCAAAGAAACAGCTTAAGCATCTGTGTTGCAATCTGGGTTACGAAAACGGAAACATGACTTGAGACGGTTTAACCTTGATTTGAATTTCGTTGCTACTTTATTTAACCTCACCTTATAAACTCCATACAATGATGCCTACACAAGTCTGTGTTGAGTGCAGTTTGAATGTATATTTATTTATTTGGGAAAACGTAAAATTTATTTTTTGTGCTCAAGTTATTGAAGTGCAAAATTTTGAATATTTCTAATTAAAACCAAAGGGTTTGTATTTAAATACATTTTTGTGATGTGAAACTATTTAATGTGAATACACAGTTGTAAATTTTTAAATTAAATGGTTAATTAGAGCAAACAAACTGCGAAATATTAAATATATTTTTATAGTGTGCAAATAATTAAAGTGAGCGCAACATTACTTTATTTCTAACTGAAATTCTTAACTAAAGCAAAAATATTGTGAAATTTAAATACATTTTTGTTTGTGGAAATATAGTTCCGATTTATAAATTTGTAAGTTGTACGCTTAATATTAAAAAAAAAGGTTGATGGTAAGTAATTAATATTCTAAATGAAGTAGTTAAAATGATTTATAACAAGGACAAAATGTGGGAAGAATCTTTTGTTTAAGTAGAATATGATATAGATTTTTGTTTAATAATTTAATTATTATTCAATATGTAACTATTTATTTTTATTTAGTTATATAAAAGTGTAGATGTAGCCTGGACTCCTTTTTTATTATATACAGTGATGAAATTGGTCTACATTTATTGGTCTAAATCTGGAACATAATAAACTAGCCACTTAGTGCAATTTACTTTCCCGCGAATCACATAATATAACTTATTTGGGCAAAAGATTTTTCGTTGAGTACAAGAATGTTTTATTATCCTTCCTCCCCGTTGCTGAGCAGCTGTTTCCCAACATCATCGACTGACGCTTTCAGTGAATTCTTATTGGTTCTAACTGCTTTGTCATTGAAATGTGCATATTAGCTTAAACTTTTAACTTAGGATGCTGCAAAACTTCTGAATTTTAAAATGTCTACAAGTGTGGCTATTACTAAAAACAATAGATTAATATTATTTATTGTTCATGAAATAGAATATAGAGTAAAAGTTGTGATTACACGTTGTGATATAAAGAGTTACGAATATTGTTTTTAACAAGTTTCTTTGTTCTCGCACACTAGAACGTACGGGTTAAAGGTAACGCTTAAACCTTCATACTTACCCTTAACTATAAAACGCGATTTGAAACAACATGTGTTTTTATTTTAACTCTGAGATTATGTCTAAATCCTCCACAAGCAAAATTTCCTATAAATCCAGTTGTACCACGTATTTAACTAGGTGTGCAACGGGCTTTACGTTATTTATGGTAATTATTATTTATTAAAAATACAATTAAAAAATTAAAATTATAAAAATAGCCTTAGGGTATGTTTCATTGTGTTTAGACAGTGATCGCATTGCAAGGACTTCATAGCTACTGGAGGTTCCAGACAATAGACATGATGGTGGAGGTGTAGCAAGATTGGATAAAACAGAAACAGTATACAGATAATTAAATTATAAAAATAACCTAAAGGGGTATGTTTCATTGTGTTTAGACAGTGGGTGCATTGCAAGGACTTCGTAGCTACTGGAGGCTCCAGACGATAGACATGGTGGTGGAGGTGTAGCAAGATTGGATAAAACAAGCGAAACAATATAAATAAAATAAAATTATAAAAATAACCTAACGGGTATGTTTCATTGTGTTTAGACAGTGGGTGCATTGCAAGGACTTCGTAGCTACTGGAGGTTCCAGACGATAGACATGGTGGTGGAGGTGTAGCAAGATTGGGTAAAACAGGTGAAACAATATAAATAAAATAAAATTATAAAAATAACCTAAGGGGTATGTTTCATTGCGTTTAGACAGTGATCGCATTGCAAGGACTTCGTAGCTACTGGAGGTTCCAGACGATAGACATGGTGGTGGAGGTGTAGCAAGATTGGATAAAACAGGTGAAACAATATAAATAAAATAAAATTATAAAAATAACCTAAGGGGTATGTTTCATTGTGTTTAGACAGTTAGTGCATTGCAAGGACTTCGTAGCTACTGGAGGTTCCAGACAATAGACATGGTGGTGGAGGTGTAGCAAGATTGGATAAAACAGGTGAAACAATATAAATAAAATAAAAAAATAAATATAACCAAAGGGGTATGTTTCATTGTGTTTAGACAGTGAGTGCATTGCAAGGACTTCGTAGCTACTGGAGGTTCCAGACGATAGACAAGATGGTGGAGGTGTAGCAAGATTGGATAAAACAGGTGAAACAATATAAATAAAATAAAATTATAAAAATAACCAAAGGGGTATGTTTCATTGTGTTTAGACAGTGAGTGCACTGCAAGGACTTCGTAGCTACTGGAGGTTCCAGACGATAGACATGGTGGTGGAGGTGTAGCAAGATTGGATAAAACAGGTGAAACAATATAAATAAAATAAAATTATAAAAATAACCTAAGGGGTATGTTTCATTGTGTTTAGACAGTGGGTGCATTGCAAGGACTTCGTAGCTACTGGAGGTTCCAGACGATAGACATGGTGGTGGAGGTGTAGCAAGATTGGATAAAACAGGTGAAACAATATAAATAAAATAAAATTATAAAAATAACCTAAGGGGTATGTTTCATTGCGTTTAGACAGTGATCGCATTGCAAGGACTTCGTAGCTACTGGAGGTTCCAGACGATAGACATGGTGGTGGAGGTGTAGCAAGATTGGATAAAACAGGTGAAACAATATAAATAAAATAAAATTATAAAAATAACCTAAGGGGTATGTTTCATTGTGTTTAGACAGTTAGTGCATTGCAAGGACTTCGTAGCTACTGGAGGTTCCAGACAATAGACATGGTGGTGGAGGTGTAGCAAGATTGGATAAAACAGGTGAAACAATATAAATAAAATAAAAAAATAAAAATAACCAAAGGGGTATGTTTCATTGTGTTTAGACAGTGAGTGCATTGCAAGGACTTCGTAGCTACTGGAGGTTCCAGACGATAGACAAGATGGTGGATGTGTAGCAAGATTGGATAATACAGGTGAAACAATATAAATAAAGTAAAATTATAAAAATAACCAAAGGGGTATGTTTCATTGTGTTTAGACAGTGAGTGCACTGCAAGGACTTCGTAGCTACTGGAGGTTCCAGACGATAGACATGGTGGTGGAGGTGTAGCAAGATTGGATAAAACTGGTGAAACAATATAAATAAAATAAAATTATAAAAATAACCTAAGGGGTATGTTTCATTGTGTTTAGACAGTGAGTGCATTGCAAGGACTTCGTAGCTACTGGAGGCTCCAGATGATAGACATGGTGTTGGAGGTGTAGCAAAATTGGATAAAACAGGCGAAACAATATAAATAAAATAAAATTATAAAAATAACCAAAGGGGTATGTTTCATTGTGTTTAGACAGTGAGTGCATTGCAAGGACTTCGTAGCTACTGGAGGTTCCAGACGATAGACATGGTGGTGGAGGTGTAGCAAGATTGGATAAAACAGGTGAAACAATATAAATAAAATAAAATTATAAAAATAACCAAAGGGGTATGTTTCATTGTGTTTAGACAGTGAGTGCATTGCAAGGACTTCGTAGGTACTGGAGGTTTCAGACGATAGACATGATGGTTGGAGGTGTAGCAAGATTGGATAAAACAGGTGAAACAATATAAATAAAATAAAAAAATAAAAATAACCAAAGGGGTATGTTTCATTGTGTTTAGACAGTGAGTGCATTGCAAGGACTTCGTAGCTACTGGAGGTTCCAGACGATAGACATGGTGGTGGAGGTGTAGCAAGATTAGATAAAACAGGTGAAACAATATAAATAAAAAAAATTATAAAAATAACCAAAGGGGTATGTTTCATTGTGTTTAGACAGTGAGTGCATTGCAAGGACTTCGTAGCTACTGGAAGTTCCAGACGATAGACATGGTGGTGGAGGTGTAGCAAGATTGGATAAAACAGGTGAAACAATATAAATAAAATAAAATTATAAAAATAACCAAAGGGGTATGTTTCATTGTGTTTAGACAGTGAGTGCTTTGCAAGGACTTCGTAGCTACTGGAGGTTCCAGACGATAGACATGATGGTGGAGGTGTAGCAAGATTGGATAAAACAGGTGAAACAATATAAATAAAATAAAATTATAAAAATAACCAAAAGGGGTATGTTTCATTGTGTTTAGACAGTGAGTGCATTGCAAGGACTTCGTAGCTACTGGAGGTTCCAGACGATAGACATGGTGGTTGGAGGTGTAGCAAGATTGGATAAAACTGGTGAAACAATATAAATAAAATAAAATTATAAAAATAACCAAAGGGGTATGTTTCATTGTGTTTAGACAGTGAGTGCATTGCAAGGACTTCGTAGCTACTGGAGGCTCCAGACGATAGACATGGTGGTGGAGGTGTAGCAAGATTGGATAAAACATGCGAAACAATATAAATAAAATAAAATTATAAAAATAACCAAAGGGGTATGTTTCATTGTGTTTAGACAGTGAGTGCATTGCAAGGACTTCGTAGCTACTGGAGGTTCCAGACGATAGACATGGTGGTTGGAGGTGTAGCAAGATTGGATAAAACAGGTGAAACAATATAAATAAAATAAAAAAATAAAAATAACCAAAGGGGTATGTTTCATTGTGTTTAGACAGTGAGTGCATTGCAAGGACTTCGTAGCTACTGGAGGTTTCAGATGATAGACATGGTGGTGGAAGTGTAGCAAGATTAGATAAAACAGGTGAAACAATATAAATAAAATAAAATTATAAAAATAACCAAAGGGGTATGTTTCATTGTGTTTAGACAGTGAGTGCATTGCAAGGACTTCGTAGCTACTGGAGGTACCAGACGATAGACATGGTGGTGGAGGTGTAGCAAGATTGGATAAAACAGGTGAAACAATATAAATAAAATAAAATTATAAAAATAACCAAAAGGGGTATGTTTCATTGTGTTTAGACAGTGAGTGCATTGCAAGGACTTCGTAGCTACTGGAGGTTCCAGACGATAGACATGGTGGTTGGAGGTGTAGCAAGATTGGATAAAACAGGTGAAACAATATAAATAAAATAAAAAAATAAAAATAACCAAAGGGGTATGTTTCATTGTGTTTAGACAGTGAGTGCATTGCAAGGACGTCGTAGCTACTGGAGGTTCCAGACGATAGACATGGTGGTTGGAGGTGTAGCAAGATTGGATAAAACAGGTGAAACAATATAAATAAAATAAAATTATAAAAATAACCAAAGGGGTATGTTTCATTGTGTTTAGACAGTGAGTGCATTGCAAGGACTTCGTAGCTACTGGAGGTTCCAGACGATAGACATGGTGGTTGGAGGTGTAGCAAGATTGGATAAAAGAGGTGAAACAATATAAATAAAATAAAATTATAAAAATAACCAAAGGGGTATGTTTCATTGTGTTTAGACAGTGAGTGCATTGCAAGGACTTCGTAGCTACTGGAGGTTCCAGACGATAGACATGGTGGTTGGAGGTGTAGCAAGATTGGATAAAACAGGTGAAACAATATAAATAAAATAAAAAAATAAAAATAACCAAAGGGGTATGTTTCATTGTGTTTAGACAGTGAGTGCATTGCAAGGACTTCGTAGCTACTGGAGGTTCCAGACGATAGACATGGTGGTTGGAGGTGTAGCAAGATTGGATAAATCAGGTGAAACAATATAAATAAAATAAAAAAATAAAAATAACCAAAGGGGTATGTTTCATTGTGTTTAGACAGTGAGTGCATTGCTAGGACTTCGTAGCTACTGGAGGTTCCAGACGATAGACATGGTCGTGGAGGTGTAGCAAGATTGGATAAAACAGGTGAAACAATATAAATAAAATAAAATTATAAAAATAACCAAAGGGGTATGTTTCATTGTGTTTAGACAGTGAGTGCATTGCAAGGACTTCGTAGCTACTGGAGTTTCCAGACGATAGACATGGTGGTGGAGGTGTAGCAAGATTGGATAAAACAGGTGAAACAATATAAATAAAATAAAATTATAAAAATAACCAAAGGGGTATGTTTCATTATGTTTAGACAGTGACTGCATTGCAAGGACTTCGTAGCTACTGGAGGTTCCAGACGATAGACATGGTGGTGGAGGTGTAGCAAGATTGGATAAAACAGGTGAAACAGTATACAGATAATAAAATTATAAAAAAAAAACATTAGTAGTATGTTTCATTGTGTTTAAACAGTGAGTGCATTGCAAGGACTTCGTAGCTACTGGAGGTTCCAGACGATAGATATGGTGGTGGAGGTGTAGCAAGATTGGATAAAACAGGCGAAACAATATAAATAAAATAAAATTATAAAAATAACCAAAGGGGTATGTTTCATTGTGATTAGACAGTGAGTGCATTGCAAGGACTTCGTAGCTACTGGAGGTTCCAGATGATAGACATGGTGGTGGAGGTGTAGCAAGATTGGATAAAATAGGTGAAACAATATAAATAAAATAAAATTATAAAAATAACCAAAGGGGAATGTTTCATTGTGTTTAGACAGTGAGTGCATTGCAAGGACTTCGTAGCTACTGGAGGTTTCAGACGATAGACATGGTGGTTGGAGGTGTAGCAAGGTTGGATAAAACAGGTGAAACAATATAAATAAAATGAAAAAATAAAAATAACCAAAGGGGTATGTTTCATTGTGTTTAGACAGTGAGTGCATTGCATGGACTTCGTAGCTACTGGAGGTTCCAGACGATAGACATGGTGGTGGAGGTGTAGCAAGATTGGATAAAACAGGTGAAACAATATAAATAAAATAAAATTATAAAAATAACCAAAGGGGTATGTTTCATTGTGTTTAGACAGTGAGTGCATTGCAAGGACGTCGTAGCTACTGGAGGTTCCAGACGATAGACATGATGGTGGAGGTGTAGCAAGATTGGATAAAACAGGTGAAACAATATAAATAAAATAAAATTATAAAAATAACCAAAAGGGGTATGTTTCATTGTGTTTAGACAGTGAGTGCATTGCAAGGACTTCGTAGCTACTGGAGGTTCCAGACGATAGACATGGTGGTTGGAGTTGTAGCAAGATTGGATAAAACAGGTGAAACAATATAAATAAAATAAAATTATAAAAATAACCAAAGGGGTATGTTTCATTGTGTTTAGACAGTGAGTGCATTGCAAGGACTTCGTAGCTACTGGAGGCTCCAGACGATAGACATGGTGGTGGAGGTGTAGCAAGATTGGATAAAACAGGCGAAACAATATAAATAAAATAAAATTATAAAAATAACCAAAGGGGTATGTTTCATTGTGTTTAGACAGTGAGTGCATTGCAAGGACTTCATAGCTACTGGAGGTTCCAGACGATAGACATGGTGGTGGAGGTGTAGCAAGATTGGATAAAACAGGTGAAACAATATAAATAAAATAAAATTATAAAAATAACCAAAGGGGTATGTTTCATTGTGTTTAGACAGTGAGTGCATTGCAAGGACTTCGTAGCTACTGGAGGTTCCAGACGATAGACATGGTGGTTGGAGGTGTAGCAAGATTGGATAAAACAGGTGAAACAATATAAATAAAATAAAAAAATAAAAATAACCAAAGGGGTATGTTTCATTGTGTTTAGACAGTGAGTGCATTGCAAGGACTTCGTAGCTACTGGAGGTTTCAGACGATAGACATGGTGGTGGAGGTGTAGCAAGATTGGATAAAACAGAAACAGTATACAGATAATTAAATTATAAAAATAACCTAAAGGGGTATGTTTCATTGTGTTTAGACAGTGGGTGCATTGCAAGGACTTCGTAGCTACTGGAGGCTCCAGACGATAGACATGGTGGTGGAGGTGTAGCAAGATTGGATAAAACAAGCGAAACAATATAAATAAAATAAAATTATAAAAATAACCTAAGGGGTATGTTTCATTGTGTTTAGACAGTGAGTGCATTGCAAGGACTTCGTAGCTACTGGAGGTTCCAGACGATAGACATAGTGGTGGAGGTGTAGCAAGATTTGATAAAACAGGTGAAACAATATAAATAAAATAAAAAAAAAAAATAACCAAAGGGGTATGTTTCATTGTGTTTAGACAGTGAGTGCATTGCAAGGACGTCGCAGCTACTGGAGGTTCCAGACGATAGACATGGTGGTTGGAGGTGTAGCAAGATTGGATAAAAGAGGTGAAACAATATAAATAAAATAAAATTATAAAAATAACCAAAGGGGTATGTTTCATTGTGTTTAGACAGTGAGTGCATTGCAAGGACTTCGTAGCTACTGGAGGTTCCAGACGATAGACATGGTGGTTGGAGGTGTAGCAAGATTGGATAAAACAGGTGAAACAATATAAATAAAATAAAATTATAAAAATAACCAAAGGGGTATGTTTCATTGTGTTTAGACAGTGAGTGCATTGCAAGGACTTCGTAGCTACTGGAGGTTCCAGACGATAGACATGGTGGTTGGAGGTGTAGCAAGATTGGATAAAAGAGGTGAAACAATATAAATAAAATAAAATTATAAAAATAACCAAAGGGGTATGTTTCATTGTGTTTAGACAGTGAGTGCATTGCAAGGACTTCGTAGCTACTGGAGGTTCCAGACGATAGACATGGTGGTTGGAGGTGTAGCAAGATTGGATAAAACAGGTGAAACAATATAAATAAAATAAAATTATAAAAATAACCAAAGGGGTATGTTTCATTGTGTTTAGACAGTGAGTGCATTGCAAGGACTTCGTAGCTACTGGAGGTTCCAGACGATAGACATGGTGGTTGGAGGTGTAGCAAGATTGGATAAAACAGGTGAAACAATATAAATAAAATAAAAAAATAAAAATAACCAAAGGGGTATGTTTCATTGTGTTTAGACAGTGAGTGCATTGCAAGGACTTCGTAGCTACTGGAGGTTCCAGACGATAGACATGGTGGTTGGAGGTGTAGCAAGATTGGATAAATCAGGCGAAACAATATAAATAAAATAAAAAAATAAAAATAACCAAAGGGGTTTGTTTCATTGTGTTTAGACAGTGAGTGCATTGCTAGGACTTCGTAGCTACTGGAGGTTCCAGACGATAGACATGGTCGTGGAGGTGTATCAAGATTGGATAAAACAGTTGAAACAATATAAATAAAATAAAATTATAAAAATAACCAAAGGGGTATGTTTCATTGTGTTTAGACAGTGAGTGCATTGCAAGGACTTCGTAGCTACTGGAGTTTCCAGACGATAGACATGGTGGTGGAGGTGTAGCAAGATTGGATAAAACAGGTGAAACAATATAAATAAAATAAAATTATAAAAATAACCAAAGGGGTATGTTTCATTGTGTTTAGACAGTGAGTGCATTGCAAGGACTTCATAGCTACTGGAGGTTCCAGACGATAGACATGGTGGTGGAGGTGTAGCAAGATTGGATAAAACAGGTGAAACAGTATACAGATAATAAAATTATAAAAAAAAAACATTAGGAGTATGTTTCATTGTGTTTAAACAGTGACTGCATTGCAAGGACTTCGTAGCTACTGGAGGTTCCAGACGATAGATATGGTGGTGGAGGTGTAGCAAGATTGTATAAAACAGGTGAAACAATATAAATAAAATAAAATTTTAAAAATAACCTAAAGGGTATGTTTCATTGTGTTTAGACAGTGAGTGCATTGCAAGGACTTCGTAGCTACTGGAGGCTCCAGACGATAGATATGGTGGTGGAGGTGTAGCAAGATTGGATAAAACAGGTGAAACAATATAAATAAAATAAAATTATAAAAATAACCAAAGGGGTATGTTTCATTGTGTTTAGACAGTGAGTGCATTGCAAGGACTTCGTAGCTACTGGAGGCTCCAGACGATAGATATGGTGGTGGAGGTGTAGCAAGATTGGATAAAACAGGTGAATCAATATAAATAAAATAAAATTATAAAAATAACCTAAGGGGTATGTTTCATTGTGTTTAGACCGTGAGTGCATTGCAAGGACTTCGTAGCTACTAAAGGTTCCAGACGATAGACATGGTGGTTGGAGGTGTAGCAAGATTGGATAAAACAGGTGAAACAATATAAATAAAATAAAATTATAAAAATAACCAAAGGGGTATGTTTCATTGTGTTTAGACCGTGAGTGCATTGCAAGGACTTCGTAGCTACTGGAGGTTCCAGACGATAGATATGGTGGTGGAGGTGTAGCAAGATTGGATAAAACAGGTGAAGCAATATAAATAAAATAAAAAAATAAAAATAACCTAAGGGGTATGTTTCATTGTGTTTAGACAGTGAGTGCATTGCAAGGACTTCGTAGCTACTAAAGGTTCCAGACGATAGACATGGTGGTTGGAGGTGTAGCAAGATTGGATAAAACAGGTGAAACAATATAAATAAAATAAAATTATAAAAATAACCAAAGGGGTATGTTTCATTGTGTTTAGACAGTGAGTGCATTGCAAGGACTTCGTAGCTACTGGAGGTTCCAGACGATAGACATGGTGGTTGGAGGTGTAGCAAGATTGGATAAAACAGGTGAAACAATATAAATAAAATAAAATTATAAAAATAACCAAAGGGGTATGTTTAATTGTGTTTAGACCGTGAGTGCATTGCAAGGACTTCGTAGCTACTGGAGGTTCCAGACGATAGACATGGTGGTGGAGGTGTAGCAAGATTGGATAAAACAGGTGAAACAATATAAATAAAATAAAATTATAAAAATAACCAAAGGGGTATGTTTCATTGTGTTTAGACCGTGAGTGCATTGCAAGGACTTCGTAGCTACTAAAGGTTCCAGACGATAGATATGGTGGTGGAGGTGTAGCAAGTTTGGATAAAACAGGTGAAACAATATAAATAAAATAAAATTATGAAAATAACCTAAGGGGTATGTTTCATTGTGTTTAGACAGTGAGTGCATTGCAAGTACTTCGTAGCTACTGGAGGTTCCAGACGATAGATATGGTGGTGGAGGTGTAGCAAGTTTGGATAAAACAGGTGAAACAATATAAATAAAATAAAATTATAAAAATAACCTAAGGGGTATGTTTCATTGTGTTTAGACAGTGAGTGCATTGCAAGGACTTCGTAGCTACTGGAGGTTCCAGACGATAGACATGGTGGTGGAGGTGTAGCAAGATTGGATAGAACAGGTGAAACAGTATACAGATAATAAAATTATAAAAAAAAACATTAGGAGTATGTTTCATTGTGTTTAAACAGTGAGTGCATTGCAAGGACTTCGTAGCTACTGGAGGTTCCAGACGATAGACATGGTGGTGGAGGTGTAGCAAGATTGGATAAAACAGGAGAAACAATATAAATAAAATAAAATTATAAAAATAACCAAAGGGGTATGTTTCATTGTGTTTAGACAGTGAGTGCATTGCAAGGACTTCGTAGCTACTGGAGGTTCCAGACGATAGACATGGTGGTGGAGGTGTAGCAAGATTGGATAAAACAAGAGAAACAATATAAATAAAATAAAAATATAAAAATAACCTAAAGGGTATGTTTCATTGTGTTTAGACAGTGAGTGCATTGCAAGGACTTCGTAGCTACTGGAGGTTCCAGACGATAGACATGGTGGTGGAGGTGTAGCAAGATTGGATAAAACAGGTGAAACAGTATACAGATAATAAAATTATAAAAAAAAAACATTAGGAGTATGTTTCATTGTGTTTAAACAGTGAGTGCATTGCAAGGACTTCGTAGCTACTGGAATCTCCCGACGATAGATATGGTGGTGGAGGTGTAGCAAGATTGGATAAAACAGGTGAAACAATATAAATAAATAAAATTATAAAAATAACCTAAGGGGTATGTTTCATTGTGTTTAAACAGTGAGTGCATTGCAAGGACTTCGTAGCTACTGGAAGCTCCAGACGATAGACATGATGGTGGAGGTGTAGCAAGATTGGATAAAACAGGTGAAACAATATAAATAAAATAAAATTATAAAAATAACCTAAGGGGTATGTTTCATTGTGTTTAGACAGTGAGTGCATTGCAAGGACTTCGTAGCTACTGGAGGCTCCAGACGATAGATATGGTGGTGGAGGTGTAGCAAGATTGGATAAAACAGGTGAAGCAATATAAATAAAATAAAAAAATAAAAATAACCTAAGGGGTATGTTTCATTGTGTTTAGACCGTGAGTGCATTGCAAGGACTTCGTAGCTACTGGAGGTTCCAGACGATAGATATGGTGGTGGAGGTGTAGCAAGTTTGGATAAAACAGGTGAAACAATATAAATAAAATAAAATTATAAAAATAACCTAAGGGGTATGTTTCATTGTGTTTAGACAGTGAGTGCATTGCAAGGACTTCGTAGCTACTGGAGGTTCCAGACGATAGACATGGTGGTGGAGGTGTAGCAAGATTGGATAGAACAGGTGAAACAGTATACAGATAATAAAATTATAAAAAAAAACATTAGGAGTATGTTTCATTGTGTTTAAACAGTGAGTGCATTGCAAGGACTTCGTAGCTACTGGAGGTTCCAGACGATAGATATGGTGGTGGAGGTGTAGCAAGATTGGATAAAACAGGTGAAACAGTATAAATAAAATAAAATAATAAAAATAACCTAAGGGGTATGTTTCATTGTGTTTAGACCGTGAGTGCATTGCAAGGACTTCGTAGCTACTGGAGGTTCCAGACGATAGATATAGTGGTGGAGGTGTAGCAAGATTGGATAAAACAGGTGAAGCAATATAAATAAAATAAAATAATAAAAATAACCTAAGGGGTATGTTTCATTGTGTTTAGACCGTGAGTGCATTGCAAGGACTTCGTAGCTACTGGAGGTTCCAGACGATAGATATGGTGGTGGAGGTGTAGCAAGTTTGGATAAAACAGGTGAAACAATATAAATAAAATAAAATTATGAAAATAACCTAAGGGGTATGTTTCATTGTGTTTAGACAGTGAGTGCATTGCAAGTACTTCGTAGCTACTGGAGGTTCCAGACGATAGATATGAAGGTGGAGGTGTAGCAAGATTAGATAAAACAGGTGAAGCAATATACAGATATTAATATTATGAAAAATATTATTGATTTTTATTGATAAAAAACACATATACATTTAGTTCTTTTAAACTCAACTTCACTCTATTATTAATATGTATCAATACTTCCTACTTCAGAGAGCAAGCATCGGAAAAGTAGTAAGTTACGGCTGTTATAGGGCATGTATTTATAAAGTTGTATTTTAAATACGAATAACAGAATATATTCTCTTTTACCAAGTTTTTAGGTCACGAACATTGCGTTTGTTGAACATACACAGAGGTTCAGTAATAGAAAAGTTGCAAACTTTGTGGCAGGTCGATAAATGTATTTGTCACCACTTTGCAGAAAATTTATTTCTGAATATATTCGGTTGCAATGACAGTTTGCTTTATATACGAACAACAAACACTAAGTTCTAAATTTGTATTTGTTGGATAACAATTAGATTAAACTTTAACATAGTAATATTATACGTACTTGTTATGAAATTGGTTTATGGTAAATTAATAGTTACATCTATAGAATATTTAACCACATTATGTCGAACACCTATTGTAAGTGTTCTCAGTATATCAGAATTTTGTTGAGGCTCCAATTGATCATGTTTTTCATTGTGAATAGTGAAGTTGTATCGTTCCGTTCTATGGTTTTCTGTTAGTCGGAAAAAATGTTTTGAGTGGCTACAAATAGAAAATACAAAAAATAATGTCTACAGAAAAAAAATGTATGGTCCAATTAGTATAGGCATACTTTCGGTAAAGGAAAAGTGGTTGTGATGGTTGTCCACCACTGGACGACACGAGGAGGAGCTAAGAAATATCTCGGAGACATTTTCCTCACCCAACGTTAGCTAGACATACTTTGAGAGATGGATCACCTACTAATTTGGAGATGGATTACAAAGCAACGATTAAAGGTGTTGATTGAATGTCATTTAATTAAAATAAAATGAGCTTAGAAGAAGCTTGAACCAGAAAATGTTTGTGGTTTTGATTGTCTATCAGGTAAATAGGAACTCATTGAGTTCTTTTGGAGAGGAACAAAGACGTAGACTTCGGCGGATGCTTTTATTGGAGATAAGATGGTTGTAAGGTAGTAACGTCCATGATGAATCCTGAAATTATGTACGTAGCTTCATATACGCTGAACATGGGTTGCTGGAGCTGAGATTGTAAGGTATTAACTTTCATGATGATTCTTGAAACTATGAACATACATTCACTTAAGCTGGATACAAGTTATTGGAGGTAAGATTATTGTAAGCTAGTAACGTCCATGATATCTCTTGAAACTATAAACGTAGCTTTAATTACGCTAAAGACGGGTTGTTGGAGCTAAGATTGTGAGGTGTAACGTCCATGATCACTTTTGAAATTATGGACTTAGCTTATTTTACACTGTAAACGTTATAGAAGCAGAACGTATAGAGTAGAAGATGGACTTCTAATCTAGGTAAGGGTAGGCGTACATGAGCTTGAAAGTAATCGGGAGATATTCTTCAATCGCATAGCCAGAAATACCTTGGGAGTACTAGGGCAACGCACATGGGACGCCGATAGTTTACGGATAGCTTCGACCTATCTCGATAGGTATCGAGGCTGCTGCAGGTTTCTCCTCCTATCTAGTGTCAATTCCATCACCAGCGTTTCACTAGTACACAGTTGGTAATGAGAGCTTACATTCTATCTGTTTCATTTCATCAGGTATGTTTTCGAAAATATAATTTCTAATTTCATATGAATTACCAATTGACATTAATTATTCTTTGGCGTTAATATTAATTCGATTGATAATTTATTATTATTATTATAATCAATGAAGAATGACTTAAATACTCGTATGTAGCTTGAGATATCAATTTTAATTACTACTATACATTTTGTTTAAAATATATATATATATATATATATATATATATATATATATAGGCCTATATATACATATATATATATATATATATATATATATATATATATATATATATGTATATATTTATTTATTTATTAAATTAATATAAAAAATTTTTTTTTAAAATTTGCTAAAAAGTATCAGTGGTCATTTGTTCTATCGACATTCCCATTTAACTTAAATGAAAAATGTATCCGGGAAACAGCAAACATGTTTGATTAAAGTAGTTTTTGGCAATATCTGTGGCCTATCATAATATGATATTATTATCAAATATTATGTTCCAAACAATAACAAAAACATTTTTCTTTTACTTTGTTCCAGTTAAAAGGCTTAAAATAAAAGAACATCAAGGACAACTATAAAAGAAGCAGGAGAAGTAGGTGTACACTAAATATGAAAAACTACTTTCTTTTTGTAAACTTGCGCTTGTTTTCGATCAATCTCGTAGGAGAAACAACATAGAAAGAAAACAGTCCCCAACATGGAAAATATACATAATAAAGATAGGATTAAAATCACGTTGAAACCAATCTCATGTGCACTGAAACTCCGATACGTATCAAAGAGATTGATACAATATTTTCGTCCCAATTACTTTCAAGTGCACCTACCCTAAGCTTACTCATAACTGCAGTTCTGGAAATTTTGGGAAGATATTTTCTATTTATTTAGGATCAGTCAAATACTATTCTATAATAATTATTTGTTTAAATCTTTATAATTTGTTGTTGAACAGTGTTCTTGAATTGTTTCTTATTTTCAGCCAATTATGTCATTACAAATATGTCATAAGAAATTAATAATAAAACTGGAGAAATATTCGTAATATACATAAGAATAAGTTTGGACATATTATTAAAAATAACTGCTTTATTTAACAATGAAATTCTTCATATATACGAGTACATCATACAGTTGAAGTAGTAACCTGTAAATTTAACATGAAAAGAAATTTTTCTATGAATTTATGCACACTTTTCTATTCTGTTCAGAGCATAAATGTTTTTTATTCAGTCCAATATATAATGTAGAGCATACATAATGTATCAGCATCTGTAAAGCGTAAATATATCTAGAATATATCGGTGAAAGAAACACAACGTTGGAAATAGTCCAAGTTTCGGATTAAATTTCTTTTAGAATACCGTCAGTCCTTGACAGCTGGCTTCGCTTAACTACATAGAAACTCAATTTTATTCTCTCTTTCAAATATTACTATTAGAAATTTATAGAAATGGTAGCTTATGCTGTTCCTGTTATCTAGCAAACAGCATATGTTTATCTCTTTCACAAACCGCCTATGTTAGAGATATGAATATAGCAATTATTATTTTCAATGTTCTTTCGTGTCCAAATTGCTGAACAAAAATTTAAATTTGTATTTGCCCATGTAATTCCATGGAAGGTTTGTGCGTGTCTGCTGTTGTAGCGCCGGTGATCATATATTAAAAAAAGCTTTTAATAAAAGGTTTTAAAAATACCTATTATTGATTTTTAATTTCGTTTACTACCTATTTGTTTGAAAGGAAATATTTTATTATGTTTCCTAATTGACTAATTTTAAGGACTACATGCATTGAAAACAATATAGAACTACAGCTACTTAAACAAGGCTTTTCATAAATATTTAAGATTTATCATTACATGCTCATTAAGAAAATATTGTTGAATTAGTAAAGTAATTTGTGACATTTTTGTTTCATGATGTATTTGTTAGTCTTATAAAATTTGATGATTCGTATGAAGGTTCTGGGAGCATGGGGTGAGTAGGTATAACCTCAATGTTGTATGGAGGAAGGAGACCAAGGCTACCACTGGGTAATTGAAAGTTTGAAAAAATAAGAATTACAAATAAAAGCAAATATTTTCGTTATTTAAATAAGATATTCAAACATAATGCTAAAAGTAGGTTATGCTTCTCCATCGACAATTTATATTACCCCATTACTCTCTTTCTCCTTTCCTCTCTCTCTCTCTCTCTCTCTCTCTCTCTCTCTCTCTCTCTCTCTCTCTCTATCTCTCTCTCTCTCTCTCTATCTATCTATCTATCTATCTATTTATAACTATCTCTCTCTCTCTCCCTATATTTATATATATATATATATGTGTGTGTGTGTGTGTGTGTGTGTGTGTGTGTGTGTGTGTGTGTGTGTGTGTGTTTGTGTGTGTGTGTGTGTGTGTTTACCTGTCCTACATACAAACGCACTTTAACATGTCAAAGTAAAGGAGAACACTGAGCACTTACTAGTCAAAGGAAAGAACTCAGGTAAGACATACAACTCAAGAAAAGCTTTTATTTGTACTAGAGTAACGTCTACAGCACATAGCTGTAATAATCCTTCTGTGTGGAAACTGATTATTAAAAGTATTAGAAGTAACGTGAGGTACATCTGAGAAAATAACCCTTATTTAGTGCCATTTTACTTAAACGTCAAAAAGTATAAAACAAAACCTAAAATTATTCATATAAAGAGGACAAATAAAACTACAGACAATTTAAATATATTTTATAAATAACTGTATAAAGTATAAAAAGTGTTTTACAAAAATTGAAACAGCCACTCAGAGCATGGGACTAAACATAATTTTTACCTATTAAAAAAATAAATAAGGGGGGGAAGACACACCTCCTCTCCTACTATTCATTGTGAAGGATCATATCATGATAGTTGAAGACGAACAACGATCCTAGCTCTATGAAATTAAAACTGTAAGGGGAATATGAGGCAGAAGGCTTGACAATGAACATTTCACAATGTAAATATCTAGTGGTAGGCAAAGACGAGATCTATGATCTTGGATTTGAAAACAGCGAAATCAAGGGAAGGAGAGACGCTGTCAGCTGTAATAGATCCAATATATATATATATATATATATATATATATATTAAATACGGTGTTATGTTTCTTGTAATATAGTTAATAAATTAAAAATATTTCAAAAACAAGACTACTTTTAATACATTTACTATTCAAAGCTTTTCGCTGATAAAACAGTACAAGCATATTCAGGAAAAACAATTATGTAATAAAATAGTTTTACAAAAATAAATCATATATACTACAAACAACCATCGTTGTTTTAATATCACACGGCTTTACCGACTTACAAATCCTTTCATTATTGAGTGGGCGCAATGTCACATCTTTGTATTTAAGACGAGAGTTTTCTAAGAAGTGAAGCAGGTAGAAATTACGAGAAATTATTTGAGGAGACAAAAAAAGTGTTTTGGTAACAGTGCAAGGGACAATTGTTATTGAAAAAGCCTAGTGACAGAGCAAATAATAAAAGCCATAAAATTGTGGGAATTATTAAGTCTAAAACTGCTTTATAATTCATTAAGCCTTTGTAAAGTCGTTACAATATGGAAAACGTAATTATTATTGTTTTATAAAGAAACAATATCACACCTTTAAAAACAGTAAATCTAATCATATTTAAATCGAAAGTCCGATAGTTGACAATATTTTTATTTAAGACGGTTTTGTTTAATAAAACAACAGCGGCGGGAAAGAGAAAAATAAAAGAGCTGATGAATAGCCGACATTGTATTCACAATAAGTAGTTTTAAGAAAGGCGTCGATAACACTTTCGCCATGGGAAAACATCACATGTCTTTTCATTGTTGTGGAAAGGCTGTGGTAGGTTGCAACGATAGAGAGCAGCACCGTATGTTACTACTACACGCTACGTCTCAGATAGTTTATTCTTTTACAAAAAGAGTTTTTCCTTTACTTGCAACTAGAGATTTTCAAATAGTCCCTTTTCATACTGTGTAACGTATTTTTAGTAATATTAGTATTGACCTCTCTCTAACTAAAACAAGCGGAAGTTAGAGTAGGATTTTTCAATAAGTTCAAAATATAATAGAAGGTTTAGTTTTTATGCATACAAAAATTATTTTTGAAAATTTTAAAGTATCATATTTTTCTACATCAAACATGACTGGAAAACCTGCATTGTGGGTTAATCGTTATTCTAAATCATTAAACCTGGTTTAGTTGATGCTGGCAGAAAGGGATGGTATAAGGTACAGATGGAGAATCTAATTTATATTCCTAATATCTCGCCTTAATCACAGAGTTACCTCAAAACTTGTGTTCCTGAAACATATTTGTCTTTTTGTCTATAGGTGGCCAATAATTCTCTTTCCAGTTAAGGGTAATTTTATTATGAAGCATCGCACAATATTTCGCGTGTTTCAGTTATCGTAATATTAAATTATTTAAAAGAAAATAATTGACTAGTTGATAAAAAAAAGTTTTGAGTAGTTTTGAATAAAACAATTGTATAGGTAACTCCATTATGAGAATAAATAAGGCCACTTTAGGTTTTCTGGCATTTAGTGAAAGGATTTTTTTCATATAAAAAATAGGTTCATAAAGTATAGTATTTTGTAATTAGATTTAAAATTATAAAATTTGGAAGCAGAAAATTTCAAAAAATGTTTTTAAATTGTTAAAAACTTATAGGCCCAATTACATTACGATTCTAATATTAGAAAGTTTCAGACTCGACTACAGTCACTCACTGTTCAATTGTTTATTACACATAGGTTTCGATATTAAATACTTAGATGAAACAATTTCGAAATTTTAGAATTTTAATTTGTGTATTTATTTTATTTAAATATTATATAAATTGAATTTACTGTAATCAAACGTATTCGTATCATGGTAATAGTTGTAGGAAATGCACAATGTTTCGAATTATTTTGTGTTTCTTCATACATTTGGAAAAGTATAAATTAAAACATTTAAAAAAAATTAACTTCCATTCACTTAGAAACAACAAGACCAACACTCTGAAAATGTTTAGGACTAGACTTCAAGGGTTAAGCAATCTACCAGAGAAGTTTAAGGTGAACAAATCAAATGAACGAATTGTAAAAATATCAATCACCGTTTTAACATTTAAAAACAAACAATAATACAATATAAAAACAACAATATGAAGGATGCTATGTTACAGATTTTTTGTTAGTAATTGAATAAACAAGTAATTTATTTTTTTTTAATTTTCAAACCAATTCCTACTTAAATCAACAAAGAAACATTTTATTTCAGTTTATTTTAATTTTATAATAACAATTAATATAAATGTGTATATACATATGCAAGAATAACAATATTAAGCGTCAAATAGAAAGCGAATTTCCTTGCAATTTTCCATTTTCCTTTCTATGTATGGTGTTGGAGTATATTTGTTTTCTTACTATTTACACTTTTTTTTTTAAAAATACATTGTGTTGTAGTTTCATTTCGCTCTCCTTTCGCATTGTCCGTTTGTGAAGCAAAGTTCGATATAGTTAATCTACTTTCTTTGTTTATTTTATTCATTTATTCGTTTTTAATCCTAGAGTAGCCTGTTATTTATGATGTTCTGTGGTAACAATGGCAACAATTTAAGGTAGTGCAATGAAGGTTTCGACGACAACCAGATGGGGGGAATAGAAAAATTCATGTACATCTTTGAAGGAAAAAGTATATTTATAGTATGAAAATTGGATATGTAATTCTTAAATGGGTATGTTTACCATTTTACTACAAAGCTTAATGCGTATTGCATCCCCTACTGTAATGTGACATTATCGGCAAACAACTTATATATTACATATGTTTATATTCGAAAGGTTTAGCTACTAATAAGAACTTAAACTGGTCGCATAGAGGGAGTTAAAACTTTCCAAGGCATTTTGAAATTCCATAACATTTACTCATGACTATCGGTCAGTACCGCCGTAAATAACCCAAGTATAACACTGATATACAGTAGAGTCTCGATAATTCGAGGTAGATGGGACCGAGACACCTCGGATTACCGAAAACTCGGATTACACGGAAATACGTTCTCGTGCATTAGAATAAGTAGGAGAACTTTATATGAACATTTCTTGGAAGCCCAATTCATTTCAATTGCGTACCATATGATCATTGCGCATTGATCATCAGACAACGATCATTGGAAGCTCAACTCATTTTCTTTGCATATTGTCTTGATATAAACATATCTTGGAAGCTCGACTTTTTTCCTATGCATACCGTATTGATAGAAACATTTCTTGAAGCCAGACTCATTTTCTTTGCAAACCGTAATGATGTAAATATTAATTGGATGACGACTCGTCATTTTCTTTCAAATATTTCAAATAGGTTCAACTAGAAAAGGGCTCGAATTATTCGGAAATATCAAGACTCGGATTTTCGAGACTCTACTGTAATTAGAACATTTGTAACGACAATGTTTAGTTAATGTAGAATCTTCATAATAATCCTACACAACATTTACAAATCACAAAGAACTTTTATTTTAAAAAGGGAGACATGAATATAAGCCCCTACATTTCTTTGTTTTGAATGGTGACGTCACTGTATTACATATCCTCGGTTACAAATCGTCCTAGCGTGGACAATGCAATTTGTATTTAAATCTGTGGGCACCACCTACACATTGTAGCTGAGGGAATATTGCATCGCGCAACGAAGTAAAAACATCTCGTGTTCCTACATCTTCTCTTACTTTACTAACTTATGAAATGCAATAATAGTTTCTGGTTAGCAAATAAAGTGTTTATCTAATATGTAGCTCTATTTACCTACAATTATTAACACTTTTAATCGTGCTATTAATTATATTTAAACAAAAAATTACAATAATAGCTTTTCAAGTCGGTTCCGAGCTGCTATTTACTAGCATTGTTTGGACTAATAGTTAAATATTTTTTTTTAATTCTATGCCGATGGTTAGAAAACTATCTCACAAATTGCGGTGAATTCATTATTCACAACATATGTCTAGCAAATCTTTTATGATTATACTTTTTGTTGCGAATTTTGTACATTTTGTCACCTTTTTCTAAAGAATTTGGCCACCAAGTGACAAATGTTATCAATAAAATTATTAGAAAATATTTATGGTAAAATTAATTTAATTATTTTACTATAAACATTAAATTTGTGTTTATTATGAAACCTTTACTGTAGACTATATAAATAAATATTTTATTTAAATAAGAAAAATGGCGAAGCAAAATATATAGCCTATAATCATTATTATTCTTAGATACTTATTTAAAAACATACCTTTTAACATTTTACTAATAATTTATTGCTAGCATGAAGACTGCAGTCTGTAATGTAATTGCAATGGGTAATTCAACAATTATGTTAATATATAGTTAATTAATGTTTTACAAGTTAGAATAATCACCGAAACCTAAGACAACACTTAATTTTGTATTGGTTTCTTTTGCGAAGTACTTCTAATGGTAGGACAAGATGTAAAATATTACAAAAATAAACTTAAACTCAAGTATAGCACTAACATCATGTAAGTGTATTGTAATAGATTTTTGTAATAAATAAACCTATTCTTCAGAAAATGTTTCCAAATTTAATTTCCGGGAGAGTCTGTGAAGGGCAACATTTTTTAACCATGTATAGCAAATGTCGTATTACTTTTACAACAGACTTCAGCCACAAAGAAGGTTCTGAAAGCAATATATGTCGCGTAAAGTCCATTGTAGGGCTAAAGGCCTTTGCCATTCTTATGGATAAAAGGCTTTGTACTTTTGCAGTATTTATTTCTAGTATCCTTACTTCAATAGATGAAGATATGAAACTGAATTTTACATATTACAATTGCACTTTCCAACCTCTGAAACAATATAAGGAGTCACAATTTAAGGTTTGCTATAGAAGTGAAGTTAAAATAAATAGAACAAAAGTACTAAAATCGTGATAATTAGGTTAAAATAAATACTAAACCACTTGAACATATATTGATACGTTACACTTACCTATAGTAAAACTGTTTTTAATATTATGGATGACAGTAAGTGCTACTATAGACAAATGTAAATATCTATTTGTGTGAAGCTAGTAGCTCAGGTGAAGATGGAGCCAAACAATACTAATATAAACTAACAAATTTAAGTGACTTAAGGACATTTAGTGAGTACTTGACATAGCTATATATTTAAGTAATTGTATACAGCGCTATAATTCTGTAAAACAAAATTAAATTTAAAGATATATATATTTACACAGTGATAGTCGCTTGTGATCCCTTAATTTGAATATTTAACCTGTTGTAAACTTTCTCACGGAACATTATCTTTAGCAACAGATTCAACTCAATAATAACAAATATTCACTGTTCTGTATGTTATGAAAAGTAGAATAATGTTTTGTATAAGATGAAGAAACAAAATAACATAAAATTTTGCTTTCTGTCATTGGAAACGTATATTTATCTCATAGGTGGGAACCGGCGAATATTTCTGTTGTAACAACAATTCAAACCTATTTTGTAAGGAAGTATATTTTTTTAAATTTGTAACACCACGTTTAAGAAAAACGTTAAACAAAGAAAAAGTAAAAACCCAGATCATTAGGTTGGATTATTTTAGATGAATTAAACTCCTTTATTTAACAACTGTTGGGTAATAATATAATTTTGACCTAAAAACAAAATAAGGATAAACTATCAGAGTTAGGAACTGACTGCGAGGTAATTATGCACTACTTTTGAAATGCTTTTTCATTTTATTAAGGATCACAGATACGTATCAATTTAAATTTCGACGAATAGTTACGTTTACCAGATGTATTTGCGCAAGGTAATACAAGTACAGCAATACTTCTTCGTCTGTAACATCGAATTTGTTTTCATCGTGTTTAGGTTAAATCTATCTTAATAATAAATACACAAAAGCCTCTTAACCACAAACTTTCTTTAATTTACCCTAAGGGTACCCTAGGGTAAATTAAAGAAAGTTTGTGGTTAAGAGGCTTTTGTGTATTTATTATTAAATTCAACCACAGTATATTCCTAATAAATAGTAAATCTAACTTATTTAACTCTGGAAGCGAATCCGTTACCATGAAATTTCTGAAACAAGGAACAAGATAAGATAGGTTAATTGAATTAATGCTTGAGGGCAAAAGACAGTGGGAAAACTATCAGGCATATCAAAAATTACCTGAGAATCGCACTGGCCTTTATACATCTAATGATTTACTAATGAAAATATCACTACACTGGGTTTATTCATAAGTAATCCCTATATGTCAGATGGTGAATAATAAATATACTGGTGGTAGTATCAGCTGATGTAAATTTGATAGTTTATTTGTATTATGTTCAATATTTATTGTCTATTTAATTGAAATTTTGAAATTTATCTAATAGAAGAAGGCGGCGAGTTTGTGCGTAGAAATATTTGGAAATGGTTTGCAGTAGAAATAATGGTTAAGGACAATTTACAAGAATATTGAGTAGTTTAATGTTTATGCATCTTTATTTTAGTGTTCTGCTTAAGTGAAAATGTTGACATGAATCATAATGGAGGAAGTCCGCGAGTTCGTAGACGAGAATTAAAATGGGTATGACCGTAGGGGTTTGCGAACTGCCGCCCCTACGTAGAGGGGTTTGTCGTCAATCGCGGTACTGAAGTCTAACACAACACCACTGACAGCACTCACTCTACAATATTAAATACCACACACGCACACACACACACGCGCGCCGTGCATGCGCACCCCTTATTAAAAAAATACAATTTATACACATTTAAACTAACAACTTCTTTTTTAGGGATTTTGACTGGTCAGAATCGTTGCGAGTTGGGAGTGCGGAAAAGACCAGAGCTTAACAAACTCTGATCCGGGCAGCTGCTGTGAGCTTTCTCTGCCGAAGACGTAAGAGGGTTATTTGGTTCACCAGCCCCTTCGCCCTTTGGTCAGGGAGTGTCTGCGGTGCACAGGTGTCGGAGCCTGTGCACAGTATTACGAGTTCTCGACTCATGTCCATCCAGTCGAGCTACGGAGAGTACTATGGGTTCCAGAGTACTGAAGGCTGGAAATGATCTTATATGATTCATGGGTGTACCCGTTCCTATAGTCTCGACCGTAACGCACGACACGATGATTAGTTATACAATAATTCAAACCACGTCTAATCAGTTAAGAGGAAAAAGACTTCGTCCGGCTTCGCCGATTGAAAATAACAACAGAAACGTTTCGGAGAAAGACGTAGTATTACCAACGACTTCACAATCACAAAAGTTCTTAGTTGTCTCAAAAAACTAATATTAACAAAAACCTGTTTAAACTTTCGCCATTTTTAATGAAAAAGGGGATAACAGGATGTGTAGGATGCAATGTGTCATCCGTTACAAAATTAAGGACGGGACTCTGCTGGTAGCGATTAATAAAAAAAAAAAAGCAAACAAACTAAATCTTTATAAGCGATGACTTCGTTTTTTGACTAGTTTAAGGTGTATGTGGCTCCCCACAGAACGCTAAACTCTTCAAAGGGTGTAATTACATTTAGGGTTCTTTTGAATGTCCCTGAAGATGAAATCAAAACCGAATTATTTTCTTCCGTATCTAACCCACGCAGCTTGGATTATAAAAACAGAAAACGGGCAGAGGGTTTCAACGTCCTTTATAATTCTTACAATCGAGAAACCATCAAGCCCCAAATATATCTACGGGTGGTAGACCAAAGGCTTTCTTTGAGGCCATATGGTATAAATCCTAGACATTGTTCTAAATGCCAACGATTCGGACACGTACACATGTCGTGCACAAAACTAGTAGAACTGAAGTGTGGAACTGAAGGCTACACTGAAAAAAAATGCAATAATGCTCTGAAATGCCATAATCTCGGCATAATGGCGAAGAATAAAATTTCATTTTCTGACACAAAAAAGATACGCAAGTCATCCTCCCCTCGAATTAACGGCAAGACTTACGTTGCAGCTGCCGTAACCGGAAAGTCATGTTCAAATTGCGTCGAACTAAACAAAAAATAGAAGCCCTTACCCAGCAAATTGGCCAGCTTCTAATGTTGGTAACTAGGAGCTCTGCAATCCGTTTCGGCCTACTTACTACTTCCCCAAGAATTCCCTGCGGAAACCTTGGCGCCCGTATTAGTCGCTGATAAAAACAAGTGAGAAACAAAAAACGTCAAACCTTTACCCTCGTTGGGTAAGAAAAGGAAAATGCACTTCCAAAAAAATGCACCAATTAAATTAGGTGCAAAAAACCAAAGGCCTAAGGAGGGCTTAATTTTACCTCCCCTCCTGAGCCAACAAATTCCTCTAGTTCCCCCGTACAATAGCGGTGATAGAATCTGATAATACACTGCCTGACGTTGCAGGCAAAGTATTATCTAATGACAACAATGAGAGACAGGTGTTTCCGTTTCCCTAAAACACAATGTCCACACTCAAGCAATAGTGATTCAGTGGAACATCATAGGTGTTAGAAGTCACATTGAGGATCTCAAAGTAGTTGTGAGAGATGTGCCTCATATGTGCATCTGTATTCAAGATACACATCTCCATGAATCGCACTGTTACCATTTAAGGGAGTATTCAGTTTACAGATCATACTTCGTTACAGAAAATCGAGCTACAAGTGGGGTAACCATTCTAGCCCGTAACAGTGTCGATGCCGTTTCTGTGAGTTTAATAACTCCTTTGCAAGCAGTAGCAATGCAAACAGCTGTTTCGTACAAACTCACTCTCTGTTGTGTCTACTTTCCACCAAGTGACAATGCACAACAGATAGACCTTGTAGATCTTCTAGACCTCATAAGCCATTTACTGACTCCGTTTCTATTAGTGGGCTGATATCAATGTCCACCACGTTTCATGAGGTTTACCAGAATGCAACTCACGAGATGGGTTGGGGAACCATCTCTTTCACTGCGACGACAGATACTTCAAATATCATAATACACTAGTCTTCGAAGCAAATCTACACATCCGCATTCAAAACAGTTTCCAATAACTTCCTTGAGGATCGCTACGATACGCGTCAATGTTCGACTGCTCCCTTCGGTTTCAGAACGTTGCGCATTCTTAAGAACTTCAATTTGCAACAACCACCTGTATGAGAAAGAACATTTTGCTACATCCCTCCATGAACAATAAAAATGCAATATTTTTAACTTCTCGTTGTCCACTTATCTAAAACACAATACGGCTAACGTTATTTATCGTCAGGAGTTTTGCAGATCCATCGAAATCGCCAACATACTGTAACTTTTCTATAGATGGTTCAAAACTGGACAATGCAATGGGATGTGCATTTTATATGGAAGGACAAACCTACTCCTACGGATTGCACTTAGCCTGCAGCGTTTTATTGTAGAACTTTGTGCCATTTTCCCAGCTTAAGATCTATTCCGATTCCGTCTGCAACATCTAACTGTCTTGTGTGTTTAAATTCCAAACTTGGTCTCCAGACTATTCAGGAAATGCACTCTACGAGCCCTCTAGTTGGAGACATCCTGTGCACAATATTCCTTGCTTTGAATGAAGAATGGCAAAATGTAAATTGAAACATACTGAGGGGCCTCAAGAATATCGTCCGACCATGAGGGTCATCTGTTAGTTCGAATCGTAGGGAGGAAGTGGCTGTTACTCGTCTTCACATAGGCCACTCTTTGTTAACGCATAGATGGTTGATGCGACATGAGGATCCACCAATATGTCAGTTTTGTGGAGCTGCCATCACAGTCAAGCATATTCTGCTTGAATGTGATAGGTTGACAGATTTGAATATACGTTACTATCTTCAGGGTGGTTTAAAGAGACTTTAAGGGACGAGGTCACGGCTATCGACCGTGTCATAGCTCTCTTACGCCACCTGACTATATATATATATATATATATATATATATATATATATATATATATATATATATAATAATAATAATAATATTTAAACATTGTTTGTTCTATTTTATTTAGTTTAATTTAGAATTAGTCTAACTTAAGTCTGTAATTTTATTTGTTTTGTTTTAGATACCGGTAATTGAAATTAGTTTTAACTCTATGTTATTTTGTTTATTTGTATTTATTTAAATTCCATTTTGAAATAAAAATCAAATATAATTTAGGCAATGATAACCATATTCTGATTTTCGCCTAGAATGAAAAAAATAAAATGGTTTTATAAAAACATTGGTTAACAAGAAATACCATTGCTATTTCTTGCATAAAATGAATTGGTATTTAAATCACATTATTAATATAATATTTGAACTACTAAAACTATTTAACAATGAGTAATTCATTTTGTTGTAATAAATAAGAAACAGCAGTTGTTGTTGCTACGAGGACGTAGCATAACTTTAATAATATATTTTTGATTATTGTAAAATTGAGCATTATTTATTCTGCCCAAAAATATAAGGAGCAACAATAATGTCTGATTAATCATTAATATTTCATCTGTGTACACTAATCCAACAAATTGAAAGTGGTTTAGTTCAATTTACCAGACCACATACCCAGGCTATAAAGCCATTTACATACAAAAAGCATGTCTTTGTCCTATTCTAAGCTCACTGCGATGTAAAAAACACAAGTAAGGACGCTTTAATGTTGCTTGAGAAGAAAATAACAGAGTTTAAGTTTTCCTTTTAAGGCGTAAAATTAATCGGGACGGGAAATTCCTGAAAGCGAAATACAGGGAAACTTTTTCAACTCTTTAACGGGAATAGTAATTAAACAGCTGATTTTCGAAATTAGCTTTTTGAATATAGGCTATTGCTAATGAATGACTAGAGAAGATACCAAAGCAAGAGGTTGGCCTGTTATCGAACAGTAAATGAGCACCAGTCAGGCAGGCTTTGCTTTTACACGCATCCTTTCTATGCAGTAATCTCTACTGACACTTTCTACCCTATGCGTGATTTTGCTGAGGACTCATAAATACTTTCTATGTAACTTTCGGCAGAAGATTAACGTTTATTGGGCTCTATGTACACTTTACATTATATAAATGATTTTTCTATAACACAAATGTGTTTCCTTGCCTTTGAGGGAGATTGCTTTTCAAACGAAATGTGCATAAGATTATTAAAAATTATTAACAGAGGGTGTTTGTATTATTGTGTTGACATTTTCATACATTTAACATTCCTTTAAAGCAATTTAAGCAGTCGCCATTTTGCTTAAACAATAGTGTAGAAGATTTCTAGACAAATTTAGGTATTTAAAGTATATTTTTCTACAAACGTTGATGTAAATTTCCATCATCCAATCATTTGTTTTTTTTTTAAATCAGCTGTCAGTACAATCTATTATTTCACGGTATAATATCTCTCCCGACTCAAAAACAAACTGTTAAATAGCATACACTACATTTTTTTATCCCCTTAATAAAAAAACAAAATACTGTAATAGGTTTTTCCATAATTGTAATACACATTTTTGTACAAAATAATAATTGATCTTTCATTTATTTAAACAATATTTCAAGATTATTCTTTTAATAAATAAATTTTGTTTGAAAATTTTGAAAAGCAAACACCTATTAAAATTTAGGGCCGTTGGAAAAAGGTCCTACCTACTTTTTGTAGTTCAATTGTTGTTTAACCAATTTATAAACACTGTTACAATAACATCATCATAATTCATAGCTAAAACTGTATAGAACCTACTAATTTAAATTAAAAACTAAATTTGTCGAAATTTAGATGACATTTAAAATATAATAAATTTGCAAAAATCATAATAACAAACAAAATTTTTACTATATAGGTTATTTGTCTATTTTTATACTTAGAAATACATTATATAAACTTCTTTTTTATTTTTTAAATTCAATGTTAGCTTTAAAGGTTTTCAAAATAAATTTGTAGGATTACAAATTTACTAAGGAAGACCCTCCATGAAGCCCAAATCAATTCATTTAATTTCGTCGTAGGGCATACACCCACGCGTCTGTTCTAAAAGGTGACAAAAAGCTATCATATATTCGTCATTATGACAGGCAATGGAAGTACAAACAAAGCCATTTCTACAGCAGGAAAACTAATTCGTATTCAAGTCTCTAGAGACCGCTGTTTATATCGATCATTTCTACTTTTTATTCATAACTGAAAGAACGCTATTTCACTCGTCAAAAATGTAATAAATCTTTTTTATTCAAGTGTTTTATTAACTGATCAATAGTTATTATTACCAAAAACCATAATAATTCTAAACTTACTATTTTAGTTTTGAACTTAGTATATTTTGTTTTAGTTCTAAGACTATCGGCCAGCTCGGTTATTACGAATATAAGGGATGGGAAATGATTATGAGTTAGAATTAAATAAACGACATAAAAAATCTATGAGTTATTGTTTTTTTAGTCTTTAATACTTAGCGTAATCATGACTATTAAAACATAATAATAATTAATAAATCTGAATAATAATACATATTATTGATTCGGACATACTATTAAACAGGCCAATATTAATTATTACAACAAATTACTTATTAAAAAATGAAATAATAATTAAAGTTTTCAATGTTGAGATTTAATTGTTTTTAATTTTTTTTTAAATATAATAATAAATAATAAAACAATATTAATTAATAAAACATATTACTAATTTCCGAACAGAATAATAACTACTAAATCCTAATAATAATATTAATTAAAACATAATATTAATTATTACACAATACAAATCAAATAACTATTAAAACGTAATAGCAATCCTTGGAATATAATTGTAATTAATTAATCATATTAATACTTATTAAATAATATTAATAGTTACTAAAACTTATTGGTAATTATTAAAACATAATACTGATTATTAAAAAATAATAATAATTTATATATTTTATTATATTATAAATATTTGTAACCTTTCCGATTTTATAAGGTCTCTGCCGGAACACGAGAAAGAGTAAAAGAATGGGATCTGTTCTGAGGATTCGCCATGGCATACAGTTTTCAGTGTGAGCAATGTCTGGACAACAACGTGCGTTCGTAGTGGAAGAGTTTATTACAAATGACAGATCCGTGATCACAACACAGAGTACCCCTCGTATTCATTTTGCTATTGGTCGTCCATAATGCATTTCCCACTTAACCAATAATTAGAAAACAGGTATCAAATTTTAGAGCGACATCATCGGCATTTAAAAGTAAACCAGCAAGCCGAATTAGGACGCCAACAACCCCGGGGAACATGGATAGAGTGCGGGGGTTTAATTTAACACCCTCCCCGGAGTTGTGTTCGCAAACACGCCTTTTCTTGGATTGTCTACCAGTAGTGTTTGCAAAATACTATGCATAGAGACTTTAAAATGCACGCATACAAGATGCAAATAGTGGAAGAGTTAACTGAAAACAACTTAAACACATGGACAAATCTGTGCATCATTTCATTTCTTAGCTAGGTGACATTGGGTAGCCCCCGAGATCACATGTTTTATGACCGATGTGGATTTTCCTATGGGGTTACCTGAAGGAGAAGGTATACATTTATCGTTCCCGACATATCAATGACCTGAAGGCTGCTATCACTTAAGAAATAAACGCTATTCCAGCGAATATGATACGCAGCGTAAAGGACAACTTCCGGGATAGGCTTCGTCACTATGTGGAAAATGGAGGTAGACATTCACAAGATATCATTTTCAAAAGCAAATAAATTACTTTTCTATGTACTTTTAAATAACAAAATAATTTTTATTACATGTCGCTTTTTTTACATAAGTGAGACAATATGTTGAATTATTACACATAAATCTTCCTGTTGTCTTTTCCCATTTTCGGAAACTAGTCACTATTCGCAGATATATGTTATAATAACTTAAACACTAGTTTGTATGATCCGAATGATTATTGGTTTTCAAACATTAATTTTCTATAACTACATGAGACCTCGCTATTAGTAATAAGATGTGTTTTTGGTTTCCGGTGAGAATCTATGGAATCAAAATATTTTATTATAACATAAGATATCATAATTTTCCTTTAATTATTTATATTTAAATTGTTACATTACCATTAAATATTTTACAATTCATGGTGGCATTATAGTTTCCTTTTAACCTTCGAAGTTTACGTTAAAGATATTGATAAATACTTTTATATTAATATTTTATGGGATTTGCTTTATTTAATATTTTTTATAGTGCACTCAATGAATTTACTTCCTTCACGAAATTTTAAAGTTTATTAACCCTTGTTCAAAATTACTTGAAATTAGCTTTTGTATAATCGATATAAGATTATTATTTTTTATTGAATAATAATGACCGGAAATATTTATTCATACATTTTTAAGAACACATTATAGGATAAATAACATTTTGAGTATTTACGGGACGATTCGATAAGCTACAAACTATATTTTATTTGATCTCTGGAATCCTTTGACATTTGTCTTTGCTTTAGGCATTGTTTCTTACTGAACTGCACTTGAAGAGGCGCCCTTTAATCTACCTGAGACGAATGTCCTCTCCCCCGCCTTTCCAGAGTACCGGTGCTTAAGTTTTATGGATCTCAGATAACGTACGTGGACGACTGCCAGCTTTTCAACTCCTGTCGATTTCCTCTATAACTTACACGAAACGTCTGGATCTCATTTCTAATGTCTTTTCCTTTTGTAAACGTTTCTTGCGCTGACTTTGTAAAACAAACTACTTTACCCAGTAGAATTGGAAGCTTGACTTTGAATTAAAACTAAATTGAATTGTCAAGTTTTAGTTCTATCTTATATTTTATTCCGAAAAATGTAACTGACCACTGAAATTATGTTGTATAAGTTGGATTTATTTAAAATTAACTATAACTTGAAATTAATGAAAAAGAAAAGAAAATTGTAATTTAAAAATATATTATAATGATGCAGATTAAAAATGAACGCAAATGTTTACAGAGAAGCGTCGTTTAAGTATTCAATGTTGTCCAAGTTCTGTGTCAAGCAACTTGTGCTTCGGTAAAGTATGGTTCAGAGGTTTTGCCAGCAAATTGTCAAGTACTGTTACAACATAGTACTGAGGGGGTCGTAACTACATGAAGAATGTTTCTGTAGATTGGTGTACATCTGTAGTTATCGAAGTAGTTTGTGTTAGGAGACGAGAGGTAGTGGTCAGTGCCTCTTGTTAGGTTCCTTTGATCTTTTTCCAAAGGCAGATGTTGCTTCGTATCTCACACACTTTCTTGCTGTTATAGCTTATTACGTTCTTAGCCGCCATGGCCAAATCAAAGATCTTGAATATTCATTACAAATTGGTTTTTAAATTGACGGTAAAGTATTTAATTGGTTTTTTATGTCAAATAAACGCACTATTTCGAGAAATAGATATTTGAGAAATATGTATTCGAGACATAGATTTTTGAGAAATAGATGTAAGAAGTAGATATTTGAGAAATATATTCATGTAGTAGATTTTGGAGAAGTAAATATTTTGCTTGACTTACCCAGCTAGCTTATCTATTTATGAATTAACTAAGCTATTTAAGCTTTTTTTGCTTCTTTGGAGTTTACGTCTTTTATACCTTTTCTAAATCTGTAATCAAAAGACAAAACACAAATAAAAAATAATAGTTTAAATTCCATAAATACAACAAAATTGTAATACATCAAAAATACATTGTTAAATTACATTAATAGATATTAACAATAACTCATAAATATAAACTTCTAAAAGTAATATAACCAACGAAATATAATAACAATTTGAAACATCAAAAATACATTATTCCGTCGTATATTTTAATTACCAAAATAGATATTTTAGTCCTAAAATTTTTATAAGACGTAATTAACGATTAGAATATACAACACTATAAATACGACTTTCATGTTAGGCATTTGTATGGGAAATAGTTACTTTAGCCAAAGAAGTAGGCTATTAAGAAAATGTGTGTCAAAGGTGGATAAGCTCAATGTTAGAATTAGCCCATGTACAATCCTATTTAATTAAGTTTATTAGAGTTTTTATACATACCTAATTGTTTGCATATTTATTTAGATGGATTACGTGCCATTTCATAAAGGGTTGGTTCTTAAGATATTTTATGTCATGGTTTTAGTTTTTTACAAATATTCTTTCAACTCAACATATCAATTATATTTTTCCATTTCAATTCTTTCTTGACATCGTACAATAAAACTAGGTTATGAAGTTCTATAATACAAGACTGACATAAATACATTCAGGAATCTTGTGTACTCTAAAGGTTGTCATAGTGTAGGTTGCTTTGTTACCTTAAGGTAGGGAAATGAAAACTCAATTTTACAGCGGAAAAGTAGACTAAGAACAAGTTTCTTTAAGGCCCTTTCTCATTCTTAAACATGTATTTTGAATCCGTCACCAGAGAAGTGCTACTTCACTCAACAGTCAGCTATATACTTTGTTGTTAAATTGTATTTGCGCTATGTTCTTGTGCTTTGTTACCCGTTGCAACCTAAAATATGTAGTATGACACTTTAAAATCTTGAAAAAGACGAAGTATAGGATACGTTTGGAGTATTGTTCTTTATTAACTTGATAAGGTTTGAGATTATGATAAATTTGAAGTATTGTACTTTATTACTTCGAAAAGATGGAAGTGGATGATCGACTGAAGTATTATACTTCACTACCTTGAAATAGACGAAGTATGTGCTACGTATGAAGTAGTGCACTTTATTACCTCGAATAGGGCGAAGTATGTAATACTTTAATGTATTAAAATTTAATACCTTGAAAAGGAAAACTTATGTGATTTGTTTGATGTAGTGCACTTTATTACCTCGAATAGGACGAAGTATGTGACACGTTTGAAGTATTATACTTCAGTACCTTGAAAATGACGAAGTATGTGCTACGTTTGAAGTAGTGCACTTTATTACCTCGAATAGGACGAAGTATGTAATACTTTAACGTATTAAACTTTACTACCTTGAAAAGGGTAACGTATGTGATTTGTTTGAAGTAGTCCATTTTATTACCTCGAATAGAACGAAGTATGCAATACGTTTGAAGTATTATAATTCCCTACTTTGAAAAGAATGAAGTATGTGATACTTTGAAGTATGGTACTTTATTACCTTGAACAGGATCATAGACTTAATTTAATATGTTTAAATTAAGTTATTAATTTAATTTAATATGTTTGAAATCTTACCAAATAGTTTACAATTATTATGAATAATTCAAGTATAACATATTGTCTCATAAGCAATGCGTAAAAACATACCTTTACTAAGATCAAAATGTTGAATAATAACGATTTCTCTTTCTTTTAAAACACTCAAAAGAGTATATTTGCTAAAGGCAGCACAACCCTGGAAGCCACAATTAGGTAAATATGTTGTTGACAAAACACGGCTAATAGTAGACTGCGTAGCGCCTTTTCAGCCTTTACAATGATTTCTTTTCCATCTTTCATAAAGTCGTTAAATATAACTAACTTTTTACTTTTCCCCCAAAGAAGCTTTCAAATGATAGTATCATCCCTTATGTTTCCACTCTTCTGAACTTGTAATTATATAACTAGTAACTTCTAATAACTATATGTTTCAAACATTCTACATATATTGCCGAAGGTCCTTAACACATACACTTTGGGATTTAATCCCAAAAGAGAACAGCGTATTGTCTTGTGTTTACCTCTAAACATAAAAATGTAGTTTTGCATTGCATTATAATATAATGCTGACTACAGTAGATTAGTTGTGTCAGTTTACTCTCGTATCGTGCAATAACAATGCAGTGTAAACCAATAGAGTCTAGATCGACCTGACTGTACAAACTACTAGGTTGTACTAGATTCGAATTGTCATATTTATTGTTTCATTGTGTATTACAAATAAAGTAAACAATATATGCTACAATATTAATAAAATAATAAAGCATTGACAAATGCGTGTATAATTAAAATTAAGTTAGATTTAATGCAAATTATTTATTATTGGCTTTTAATTAGTTATTTATTTAAACAAATGAAGCATCAAGAATGTTTCAAATACTGTAATTAATAGTTAAATATCGTCGTGTTAGTTTTACAGAGATTTTATTGTGGTGCATACAATAGCAATAATAAACACGGAACAGGAAGTGGCCATTGTTATAAAGACAAAGATAAAACGATAAATCGCTAACCAATAATGTTAGCAAGGGCAAATTAAAAGTAAACTTATATAACATAGATAATTAAAACTTTGTAGTTTGAGAAAAAGTTTTACAAGTTTTCAAAACCATTTTTTCAAACATTTTATGACAGTTTAGTGTTTTTGGGGGTTTTATTGTTTAATGTTACTAAACAATTTTGCGCAGGAAGTAACTTTTATTATTATTTAATCGGAGTATCTTTGCTTTTGTATTTTCTTCTCCAAATGTATTTTTAGCTCAATTCTTACCTAAAAGTTTCTGTAATGAAAAACCTAGTCTATAGTTGATATTCTAACAAAATCCCATTGCTGTGGTTTACCGTGAAAGCGTGTCCTTCATAGAACAACTCTTATCTCTTCTATATCTCTCTCTTTTCATGCAAGTTTTATAATAGTCTAGATATAATATTTGTTGCTCTAAATAAATTTGGACACTAGAGTCTTAAGTACCTTTATTGTAAAAATTGTTCAATGGGGAGAAAAATTGTAAACTTCAAAATTACAACAAAAACATTAATTAAAATAACTAACTAATACATAAACTAATAAAATAATTCATTAAATATCAATATATACTCCACACAAGACAAATAAATGTTATTTCTAATGAATCCTATTATTTGCGATTTTACTAAAGTCAACCAAAAAGATTTATATTATCTTCAAAAGAATATTTTTTTCAATCAAGTAATTATTTTCTTTAAACTAATATTTCCAAAACTTAGTTTCCTTGAAGTAAACTACTTAAAGGACATTCCTACCAACTACAGTATTGCCTTTACGTCAGCCTCTAGACACAAAGTAAGCCCTGGAAAGCAATATAACTCATGTCAAGTTAATTTTAAGACTCAAAGCCTTTGACATCTTTACCGTCATAGGTTTTATATCTTTGTAATATTATCAACTTTTTTTTACTTTGACAGTTTCAAAACATTTTATCCCTTTATATTCAAAAACATATTTTGGGGAAAACTGTCAATAAATTTAATAAATATATTTATAATAAGTATAAGTAAGTGTACATTTATTAAAAACCTATGAATTTAAAAATTAACTACTGAAAATTGTTGATCCACTAAAATAAAAATGTTAAGAACGTCGAACACGACCTTTCAAGAATTCCTAAAAGCAGGACACAGGAAGGAATATAAGCCATCAGCATATTACAACAGAACAACCAAAACAATATAAACAAAAATGATAAACTTCAAGCAACAGATGTTCACAAACTAAACTGTTTAGACGGTAACAAATTCTACATTAAGAATCTGTTTGTCAATTCCGTTAACAAGGATAGGTTGAGGGTCGCATCCTAGTCTCAACCTATATATATATATATATATATATATATATATATATATATATATATATATATATATATATATATATATATATATATACACGTGGTACTGAATGAAGTAACGTTTAACTTCGAAACCGAGTTTTATGTAGTATAAATAAATGTGTAAATTCACACATAACGTAAATCATTATTATTCTGATTTCGAAATCTTGTGAAGGCAGTCTTTAAAAAAATAATGATACGAAATTGTACCTGAAAACAAAGAAAAGGGTTTAATATTTGTATGAAATTTTGTAAATAGAAATTACAACACATTCAAAAGAAGTACAGTAACAATTTGATATAAGGAAAAGGAATGCAAGTTGCCTTAATTACAGTCCTAGGAAGTCTTTAAAACAGGCGAATTCTCAATTGAAACTGAACTATAAAGAATTTTGACCAGGACTCTAACGACTTTCAGATCAACAACCAAACTCACAGGTTGGTAACATCTACGTTTATTAGGATGCGGTGGATATAGTAGTTCGTAAATCAACTAGAAGCTTGGATCGATTCTAATATCCGGGGATGGATAACATTAGTCGTGGGTCGCTTAAGGCATCAAAACACAAGAATGTTATATTCTTATGGATGTTATGTGAACAATAGCGCTATGAAAGTTATAACAGTAAACAAAAGTAAATAAAAAAGGTTAAATACATTAAAATACAAGCATTGGTTTTAAGTGTAAACATTGTCTATAAGAGGTAAACAGTGGCAAAACTAGGTTAGAAATAATTTCCATTATTACAAAACCGAGTACAAAAGCGATTTCAAGATTCGCAGAGTATATAATTATATTACTGATAGGTATAATGTATATAACTATATTATACCTAATTACAAACGTATAGGTAAAATGTATATAAGTATAATATATATAAGCATATTGTGTATAAGCATATTCTAGATAATTATATTGTATGTAGGTATAGTGTATATGAGTTTGTAGTATAATGTATATAAGCACATTGTATGTAGTTATATTGTGTATAAGCATATTCTAGATAATTATATTGTACGTAGGTATAGTGTATATGAGTTTGTTGTATGAAATTATATAGCCGTATATGTATAATGTAGGTCTATATTGTATATAATTTTATTGCGTATAGGTATAATGCTTGTAAGTATAGTGTATATAAGCATACTATATGAAATTATATTGTGTATAAGCATATTATGTATAATTATATTGGGTGTAGGTATAATGTATATACGTATATTGTTATGTAGGCATATTTTGTGTAATTATATTCTTTATAATTATATCGCGTATAGGTGTAATGTCTATAAGTATATTGTATAGATTAGTATATAATTTGCATTCTCCACCACTGGCATCAGCTGCTGCTTGTCCGTGTCTTTAGCTCTGAAGCTAAATTAAACTGGCCTCAGGATGTTGTTTGTATGGATAAGTTTGTTGACCAGATTGAGGAATTTTGTAAACGTCTTACTGAATATGTACAACTAACTTATAGGTCTGAAAAAGTTTGATTTGTGCAAATCTTTTTTATAATTACTATTAAACATCTCACTAATATATGACTATAAATTTTTTGATATCTGAGACTCGGCTAATATAGCTAAGCATTTGCGAAATTCACCTCATATGAAATTAGTAAAATATTTGTAAATTATCTTTAGATTTGTATTCTTGAACCCTCGAGTCTGGGCCCTATAACCAGCCCAAACTTAGTGGCAGGGAACCTCTAGATTGCAGCCCCCCTCTCAAATGGACCTGCTCTTAGTATCCCTACCGGATTGTGAAGAATCAGGATTGATCGTCCTTGTACAAAGCTACTGGGCTCTTTCCATGGATAATCGGAGAACAATGAAAAGAAAAAGTACATTCGATGTCACGTGAAAAGCAGGATTAAAATACTTGGCAATAAAGAAATTGTATGATGGAAGTATTCTGGGACCTAGGGAGCTAGATATTATTATGCTAATGTTAAGGAGAGGTATTAGCTTCCATATACTTTGTTAGTAAGGCAATGAGTAGTAATAGCATGCAATTCTTATGGTGAATACTACTAACTAAAATGGGCCTATAGAACAGAATGGGCTAACTCCGACCCTCGGGATGTGCTTCTGCATCAAACATATGATGCAGTACGTTACGCAATGCTATATACATGGTATTTAAACACTTAGATTCTAAAGATTGAGATTATCATTCAGTAAAGGCTGTTGTGCGCCCGTCTGTGCTTGTCGTGTATAGTGTGATTGTTCTATGCGGGTTAGTTCAAAAGTTAGTATTTTTTTACTTCTATTTTTCTTATTTCATTATCGGTTACATCACCCGTTTTATAAAATGTATTAATTAATCACATTATTTAAAAATCGTGTATAGTGTGATTGTTCTATGCGGGTTAGTTCAAAAGTTAGTATTTTTTACTTCTATTTTTCTTATTTCATTATCGGTTACATCACACGTTTTATAAAATGTATTAATTAATCACATTATTTAAAAATCGTGTATAGTGTGATTGTTCTATGCGGGTTAGTTCAAAAGTTAGTATTTTTTACTTCTATTTTTCTTATTTCGTTATCGGTTACATCATCCGTTTTATAAAATGTATTAATTAATCACATTATTTAAAAATCAAAACTCAAATACATATTCTCTTCCTTTAATTTTTTAATAGACTTTTATAAAATAATTAAAAAATGTAATGTTATTTCTTAAACTTTAGAAACTTAATAATTTCTACATTAAAATAGGAAATTTCCCGTTCTAACCCTCCTAACCTCTCTGGGAGCTGGATTTCAAGCTATCAAGATTAGTTCAGATCTCTACCGTCGTGGAACCGTCATGATCCTATAGAACCATTCGCGACAGCTATAACGAGAATGTATTCAGTGTGGTGACTCCTGGAAAGAACCTGGAGTATGACTAATGTGTCTTGCAGGTATCGTTGAAGGTGCTGACCACTTGCTTTCTCTGTTCAACCTCTTATTTACATTAGTTTATGCTGCAAGAATGCACTTCGGTAAAAACCATTTGTCGAATTGCAGTTTCTTTCTATAGAAATATTTCATTTGTTTATTGACTCCAAATGTCTTTGGCTTTTCAAATTTGTTTTCTTATCATGTGAAATAATTTCTCACAGTAAATCTATAAAAACATTCCTATAATTGATTCTTTATCAACTTTAAATCACAGAGGATGCGGTTCAGTTTCGTCTAAATGAAGAGATTCTGATCAATATTGACTTTGACAGGCAGTAGTTTAAACTTTTAATGAAAGAGCTATTTACGAATTCATTTATTAACTTAAATCAAAACTTAATTACACTTACAAATACCTAAACAATATTTTACATATTTAAACATGATAAATATTTAAATATATACAATAAATATTGGAAATCACAAAAGTAAATGTGATTGAAAAGAGAATTGGTATATAAGCACTTTTATAACAGTCAGAAATTTAGTTTTACCTTAAAGTTTTATATACAATATCAAAAGCACAGTGGTACAATATATTACAATGAAAATATTGGAAAGAACCCCAATACCACAAAAATAATCAAAAATAAGAAATAAAACAAGTTACTTAAGATTAAACCCTTATGTACATTTCGATGACCATGTCATCATCATCAGAGGTTCTTATTACAAAATACAATCTAGCACACAAGAAGTTACAAAGTAGAATGATGAACCATCATTTCATTTTGATTGTTCTTATCCTAAAGATTATAAATTATAAGTTACACCTATTTAGATATTAATAAAAAGTTTCAAGAATTGCAATTTATGGGAGTGAACGTTAATTTATGGGTAGCTTATGTTGACAATGGATGACGGTAAAATTTTTTAAAGCCTTTAAATAGAATGAAAGTATATTTTATGTTTATTTTATATTTTTTCATTTCAAATGTCTCGGTTATTAAATCTGTTGAGCTTTATGTATGCCCTTGGTCCGGTATTAGGAGACCAATCTTCTTTAAAGGTAATTCCTTAAAAATCTATTGCACCTCTTATCGTTTGGTTCTTTAATTGTTGCTTTTATTTGGGCCTATTTTGGAACCGAAGTATATCTTGAAGTTTAGTTTTATGAAGTCTTATCTTTCATGTTGATAAGAGTTATAGTACAGTTTTATTTATTATTGTTTCTACTTTTTTTGTCTTACTTTTATTTTTTCCTTTAATTTTAGTACTACGTTTCTTTACAACTATTTGAATTACTTATTAGTATTTAAATTCTTGTTTTGTGTTAACACAGTGACAAATCATGTCAATATTTTTTATGTGTGTATAGTTTTATTTCCTGTTTTAAAACTTAACAAGCCCGTAGAGTTAATTGGCAACCCCGAATGTGTCTTGTGCGCCAAGACTCTTGGAGGAACCTATGTTTACACTCAGTAATATTTCCACTCGATTAGGCTTAAATGAAAGTAAATATTTTAAAACAGGTACTGAGACAACACGTTTCTGACAACACTAGACTATCGTCACAAACACTAGGGCCACTTCACTTTAAGTACCTGCCATTAAAACCTGTACGATTAAGGTATTGGCTTATCAGTATCGACAACTCACTCTTAAGACCAAAATAGAAAATGATGATTGTCTAGTGGGGTATAAAACATAGTGTCTCAGTAAGTTTCATTAAGATTAACTTTAATTACAAATTCTTTTAAGACGTAAAATTATAGTTTCAACATATCATTTTCAAATTATTATCATGAAAATGTTCGATCAATCTTAAACTTTGTCAGTGATAATATTTGTTTGCTCATTTAGAGGTATGTAAGCAGTGTTTTATTTCGTCTTGTGATAGTGATATTTGGTAGTTAAATAATCTCCTGGCCTCATTAAATACTCCAATTATAGACTGTTATAAAGAAAAAAAAAATCATAGATTCGAAATTTAAACAAATTTTCTGTAAAATGAATGAATTAACCACGGGTGGAAACAGAAATCTTTATTTTGTAAAAGAATAGCTGTGTTGTGACAGGCTGCTATAATATTTCCGTGACGTTATAAGGACGACTAACTGCTAACTATCACAAACTTGATTGCTTCCATACCATTGATGAAGTTTACAATGGGGCACAAATTTCCAAAAGATTCTAGTTTACGTAACAATTAAAAACCTTTCTTTTGAATTATATGGTGACAAGGAAGATAGTAAAATATGTAAAATAGTAGTTTATTAGGTAGACAGACTTTTGAAGTAGGTGGAAAAACTAGACCAGATTTGAACTATATATTTATTTCACTATTTATTTTATTAAAATAAATCTGTCAAAATTTTATTTTAATCTTTTCTGGGTTTAATTTTTAAAAATAACCTTACTTTTTAACCTTACATTGTTACATTGTCATAGACATTAAATCTGTATGCCATGATACAAAGTTCTAGATTGTTTGGGAAAAGGACAAAATTAGTTTCTAGTTTGAAAAGAAATCGCTAAAGAATCATAGTCATTCCTTACGATCTCAAATAACAATAATTGTGCAGTTTGTTTTTTTTACACAATATATATTTATTTACATAAACTCCCACGCTATCCCATGACGCAGGGTACTGGTCAATATTCAGGTTCAGAATTGAATCATGTAAATATGCTGTATCCATTATTGTTTTATTATGTAATAATACATTGTTGCATTAATATAGTAATTATTGTTTTAATATGTATTAATACATTATTGTAATAACATAGCCATTATTATTTTGTAATATTGATGCAATAACTGTTTAAAGTAAACAATTCATATAAAATGAAGTACATTCTGGATTGATAAACAAAGACAAAATTATAATATTCTTTCTAATTTACAAAAAATTGGTTTTGATTAAATCTAATTTTGAAAATAACACTTCACCTCCATGACTTCTCTAATGATGTCTCATAAAAATAATTGATTTGTTTTCCATACGTCAGTTTCATTTTTTTCATATAATAAATTCTTTTCTAATACTGCTTAATCAAGCGACAAAATAAGGAGAATAGTATTAATGAAGGTTTTAGCTTTTTTATCATTTAAGTCTGAAGTACTCTAAAATTTATTCAAGAGAGGATTATCATAAGTCTATTGGTTACATCTTCAGTATGTGCACCTCCAGTGACGTAGGGGATAGGATATACAACGTTATAGTATAGGGCAGTCAAATATTATAGTTGCTGACAGCTACCTACAATAGGCATAGCGATTTTTTTTTATTTTTAGTTTTACTGTTTTTAAAAATTATAAAATAATTAATCACTTTATAGTGTATCGTCCGAATTTCGGTTACATGTTTTGATATTTTTCAGTTAGGAATTATATTATTAAGACCTATAATGCAATCATATTGACCCCAAATTACACTGTAGGATAATCGGCGACCCAGTTGTAGAAAAAACGGAAGTCTCCTAATACCTTTCTGCTGACCCTTTTAGTTTGGCAATTCTTAAAGCATCCCTCATATTGTAGCTCAAACTAAACATAGCATCAGTGTCGGCTTTGGGAATCCCTTTGCATATGAAGGATTTGTCCACATTATGTATATGAGTTATGCGTCCATAGCTTATTGCTGTGGAAATTTGTTACTATTTTAGTTACTTTTACAACTTGAATAATTATTATGTCCTATTGACACGTAACAAAATGATACAGAGCAATATTTAAATTATTGTTGTAGTAATATTTAAAACAATTATTTGTTTCACAACAAACCACAGGGTGGTGTTATGATGTGAATCATATTTAAACACACTAACAAGCTTATTCTCTTACACAAATGAATATTAGCATATTGTTTATAATGGGTCTTTCGACTTGAGAGATCTGACCCTTCTGATTCTCAACCATTTCTTACACTGGGAACGAAACACCTTTCCACTTCTGTAGTACAAGACAACGCCCTGAATGAATCTGTCCTTAACTCGTGACTTCTGCTCGAGTAGGTGACCCGTCTGTCCCTGGGTAACCTGACATTTCGGATTTTCCAGAACTACTCGGAACTGGCGGAACCTTCCAAGTGGTTAGGTTTTCTGTTCATCAGAACCCCTGATTGGTTCCGTCCAGTTGGTTGAATCGGTTTTCACTCTCGTTGGCCTTACCAAAAGACCGGACCTTTAGACTAGGTGTTTGTTCCGGGCGGGTGTAAACCCATCCCGTTAGACTTTAAAAGCCGATAGTATGGAACCGGAAATGGTTAACGACGAATGTCTTTACGCAGGGTAGTGAAGAAGAAGCGGGTGAAATGCCTATTTGTGACCCACGCCAATTAAGCCATTGCTTACTTTTTTCTTACACTTAGATTTAGATAACACTCCTTATAACATACAAGTTCGTAAATGATATGTCTATATTACTCGAAAGCAGGAGATGTTTACAGAATGTCAACCTTTTCTCTACACCCCAAACCCAATGCAGGTAAGTATTTACCCATCTCCCAATCCCTATCTATACCTATCGAGATATCCCTCACTGGATGCAAATTGTTACCGTAACAGAAGTTTACTTCTCAAACAAGAATATCTATGTGAACATTTTATTTTCAACAAAAGAGAGAAAGATGAAAATCGAAGTAGAAACATGTCCTCCCTTTATCAGTGTGATATATGACGTAATACTGTGCCACCAAGTAGAATTGGACCGAATACTAAACATATGACATCTGACAAGCTCTTCCCGGAATATTTATGTCTAGATGAATAACTCCTCGCCAAAGACCGGAAATATATTTTGCATATTACGAAAGAAATCTTCTATTTAGCCAATCAGTATTAAACCTTACTTAAAATGATCACAGATGGCCTTTTACGTTTGCGGTTACAACACCACACCATCATAAAGTTAAAATATGTGGGAGCCGTATTACTTACCTACATTTTCTTACTAGCGCACAGGAGGAAATGATTTTAGCTTTTAAGATCACCTACTGTTTTAGAAAATGGGCCTTTTTTTAATAAGTTGAGTAATTTTTATTGCTAAAAATAAAATGTATTCAATGTAGTAAGTAATTTTGTATAAAAAATAAACAATAATACTCAAAAAAGTTACATTAGAAATAATAGTACCTCGATAAATAATTTAAATTTAAATTTTCCAGTTACAAGTCTAAATTTAAAAACAGAAAATAAAGAGCAATAATCTAATCGCTCAACACTAAATTTTCTAACAAAAACAAATTCAGGTAGCAGAAGTCTTAGTGATGAACAATATAAAATAAAATAAATGGAATTCTATTTTCTCTAAGCCGCAGGGCAGTATTTGACCGTCTCGCTGTGTGTACGTCTACAGTACATTCTAATTTTGAGCAGTGATATCTTATACGGAAGAGATATTACATCGTTTGTTTTTTTGCTATAAATCTTTGTTGTAAATCTTTTGTAACCTTATTAAAAGTTATAATAAATTGTTATTTGAGTTTGGTTATTTGAAAAGGAGTTTTTAATGAAGTATTACTGCGATATACACCTTAATAATTTACCATAACTCATAATTTTTATGGTTGTCATTGTTGGTGCAACTGTTAACTTGCGAATGAATTCCCGTAAGCCGTCGGAAAACTTGAATGTACTTTAACACAAATATAGCCCTGTAATGGATGTGGAAGGAAATTTTTGTTGAAATAGATAAGTTAAGTTGTCTATTAAACCTATAAACTATATGAAGTTATTGTTTTACGTTGTGAAATCTTAATATCAACTATCAGTTCCTTTATTAAACCTCTTAAATAGGTCCATACTACCATATCTAGCTACAATTGTTTTAACTAAATCAAAAGCGAAAACCATAAATTCCCCAAATGAATCCGGCTTTTACCGCAACTGATCTTACTATTTTGAGTTATAGTTTGCGGAAAGACACTGCGAAAATATATAAAAGAAGAGCACAATATAAGATTTCAGTAATTGATGAAAGCTGTAATGAAAATCGTCCGGAAGAGTTTAAAATCTGGTACAAAAACAAATCCTAGATCTGTTAAACGAAAACACTCCGAACGGTGAAAAGGGTCAGGAAGGGGAGAAACAATCTTCTCACGTAACCTAAAGGCTGCAATTTGAAGTGCAACTCGATACTAAACAATGCCAAGTGCAGGAAATGTCAAACGATTTGAGAGAGGAAACATAAAATAAATTGATGTTCAAGGAATAAAGCTTTAATTACAATCGACAGACAGATACTGCATACAGACTTTGCATAGGCTCAGGGCCACAAAAACTGACTGAAACAGCAGGAAATGTCTTGGTAGACAGACGCTGCATAACCTCGGGGACCATCAAAATCCCTCTGTTTCTGACTAACTGAAATGGCAGTCAGTGTCTTGATGGACAGACACTGCATAACTTTAGGTGCCATAAACATCCCTATTTTGTTGACTAACTGAAACTAGAGCCAGTGTCTTGGTAGACGGACTTGTCAATCCTAGTGGGCATGCAAACGCCTTTCCGTATTTGACTATGACAGGCAAATTGTTAGTTATACTCGTTATAAAAGCAGAAAACTAATATTAGAGGTTTAAAAGTATTTTATTAGGTTTTGCACTAAAATGATTTGCTGAGATTCTTTAAATGAAATAGCTGAATATTTTTTCGGTAATTTTTCTGTAGAAGTTTAAGGACGCTTATTGCATACTTTGACTTGCAAATTCGTGTAACCCTCGTAACCTGGAAATGTCAGGGAATGATGAGCTATCTCAAGCATTGCCCTACTAATTGATTAAATTAAACATATATGAGGTACAATTATGTGTCTCCTTCCAGATTTATTAAAACAAATTAAAGCAAACATTGTCAGTGGCAGACCTAAAGGTAACGATCAGGAACGAAATTCTTTCTCAGATCCCTTAATTCCGTAACTTTCTCATAAACAATACCAACTTAAATATATAATTAAATATAAAATAGAGTATAAATACTATAACTAATATGCATTATCATATTTTTCTACATATTTGCACTGTCGCCTGAGGCTATCGGGACATAAACGTATAAATGCTTTTACGATATTCTGATGAATTTTCTATGTTATATAAACTCTTTACTTATTTCATTTAAAAATATACTTGAAAATCATTGATTGAAAGTTGTGAATAATAGAGTTTTATTTAATACAAAATATTGTGTCATTAAAAATTATTATTAGTTTAATAAGTTATATATTAAAAGGGTAAATTTATGAAGCTATTTATTATTATTATTTTATATTTACTTTTTTAATTCCCAAAATCCATTTAATTCGTTGGAACTTTAATGAAAAGGAATTAGTTATATTTATTTTTAGTTTAAAAACCTGTAATCACAAACATTCTATTCAACTTTTTCTAATTTATTACATACATTAATTTCCAAAATACCAGTTTGAATATTTACAATAAAACAATATTTTACAACGAAGAAAAATAACTTATTAAGTTTTGAAATAATTTAACGTCTTGTTTACTTAAAATAATGACCATTCCATTTCACAAAAATAGAGATCCTATTGACCTAAAAAACAAGTGATATGTCTTGAAATAATTCCTAGTAACATTTTATTCATAATGAGAATTTATTTCCATTAAACTGTCGACTACACGTTCAATCGAATTGAACAGGTCAATGTTAGGTAAATTAATACGAAATTGTATATTTTTAATATGGTTCGATGTAAAGGAAGAAATAAAATCGAAGTAGGGTATATATTTATGATGAAATATTTTGTTTTTTGTTTTGAACTTGAGTTTTAAATTTAAAATGTGATAATATAAATTAATTTCAAAATTTTTATAATGAAATAGGTTGAGTTTTTTCACGTTTTCATTATAATACATGTATGTTTTTATACATATGTATATTTATTGTACAACTCCAACTATCCGAAACCCTTTTTTGATTTTAAGGATAAAGTTAGGATGGAGACGTACTGCAATATTTAAATAATCTGACACAATTAAATAAATCAAAAAATAAATCTAAATCACAATTTAAATATAAAAATAGATGCTGTCTATTGTAATCATGTGCTATTAGGCTTTCTTCCGCTAGTGTAGGCGCAGCGCAAACATTTGGATGCTGAGTCACCGTTTTAATGCAGTTCTGTAGAGTTGACTGTCGTACGTGGACACGCAGCCAGTATGGTTCAACTGTCACTACTGGTTGTGATTAATCTGTCAGCGTGTCCTCATATAACTCCGTTGCTTTGACTGTGTGTGTGTTTCGACCTTCCCCATAGCTTCTAAATCTAAATGGAAGAAATATGTCATCGTTAGAGGAGAAACTAATATTATAGATCAATCCGATTACTATGGTTAATCAGATAATCAAATATTAAAGGAGTAACGGGAAAACAGTTGGCTAAAGTGTTGGCAATCAAACGATTAGAAATATTAAAAGGACTAAACCTATACTTTTAAACTTCGTGTCATTTCTTTAAAATAAAGATGAATATTCTTCATAGAAGCCAATGAAGGCACCGAAAGGTGAAGAATTAGACGATCCCGTTTTCAAGTATACATATATGCAGTTTTACAAATAGATACTTTATAGTCATATAGATATAGACATGGATGTTTTACATATTCGTTGTTTTTACATATAGATACTTAATGTCAATATATATATATATATATATATATATATATATATATATATATATATATATATATATTTAAACGTAGATATAAGTGAAAACGAATATTGCTTTTAGCGTTAACTTAGAAATTTCCATGTTTACTCTTTAGAAAACGTCTGGGTAATTAAATCTATACACAAGAGTATCACGTGCATATAAAACCCCTCTTTAAGTTATATTTTCAAAAATGCTTATGTTATTCTGTAAATGTTATGAGAAAGGTTAGTTTCCTAAGCTATTTTAAATATAGGTTTAATCAAATCCTAAGTTTATTCTTTAACGAATGTATTTGTTTTCTTCAAGTGTTTAATATACAGTTCGTTCCAATATGAATCGACTGTAGCTAATCACCCTTATTTGAATATTACAACATACAGTAATTATCACTATTATTATAATTAACATATACAATGTATAATTGACTTTCGGTTTAGTTTATGCAGGAAAACCGGATTCTAGAAATGAATTAGCTGAAGATTTCTTGTGTAATATTTCTGTAGAAGTTTAAAGACGTTTGACACAAACTTAGACAAAATTCCTTTAATCTCCGTACCTTGGAAATGTCAGGGATTGATGAGCTGTCTCAAGCGAATTCGTTATACAACTTTCTGAATTGATTAAATTAAACATTCATACCGTATATTTAATATAATTTTCAGTTTAGGGTATATTATATTTAAATAATAATAACAAAGTAAAGTAAACATTACCAGTCTCAGACTTAAAGGTCACGAGACCACGAGAGGAATTTACTTCATACCTTTATAAGGTTTATTGTGACAAAACAATTTTAACAAAAAAGTAAATTAAAAATACATTTAAAAAAAAAAAATATCATAAACATATTTTTGAAATGCTTACATAGTTCTTTGAGGTTATTGGAATTAAAATGTAGAAATATTTTTATAAGAACCTGACGTTCGTTCTGTATTATATAAACAGAATTGATTTATTTCACTTTAAACTTTGCTACAAAATTGTAAATAGATATTAGTGCTTAAGAAATTATAACTAATAACAAATATTTTGTAGCTAACACCTAATATTATTAGAGTTTACAAATACAATATATATGTGTTGAATATTCTTACATTTGGGCTACCCGGCGCAGGTTTATGTGCCAATTAAAGTATGAGTTTATCTCCAAGAACCATATCTTGTTTTATTCATTAGAAACACGTTTTAATTAGTTATATGAAAAAATTCGTTCTATTGTAATGTATAAGTGTTAGAATTTCTTCGTTTTAACTTCGTTGCATTTATAAAATGTCGTTTCCATTATACTCTATGTCAATGAAATTGAAAGGAAATTCTCACATACAGGATTTACAAGAATAGATTTGGAACAGTGTTACTCTAACCAACGATATAACTGTATTATTTTTTTAAGAGAAGTATTAATTTACACGGATATTTTTATGTGTGTAAGGATATATACGATATAAGGTTAAAAATTAACAAGTTTTTACAACAAAAATTATGTTCCGTAGACTATTCTGGCCATCAATTATAAAAACCTAACGTAAGTTCATATTTTCCTTGATGCATAAATATATATGGGACACTGCGGTAGGAGGACTAGTTTCTGAAACTGTCACCTAATAAACCATAATTTAGACATTTCCCTTCAATAGAAGTTTTGAATAATAACCTTCTCCAAACCGTAGATGGTGTACGAGGAATCAAGAACTATAAACCATTTACAAATAATGAACAAATTATTAAAGCCGGATAAATATCGTGTCAAAAGTATATTTATTTAGCGCAATGTTTCGGCAATTAATTTTTTGGGCTTATCAAGCCTGTTTCCCTATAAAGAGCAAAGTCCTTACATTTAGAGTTCAAATGAGTAATGTGAGGGGGCAAAACATCAAGCCCCTACACTCTACCAAAAATTCGTTGGGCTAAAGCTCTGCTAACTCGTCTTGCAGCACTACTCACCGTGGTAACGCGCAACAAATTACTTGCACGTTACGCTAAATAAATAAATAAGCTTTTGGTTAATTATACAACCGACTTATCATTCATTCAATGCTTATTTCGAGGGCTCTAATAATCATGAATAATTTACAAATAATTAATTTAAAGCAATTACCCGGAATTATCTGCTTTTAACCTCGTTACAATATAGGCCTACACTGAGTTTCAGGTAAAACTTTTTATCTGTTTGCTGTAACTATTTGATGCACATATCGTGATTCTATATTCGATTGATTAATCGTTTTAATACGCACAAGTAATAGGAATGGAAAAGCGTCACCTTCAATGTAGATGGTTTCACGACCTTTCATTGGTAGTGTTACACCTAATACGTACCTTATTTTTAATACTTCTTTTTATATTTTTTACGATAAATAAAGTTAACTAATAATAATATTACAATAATTAAGGGTCTGTGAACCTGTTTTGGAGCTCTACGGTTGGAATAAAATCTCCTGTTTATTTACTTCAAGATTCAACTTGGACTTGGATCCGGGCTTGAAAATATCGCCCCAAATTAAGATTCATTTATATTGTTTAAGAAAGTACCAAGTTCAGAAAACGTTTGTGTCTTTGAAATAAGATAATAATAACGCAAAAGTTAAATTAAAAGTTAATCTTTTCAAGCGGTTTCTAACAACAATGTTCAGGTTACTTTAAAACATTAAATAAATTAATTTACAATTATTCTATCATTATAAATTCCCTCATTGTGTTTTACAGATGTCATGCCTTGCATCGTATAACAGATGTAAAATATATAAATTTGATTACATTATTTAAATAGAAATATATGTTAGGCCTGGTTCCATCTTCATCAGGCCGAACTGATGGCTTACCAGGTTCAGAACGTTCAAATATATCGATAACTAAGCGGCAACAAGGTAGTTACTTAAAAAGACCTTCCTTCAACCTTTAAACGTGTAAATAATGCAAGAAAATCGAACCTAATTACAATTGAAGTAGCAAGAAAGAAATATTTAACGACATTGAAAGATATCTCATACCTGACCTAAAGTTGAAAGCTTGAGGAATTACAATGGAGAAGCCTAAAACAAAACACCAAGTAACTAAAAGAATTGGTTATAGTTCTTCTAGCTCATACATATACATATGATGAATTAGATTTAAATTATGTTTCGATATAAAACCCACACTTGTATTAAAAAATTTTATTTTCTAACGTGACAATGCTAGCAGCCATTTTGTAGTTTAGTAAAGCTATGCCCTTGTCCAGGCAAATTTCCATGATAGATCTAGAGGATTTGAAATTTTAGGACTGACTTTGTAGACAAAATAATGGTTTATAAAGCAACTCTGTTATGAAGAAATAGTTATAGACAAAAACAAATAATTCCTTGAAAAAGGTTTATATTATTTTTCTTAGTTAATTTCAACTTACAACGAAATTGCAAGTAAGGTTGCACTTCTATATACATATATGGGCCTAATCATAAGTTTTTCTGGTCTGTAATATTTGACGTGGAAAAATGGTCTTTAGTCTTAGTTTTAACCCTCCTTTTTTGTTGAAATAGAAAAAGAGACATGTTTACCATTTTTAGATGTTCTAATATCAACAATAAACAATAATTTAAGTTTTAACAATTATAGAAAACCAACACATACGAGCAGATATATCACCAGTGATTCATTTCACACAATATCACACACAGATGCAGCGTTCAATTCTATGGTTCATCATTTAATTAATTTGCGTTTATCAGAAGAAAATTGTAGAAGTGAGCTGAATTACATTTATAGTGTAGGAATATTCAATGGGCACAGTGAAATGTTTATACATGAAATCCACAAAAGGGTGAAAAAGGACAATAAGAAACGTGAGAAGTACGTTGAGAAGAAATAGAAAAGGAAAAAATAACACACCATCCTCTACCGTGTAGTATATTAAGAAATTCTCTGGAAAAACATAGTAAGTTGAACTTGACAAATTTTACCACTGCAAGTACCCTAAAGAGTATTTATGGAACCATAAAGACGCCATACCTAACTAAGAAAAATAAGGAATCTACTGCCTGAAATATAGCAAGTGCTCTCTGAAATATGTAGGCCAAACAAAAAGAAGTATTAAAATTAGGGCTAAAGAACATTTTTCCCACGTTAAATTTAACAGACCGGAAAAATCTGCGATAGCGAAACATTGTTTAGACGAAAAGCATGAAATTAAAATATACGATTTAACCTTGTTAAAAAAACGTTGCTAAGTGTAGTAAATTGGATGCGTGGGAAACTTTTTATACGATTAGGAGTAAAAATAGTATTGTAAATAATAAGTCAGGCTTTATTCAGAATTTTATATTAATGTAATTAATGCGACACAACAAATTTCCATGTAAGCTGCATTAAATTTTTAATTTAAGATAAAATAAATTCACTAGGTATCCAATTGTAGTCTTTAAGTCAAAAGTGTCTCTCAAAGAATCCACTACCCCGAGAGGAGCTTAAAAGGCTTATAGGAGGCTAATAGGTTTTTGTAACAAATTCAGGGGTTGGTTCCCTTGAGAATTTTATTCCTTGAGATACAGGTCTTGAACTAGGGTTCGTAGTTAAGGGATAAACCATTACTTCCTTACGGACGAGGAAAGTCCATCGAGGTGAGGTTTGTAGAGGGCTTAGCAAGGGTAAGGTAAAGTGAGGGAAGGTCCGTAAGAAACATTTGGTTAAAATGTTGAAATAAAAATAATACTTAAATATTAATTAACTATTTTGTTTATATGTAATTATGTGTATGGTTGAGAATTTAATATAATTAAGGGATTAGGTATAAAACTTATATTTTGATGTTTGATATATTGTTAATAACTGTTATTTTGACTGGTGGACGTAGCAACTTGTCTCTCTCTCTCTCTCTCTCTCTCTCTCTCTCTCTATATATATATATATATATATATATATATATATATATATATATATATATATATATATAAATCTAGCCATAATTATAGTTAATAAACCTAAACAAATAAATAAATCAATTAATCAATATATATATATATATATAAGTGTAACCTTACTTTCACATTCGTTACAGTTTGTAGTTACAGTTTGCAGTTACAGTTTGTAGTAGTAACACTCACAGTTGATGATGACTTTGCCATTGAAACACGTATGAGTTTTGAAATTAATAATTTGTTATTTTTGTGTCTTTTATTTGTTTTATATATTCTTTATTTTGAAAGTGTTATTGAACCAAGTATATATATATATATATATATATATATATATATATAAGGACATAAATCTTTATATATATATAAGGACATAAATATATGAAGCGCAATATAAAAATAATAATAATCAATATTTGATAATAAAAAGTTATAAAATTTAAGGAAAAAGCCGTCATGGAAGTATATTTAAACCCTACAGAGAGAACATAACTATTGTAAATGTCAGTTTAGTGTTGTAAATCAGTCTATTGTACGTGTTGGCAATACTAGGGTGTGGATTATTTTATAAAGTTAAACTATTTCTCCGAACAAGTGTACGGAAAGTTAGGCATCTCGAGGAGTCAAAGATCTCATAAAAGTAGAGTATGACGGCTAAGTAACGTGAAAATTCAAACCACGAAAACCGTTGGCCGAACGTTACTTGTTGAAATATTTTAAAAGTTAAACTCTGATTGGCTTATATACCACAAGGGAGGATTAAATGATTGTTATTTAAAAGGACCAACATCGGGAAAAGGGAATTACGTTTTGAGTTTGAAGTTGGTAGGGACATTTTTTAGAGGCTCCTAGAAGGTTCAAGTTAAGAGTGATTTTTAAGGTGGGATTTTTTTATATTAAAGGAATATCTAAGGGAGATCATAAATAATTTAAAACGAGTTACAGGAGTTTTGATATAAAATGTAATAATATGTAATTTGAGTGATCAGAATAGCACTAAAGAGAAGGGGCTTGGTAAGGAATTAATATATTTTGTGCACAGGGATAGAGTTTTGAGTTAAATCCCAAGAGCAACTGATGGAGAAGAAAAGACTCTCAACACATAAGTAGGGCCTACAACAAACTTTATTGGATTATATTTTCAGCCAAACAGAAAGATTTAATAACTTATTCAATTACAGTACTTATCATTTTTAATTAATTCTCCTTATAAATTTTAAACAAGTTTTGTATATTACCTTTTTTATCTAAACAGCATAACCAAATTAAATTATAATTATGAGTATATATCAGTCTGTTGATTCTCAGTTCTTTACAGAGAATATGGTCAAACAGTTCATCAGCCAGGTGTGTGGCTCGTGAGGTGTGCTACATTTCACCAGCATTGATACATTAGAACAATGTTGTAATCAATCTGTTATAATCAGTACAGTATTGAAGCGAATAAACTCAGAATGGGTAGCTGAGTCTCAAGTATGACATACATAACCATTAGGCGGTTACATCCAAAGCTAGCCAACGTGATGACCAGCACTTGGGGAGTAGAATTCTATGCATACATAGGACCCGACTCAGGAGCGTGAGTGACCGTAGACACACAATTTATTAACATTTTTTAACAGAAAATTTAAATTTTAGGTGTGGGTTCATCTGAGCGCGCCTGACACTGTTCAACACAAATTTAAATGAGTTCCAATAAATGATCATTTAATAATATTTTTTAGTACCAAATATTAAATATTTTTAGTGTGGATTTATTTGGTCGCACCTGCCACTATTTAAGAACTTATTTCAATCAGTGGTAAACAATTTAATAACATATTTTCATAGCAAATATTAATTAATTTTTAGTGTAGGCTCATTAAAGTGCGCCTGTAGAGGTGAGTCAATATAATAAATGTTTTCTATAAACTATATTATTTCATCATTAACTACGTTAAATAGATTCTATTAAGACTTGTGTTAGATACATTCTTTCAGATAATTATTCTTTCTCTAGGCCAAATGTTCTAAATAAGCCCTGACTGTACATTTTGCACAAAGAAATAACTTCGGCTTCCAAAATATTGTAAAAGTATAAAGTAAATATTCAGTCTATATGATTTAGAAATCTCTCACATTTACAATATTTCTCCCTTTCATGCAGACCTAATCCTTATTTAATACAACAATATAACGGTTTACCTAAGGCGTTATGATCCTGGAAGAGGAGGTTTGATATAATGTTTGGTAAAATTCCTTCCAGTCATCCTTTTTGAAAGTACGGCTTTGTTTGTAGTGCAAAACCATTATTTTTTAAAGATCTAAATATAAAACAGAAGTATAAACGTATTTCAACACAATGTCCTACCCCAGGGAATTGAAAATATTATACTATACCAATAACTTCTCAATTAAATGAGTATCAAACTTGGTAAAACCTTTCCCCAAAATACCAAAGTTCAAGATCACGTAATGTTTTACCTCGAAATCATTTTATATTTAGCAATTGAATATTTTACGAAAAAATTCAAATACATTCAGACTTTTAATATGAAATACAAGTATAGACTTACTCCAATACACTAATGTCCTCCAATAGACTTACTCCAACACGCAGATGTACTCCAATAGACTTACTCCAACACACAGATGTCCTCCAATAGACTTACTCCAACACGCAGATGTACTCCAATAGACTTACTCCAACACACAGATGTCCTCCAATAGACTTACTCCAACACACAGATGTCCTCCAATAGACTTACTCCAACACACATATGTACTCCAATAGACTTACTCCAACACACAGATGTCCTCCAATAGACTTACTCCAACACACATATGTACTCCAATAGACTTACTCCAACACACAGATGTCCTCCAATAGACTTACCCCAACACACATATGTACTCCAATAGACTTACTCCAACACACAGATGTACTCCAATAGACTTACTCCAACACACAGATGACCTCCACTTGGGTATTGGAAAGATTATGTCAAAGTTATTAACTTCTCAGTTTTGTGACTTACATTTTCATAGGTTTTCAAATAGTCTGTTTTACTCAATCTACTAATTCCAAACGGTTTTAACTCATGACTCCCTTGAGGTAAAATTATTTTCTAGCTTCGGCGCTATAGAAAATTTGTCATTAGTTTTAATATTTCTGTAAAATTCAGAAATATTGTCTAAATATTTAGTTGTAAAATAGTTCTTACAAAATCGGTCTTGGTTGAATTTAAGTACAAATATTGCTACACTTAGATAAGCTCATACTTACTAGGAAGTAAATTATAACGTAAATTCCTTAAAAAATAAATTACCAAGTTTCAAAACATTTACTATTTATGAGTCTTGTATAGCGTTTAACGGATCTGAAGCATTAATTATCAGAGACTATGTTTACACTTTCGTTATATATACAAAATATTTATAAACTCACAAATCAATCACATGTGGCACTTTTACATGTCTTTGTGATAAGAGCCAAAACGCTTTACTCGCCAGTTAGCTTTTTATGTCGGCTTTTATGTCGCCAATACCTTTTAAACAATGTCGGGCCAATTAGATCAACAGAGTTTATTTAGGGACATTGACGCTAAAATAAATGTCAGGCCAATTGGCCTGGCAGATAGGAAATGTGTTTTCGTACTTTAGATATGATAGGGGAACAAAAAATAGGTACACATTATTTAAGAAAATGCTTAATATATTTTGCCAATGCTCCGGGAAAACGCTGTTATTGTGTTAATAAATTTTCAGCTAAAGTGTTAAAACTGTAAATCGTAATACATGATCAACTAAACGGCAGTAAAAAAAAAAAAATGATAAGAAACAGAACAGTATGATGGAAGATAAAGCTAAAGCAGGGTTCTTTACTAGAATTTCTTTGAGAGCCAAATAGATTTCAAAACGTTTTCCTGAGGCTTGCAAGTAAAAGTGGCGTTAAATAACTTACAAACAGTATGATTATAAAATAAGAATATTACTTCGCTAAAATAAATCAAATGTTTTGTATATAAAAAGTATTAAAATATATTTGCCTTAACTCCAGAAATTGTTGATTCTTTAAAGCATATGGGCGAAATCTTTCACAGCTCTCTAAATGACATCTATATTATCAGGTTGGAAAGAAACAAATTCTGAAAATGTCTTCAACGTCCTCACTCGTTAACCTATACCTGTACATGCTTTTTATGAGCTTTGGCTTATCGAATGTAGATTCACAGACATATGTAGATACAAAAACACATGATATTATCTGAGCACAGTCACTTAAGGTAGTAAAATTGTCCTTTGTACTGCTGTTTTAATTCTTAACAGTCTGATAGCCTCAACAATTCATTCTTAGGGCCGCATGAGGCCCGCTGGGCGCGTAATGAAGATGTCTGGGCTAATATATTAGGATGGACCCAGATGTTAGAAAAAATCAAGACTTATACCTTAGCTAAAAACAAAACTACAATTATACTAAATAATGACGAGAGTTAGAAGTAACGGAACCGGGATAGGGTTAGGACATGTAAGAAACCACCGTGTCTCTAGACGGGCAAATAGATGTAATTTTATATTTTATTACACTAGGAGACGATTTAGTGACAAAATCAAGACTAGGTAAAGCCAGCACATACCCGCATTGACTTTAAATTGCCAATAAATATAAACTTTACATGTTAGCTCAATCATGTTGGAACTACAGTCAGTTGAAGTGATGAATAGAGTCAAGAGACAATTTTAAGTAACCGCGTCGAAATAATGATGAGAGTTAGAAGTAACGGAACCGGGATAAGAAACCACCGTGTCTCTAGACGGGCAAATAGATGTAATTTTATATTTTATTACACTAGGCGACGATTTAGTGACAAAATCAAGACTAGGTAAAGCCAGCACATACCCGCATTGACTTTAAATTGCCAATAAATATAAACTTTACATGTTAGCTCAATCATGTTGGAACTACAGTCAGTTGAAGTGATGAATAGAGTAAAGAGACAATTTTAAGTAACCGCGTCTATAGAAGGGCGAATAAATCAAAACATTTTATCTTAGCTACCTAGGAACTATAGTCCGACGATATAATGGCTAGAGTCAGAGAAAACGGAACTGAGATCAGGCTAAGATATGCAGAAGCGGCCGTAATGACTAGAGTCAAGAATAACGGAACATATAAGAATAAAATATTAGAAAGGAAACAATGACTAGAGTCATAAGTATGGAACATAGATAAGGGTAATATATTATATAGCAGTTTTTCTCTAGATGGGCAGATAAAACAAAACTTTACATCTTAGCTGACTAGGAACTACAATAGGACGAAATAATGACTAGATTCAAAATTAAAGGAACATATAAGAATAAAATATTAGATAGTGGTTTCTCTATAGATTGAAAATTAAATCAAAACTTTACATCTTACTTATCTAGAAACTATAATTAGATAAAATAATGAATACAGTGAGAAAAAAATATGTTTTCCTGTAACTTTTCATAGTAAAAATTAAAACGTTATACCTGGTAAGGGACTAATTAATGACGCAAGCCTGTCACATATGTTTTTAAATGTAGACTCATCCATAAATTGCTTCCGTGTTACTATTTGCTTTGTCGTAATAGCTCACATAATATTTCTGTTTAAAAGTAAACAAACTATGCACTTCTTAGTCAGAAATGTAAGAAAACAAATTTATTGGTATTATAAAGCGATTAATTAAATTAGAAAATTAATATAAAGTAAATATACGAACCAAAAATTAATGATCCATAATTAGCACTTTTTAATAAATATTAATTAATAATTACAATCCAACATTTACATGCAATTATATCTTAGCAACCGGAACACTATATAAGAGGTTTGCGCTGAGAGCCTGCACTGTAGTCCAGAAGCTTATACCACGTAAGTAATCTAACCAATATGAACTATATTTTCTTATGTTATTATAAATTATTAATATATTTTATTTTTGTACTTGTATGGACTCTGTAGCTACATTGGAGTCCTAATGTTGTCACAGAATTACAAAGAACTATGTAGTTAGTTTTGAAAATGCTGATATTAATCATCAACGAAAAGGTTTACCAAATTAGTAAAATAAATTAAATATTCTTGCAATTTTTGTGTTGTACATCTTGAGGTTTTTGTCAAGTTAATACCAAAAGAGTAAATATTCTTGTTTATGAAATTGTTCCATTTACTATTTATATATATAACAAGAAATAATAATTTCATCTAAGGATAACAACACACATATTGTTGTTTCTAATAAATTGCCTTTTATTCATTTTTCTTGATGATTCCAGTTAGGAAATTACGTATAGAAACCACTTGGTTCTACTTTATACAAACGGTTATTCTAATACAATAATTTCTTATACGCAAATCTAAAAACTATTACTACAAACTTGTATAAGCACATAAATGTCTCCCATATCTTGTCCATCGGTTTGAATTTTCCAGATGTTATAATTATTGTAGGTAGTCAATAGTTTTTTACCAGTAAGGAAAAGAAACTTACATGGATACAAAAAATCTATTTTTGTTTTAAATTACCTATAACATACACATTTAGATCAAATATGTAGTTTTCAGTAATTTAGATAGGATATTATTCTATTATTTCAATTAATGTACGTCTGTATGAGGTTAATTCCGTATATTTGCTACCTTTGAGAATTATTGTAAGTACTAGACATTTACGTTAATTGCATATATAGATTCCTTTAAGTGTGTGTGTGTGTGTGTGTGTGTGTGTGTGTGTGTGTGTGTGTGTGTGTGTGTGTGTGTGTATGTGTGTATTTCAATTGCGTAAATATAAAATTAATTTTATTTGTTTATCAAATGCTTTTACAGATTTCTAAGATGTTCAAACTCACTTTAGTTTTTGCCATACTCGTCGTCCTCGCTGTTGCTTACGCATTTGCGGAGGAGGAAAATGAATCTCGCGAGGAAAGATCCATACTTGATATTATCAGAAAACATCCAAACGTTTTATTACCTCACACACCAGCTGTATTACGAAATCGTGGAGAAATTCAGCTTTTATAAACTTGGAAGTTTTATGAATTGTTTACTTTGAAGAGCAATAAATAAATAAATTACTTTTATGGCCAAATAGAAGTTGTTGGTTATTTATTTAATCCTTAAGGTAAAGGCTTAGCTTCTATATTTTATTACTATGCATAAACGTTCCTTTACGAATAAAATTTCTAAATTTCAAGTACTTTGTCTTGGATTTTGATAATTTGACAGCAAAGTTATTTAACATACAATTTTCAAATACGAAATATGTGCTATTTGTTTAAAAAACAGTATTTCGTTACATACTCTATTTACCTCTTTATTACATCTTGAGTCCTCTATGTTTCCACAGAAGTTTCAATAGGGGTGAAGTGCCTTTGCTTATTTACTTTTCATTTTGAGTAAGAATCAGAAAAGACTGTAGTTGCTTCTTGCTACGTTAAAATAAGAAGCTATGTAATGTTTGAAGTTTTTGTGTTTCCGTGTTTACACTCTGTTGATAGAATATGTATCCTAAAAAAGTTAACGCATGTTTTAGGAACGAGTTTTCTTTGGGTTGATGGTTAATTTCCTTCTCTGAATGTAGAGAAAATAGTCTGCAAGTGCTCTTCGAGCATCTCTTACATTTTTTCCCCTTTTTCCTGGCAAAAATCCAATTTTTGTCATCGTCGAAATCAAAGTTACTGCCTAAGACTAAGTTAATAAGTAAAACGCATTTACAAAAACAACAAATAAATATAAATCTCCCTTATGGATGCTGGGGTACAGTACCATAGAGTAGAGTCTATCCCCTAGGTTTTTAGAATGTTACAAGGATATAAATTGATCAGAAGACGCAAGGGCTCAGGGCTATAAAGCTACATAGACTAAAATTGTATTAGAAGAGATACCAGAATGGAAAATGATCAGGGAAGCAAATGATCAGCTGCATAGAGTAGAAACGACTCGTAGAACACTATAGAGTTTACCAGGAATAAGAATAATTAGGCCACGCGAGGGCCCAGCAGCATAGAGTAGAAACGACTAGCAGAGGACTGTAGGGTTTACCAGGATTAAGAATAATTAGGCCAGGCGAGGGCTCAGCAGCATAGAGTAGAAACGACTCGCAGACCACTATAGGGTTTACCAGGATTAAGAATAATTAGGCCAGGCGAGGGCTCAGCAGCATAGAGTAGAAACGACTCGTAGAACACTATAGGGTTTACCAGGAATAAGAATAATTAGGCCACGCGAGGGCTCAGCAGCATAGAGTAGAAACGACTCGCAGACCACTATAGGGTTTACCAGGAATAAGATAAATTAAGCCAGGGGAGGGCTCAGCAGCATAGAGTAGAAACGACTCGTAGAAAACTATAGGCTTTACCAGGAATAAGAATAATTAGGACACGCGAGGGCTCATTAGCATAGAGTAGAAACAACTCGCAGACCACTATAGGGTTTACCAGGAATAAGAATAATTAGGCCAGGCGAGGGCTCAGCAGCATAGAGTAGAAACGACTCGTAGAACACTATAGGGTTTACCAGGAATAAGAATAATTAGGCCACGCGAGGGCTCAGCAGCATAGAGTAGAAACGACTCGCAGACCACTATAGGGTTTACCAGGAATAAGAATAATTATGCCACGCGAGGGCTCAGCAGCATAGAGTAGAAACGACTCGCAGACCACTATAGGGTTTTCCAGGAATAAGAATAATTAGGCCAGGCGAGGGCTCAGCAGCATAGAGTAGAAACGACTCGCCGACCACTATAGGGTTTACCAGGAATAAGAATAATTAGGCCAGGCGAGGGCTCAGCAGCATAGAGTAGAAACGACTCGCAGACCACTATAGGGTTTACTAGTAATAAGAATAATTAGGCCAGGCGAGGGCTCATAGAAACGACTCGTAGAACATTATAGGGTTTACCAGGAATAAGAATAATTAGGCCAGGCGAGGGCTCAGCAGCATAGAGTAGAAACGACTCGCAGACCACTATAGGGTTTACCAGGAATAAGAATAATTAGGCCACGCGAGGGCTCAGCAGCATAGAGTAGACACGACTCGCAGACCACTATAGGGTTTACCCGGAATAAGAATATTTGGGCCACTCGAGGGCTCAGCAGCATAGAGTAGAAACGACTCGCAGACCACTATAGGGTTTACCAGGAATAAGAATAATTAGGCCAGGCGAGGGCTCAGCAGCATAGAGTAGAAACGACTCGCAGACCACTATAGGGTTTACCAGGAATAAGAATAATTAGGCCACGCGAGGGCTCAGCAGCATAGAGTAGAAACGACTCGCAGACCACTATAGGGTTTACCAGGAATAAGAATAATTAGGCCACGCGAGGGCTCAGCAGCATAGAGTAGAAACGACTCGCAGACCACTATAGGGTTTACCAGGAATAAGAATAATTAGGCCAGGCGAGGGCTCAGCAGCATAGAGTAGAAACGACTCGCAGACCACTATAGGGTTTACCAGGAATAAGAAAAATTAAGCCAGGGGAGGGCTCAGCAGCATAGAGTAGAAACGACTCGTAGAACACTATAGGGTTTACCAGGAATAAGAATAATTAGGCCACGCGAGGGCTCAGCAGCATAGAGTAGAAACGACTCGCAGACCACTATAGGGTTTACCAGGAATAAGAATAATTATGCCACGCGAGGGCTCAGCAGCATAGAGTAGACACGACTCGCAGACCACTATAGGGTTTACCCGGAATAAGAATATTTGGGCCACTCGAGGGCTCAGCAGCATAGAGTAGAAACGACTCGCAGACCACTATAGGGTTTACCAGGAATAAGAATAATTAGGCCAGGTTAGGGCTCAGCAGCATAGAGTAGAAACGACTCGCAGACCACTATAGGGTTTACTAGGAATAAGAATAATTAGGCCAGGCGAGGGCTCATAGAAACGACTCGTAGAACATTATAGGGTTTACCACGAATAAGAATAATTAGGCCACGCGAGGGCTCAGCAGCATACAGTAGAAACGACTCGTAGAACACTATAGGTTTTACCAGGAATAAGAATAATTAGGCCACTCGAGGGCTCAGCAGCATAGAGTAGAAACGACTCCCAGACCACTATAGGGTTTACCAGGAATAAGAATAATTAGGCCAGGCGAGGGCTCAGCAGCATAGAGTAGAAACGACTCGCAGACCACTATAGGGTTTACCAGGAATAAGAATAATTAGGCCAGGCGAGGGCTCAGCAGCATATAGTATAAATGACTCGCAGACCACTATAGGTTTACCAGGAATTAGAATAATTAGGCCAGGCGAGGGCTCAGCAGCATAGAGTAGAAACGACTCGTAGAACACTATAGGGTTTACCAGGAGTAAGAATAATTAGGCCAGGCGAGGGCTCAGCAGCATAGGGTAGAAACGACTCGCAGACCACTATAGGGTTTACCAGGAATAAGAATAATTAGGCCAGGCGAGGGCTCAGCAGCATAGAGTAGAAACGACTCGTAGAACACTATAGGATTTACCAGGAATAAGAATAATTAGGCCACGCGAGGACTCAGCAGCATAGAGTAGAAACGACTCGCAGAGGACTGTAGGGTTTATTAAGAATAAGAATAAATAGGCCACGCGAGGCCTCAGCAAAATAGAGTAGAAACAACTTGCAGAGCACTATAGGGTTTAACAGGAATGAGAGTAATTAGGCCACGAGAGGGCTACTACTTAGATCCGGTAAAGCAATGACTCAGCAGCGTATCACAGAATTGAAGTCAATGTAGTAAAAGAGCTACCGAGATTGAGAGGGATCAGGGGATGCATTCACGTAGCTACATAAAGTAGAACTAGCTCGTGGGGTATTAGAGGAGATACACGAATAGAGATTGTTCAGGTGCCGAAAGGCTGCAGCAACATAGAAAATAAGCAACTCCCAGGGTTTTAGGAGATATAACTGGATGCAGAATGATCAGGTGACGCAATGACACAGCAGCAAAGAGTAATAGCTACTATCTAGGTATTAGAGGAAATACAGTGATGGAGAACGGTCAGGTACTGCAAAGGCAGAATAACATTTAGCAGAAGTGTCACCCAGGGTACACGGAATGCAGCCGGAAGTAAGATGGTCAGATGAGTTAAGGTACTTCAGTATAGAATAGGAGCGACTCCCAGGATACTAGGTTAGGTGATGCTAAGGCACAGCAGCATAGAGTAGTGTCACCCAGGGCATAGGGATTGCAGCCGGAAATAAAATGTTCATATAACGCATAACACTTCAGTATTGCGTAAGAGTCACTACCAGGATACTAAGGTAGGTGATTCTAAGGCACAGCAGCGTGGAGTAGAAGTGTCACCTAGGGTATAGGGAGTGCAGCTGGAAGTAAAATATTGAGAGGACGCCAGGAACATCAGCATAGGTACTGCAAAGCCATAATAACATATAGTAGAAGTGTCACCCAGGGTACAGGAAACGCAGCCGGAGGTAAAATGGTCAGATGACGAATTGCACATCAGCATAGAGTAGGAGCGACTCCCAGGATACTAAGTAAGGTGATGCTAGAGCACAGTTGCATGGGGTAGGAGCGATTCCCAGGATACTAGATTAGGTGATGCTAGGGCACAGCAGTATAGAGTAAAAGTGTCACCAAGAGTATAGTGAATAAAGCCGGAAGTAAAATTGTATGATGACGCAAGGCTCTTCATTATAAAGTAGTAGCAACTCCCAGGTTACTAGGTTAGGTGACGCAATGGCACGGCAACAAAGAGTAATATATACTCTCAAGGTATTAGAGGAAATACTGTGCTGGATAACGGTCAAGTACTGCAAAGTCATAATAACATATAAGTAGTAGAAGTGTCACCCAGGGTACAGGAAAAGCAGCCGGAGGTAAAATGGTCAGATGACGCTGGCACATTAGCATAGAGTAGGAGCGACTCCCAGGAAACTAGTTTAGGTGGTGCTAGGGCTCAGCAGCATAGAGTAGAAGTGTGACCTAGGGTACAGGGAATGCCGCTGTAGGGAAAATGGTCAGATGTCGCAAGGCACATAAGCATAGAGTAGATGCGACTCCTAGAATACTAGGTTAAGGGATGTTAGGGGCACAGCAGCATAAAATAGAAGTGTCACCCAGGGTATAGGTAATGCAGCGGGAAGTAAAATATTGAGAGGACGCCAGGAACATCAACATAGGGTAGAAGCGACTCACAGTATATTAAGTTAGGTGATGCTAGGGCACAACAGTATAGAGTAGGAGCGACTCTCAGGATACTAGGTTAGGCGACGCATGGGCACAGCAGCATAAAGTATAAGAGTCACCCAGGGTACAGGAAATGCAGCCGGAAGTAAAATGGTCCAATGACGCAAAGCACATCAGCATAGCGTAGGAGTGACTCCCAGGAATATAGGTTAGGTGACGCTAGGGCCCAGCAGCACAGAGTAAGAGTGACTTCCAGGACACTAGGTGAGGGTATGCTAGGGCACTGCAGCATATAGTAGACGTTTCACATCAAAATATAAGGAATGAAGCCGGAAGTAAAAGATGACGCAAGGCACAATATCATGTAGTAGGAGCGACACCCAGTATGCTATGTTAGTTGATGCTAGTGTAGAGCATCATAGAGTAGAAGTGTCACCCAAGGTAGAGAGAATGCCGCTGGAAGTAAAATGGTCAGATGACGCAACACACATTAACATAGGGCAGGAGTGACATCCAGGATAGGTTAATTGATGCTAGGACTCAGCAGCATAGAGTAGAAGTGTCACCCAGGGTACAGGGAATGAAGCCGAAAGTAAAATGGTGTGATGATGCAAGGCACATCATCATAGAGTAGGACCGACTCCCAGGATACTAGGTTAGGTGATGCTAGGGCACAGCAGCATAGAGTAGATGTGTGACCCAGGGTACAGGGATTGAAACCTAAAGTAAAATGGTCTGATGACGATAAAGCACATCAGCATAGTTTAGGAGTGACACCCAGGATACTAGGTTAAGTGACGTTAGGGCACAGTAGCATAGAGTAGAAGTGTCACCCAGGTTACAGGGTTTGCAGTCGGAAGTAAAATGAACAGATAACGAAAGGCACATCAGCATATAGTAGAAATGTCACTAAGGGTATATGGAATGCTGTTGGAAGTTAAATGGTCAGATTACGCAAGACACATCAACATAGAGTAGGAGCGACTCACAAGATACGAGGTTAGGGGATGCTAGGGCACAGCAGCATAGAGTAGAAGTGTCACCCAGGGTACACGGAATGCAGCTGGAGGTAAAATGGTCAGATTACGTAAGGCACTTCAGTATAGAGTAGAAGCGACTCCTAGGATACTAGGTTAGGGGGTGCTAGGGTACATAGAGTAGAAGTCTCACCCATGGTAAAGTGAATGCAGCAGGAAAAAAGTGGTCAGATGACGCAACGCACATCAACATACAGTAGGAGTGACATCCAGGATATTAGGTTACGTGATGTTAGGGCACAGCAGCATAGAGTAGAAGTGTTACCCAGGTTACAGGGTTTGCAGTCGGAAGTAAAATGGAGGGTATATGGAATGCTGCTGGAAGTTAAATGGTCAAATTACGCAAGGCACATCAGCATAGAGTAGGAGCGACTCACAAGATACTAGGTTAGGGGATGCTAGGGCACAGCAGCATATAGTAGAAGTTTCATTTAGAGTATAAGGAATGCAGCTGGAAGTAGAATGGTCAGATGGCGCAAGGCACATCATCATGGAGTAGGAGCTACTCCCAGGATACTAGGTTAGTTGATGCTAGTACACAGCGACATAGAGTAGAATTGTCACCCATGGTAGAGAGAATGCAGCTGGAAGTAAAATAGTGTGATGGCGCTACACACATCAACATTGGGTAGGAGTGACACCCAAGATACTAGGTTAGGTGAGATTACCTCAGCTAAAATGGTCAGATTACGCAAATCACATCAGCATTGAGTAGGAGCGACTTCCAGAAAACGAGGTTAGGTGATGCTAGGGCACATCAGCATAAATTTGAATCGACCATGTATTAGAGAAGATATCCAGAATGAGAGTGATTAGGTACATACTCTTCCTAATACAATTGCTAAGCACTTGAATTAGATTGTTGACTATTATTTTATTTAGCTGCTTAATACAATTTATTCCAATCTGTAAACACTGGCATTGCATAATAATAGTTATAATTGTTTAGTTCTATTTAAATAAACTTCATTCAGTAACATAATTGTTTAAATTTTCTAAAAAAAGAATATTGTTTTTGTTTCATAAGACTATTTTTAGTATTTTATTTTATGTTAGAAAAATTCTACGTTTTAAATTAAGAAATTTCTCCCACCAGGACCACTTCCCCTCTAATTGGCAGCGATCCACTCCACAGAGTTTGTGCACCACGAGGCTCAAGGGTTAAGTGGGTTTACATAGTTACGCCAATGTTCACCTGTACCAAATGAAAGCTGTAATTACACGGCAATTAGTGAGTATTACTAGAGTTACTGTACCTCGAACGTTTTGTGACAAAGCGACTTCAAAACATTTGCTAGTTAAATGAATTAATCTTGCTAATTATAGTATCGTAATTATTTTTATACATCAAAGAAATAAAAACCTGAACATTATATAAGAATAATAGTTTTATAGAAGACACGCATTTATAGTAAACCACAGCAATGTGTTTGTATTGGTACCTCAAAAACGGACAAAATATTTACTACAGAAACATTTAGGTAACAATTAAACTAGGAGTTTCAAAAGTTACCGCATTTTACAAACTTAATCCAAGTCATACTCGAGCAGGCTGTAAACATTTGGAGCATAAAATACAAATTACAAATACCCTAATAAAATAATAGTAAAATATTTTTAATACCATTCTCCACCGTACTACTAGTATACTATTCGGTCGAATATGGAGACTGGAGAGCGGATGCACTAAAACGTTTGTCCAGTTTTGTATATTACGAAATTGAACCAACAAAACAGTCTCCTGGTTTCGGCTAAAATTAAAGTGTTAATAATAAATGGACCCAAAGGCCCTAGAGTTAATTGTGTTGAGTTGAAAGGTGCAGGATTACGCATTTGTTGGGAGTAGGCTTCCAATTATAATAATTTGGAGATAAACTTACTTTGAGATGTGTAAACGTGTTTATTAACATTAAACAATAAAACCTCAAAAGGTAAAACTAATCTTTTGGACGAATGATTTTACGGTGTGATCGCAGAGTGCGTGAATGCAAATCAAACTCTGAGTATAAACGAAGTGAGTAGGTAAACCTGTGTTGCTAAAACTTGTGAGCCAGGATTTATAAAGGTTTGACCCGTTGCTTTATTAGTCGTGCTACTTCATTGACAGACATTGTGAACTTTCACATTGTAGTAGTAGCAAATCACAACCTCTTTTGCAAATTTCTTTTAATAATAATTAATAACTTTATGTTAACAATCAGGATTAAATTTAAAAATAAAATTGTAAACAAAGGTATAATATCATTTCTTAAAAATAAGGTTTACAGTAGTTTAAAACAGATATGCAAGAGATATATTTTTAAATTTATAATTAAACAGCTGCAATTGAAAGAATCAGTTTCTATTTTCAGGGGGTAAACTTGAAAGAAGCTGAAACAATGACTCCAAATTTTTCAATTTAAGTTTTTGTGTAATACTATATAATATATTCTATATAAAATAACCGTAATTTTAAATGTCAAAATCATAAATAGTTCTGTAAATATAAATAAATACAAACATAACCTAAATTTATAAATGTACAGAAACCTGTATGTATAAAATATTTTTAGTAATAGAGTACTATACCGCATTCTTACCGCTAAATTACAATATCCATATATTGTACCACATTCTTACCGCTAAATTACAATATTCATATAAAGTACCCGGCTAGGATAGTTCTCGTTTAAAGGAAGGTATATAGCGCAAATCCGTTACTAAGTGATTTTAACATTCTTGTTAGTTGAACGGTTTATTGATATTAAAAAAATATAAGGACAAAAAGTCTACCAATAATAATATAAAAAATTAAATATATAAACACACACACACAAACACACACACACACACACACACACACACACACACCACACACACACACACACACACACACACACACACACACACACACACACACACACAAGTATTTTGAAGTAGTATATGTTTAGTATGAAGCTTACTTGCTTTTTGGTTAAGCCAGCTTAATTTTTAGCCGCTTAAAATGAAAACTTTATAATACTGTTGTTTTCCACTCACTGAAACATTGGTTGGATGGCGTAGTAACAAGAGCCTTTGTACCAGAAATCTTTAGTCTTCTATTACATTTTCTAGAATAATTCAAAATCCATGTAAGATTTCAACAAGTAAATGTTTGTCGAAATGTGTGTACAAGTGATATGAACGGATATCTTTTTAAAATATCTCAGAGTGATAAAGCATTATTTACTATATATTTTACAAAGTACTCGCATCAAAATTTATTAATAGTTTACAAGCAGGTCATTCTCAAGACACTACAACATTAATTCAACCGTATAACCTTCGGTTGGCATCATTACATAGGGCTTCCGTCAAACAAGTTTATATGTAAACGTAGTTGAATTCGAGAATGAAAGAATTTGCATTTTCTCGTAGCGGTAAGAAATAAAACTTAATACTCGTATGCACGCGAATGTTGAACGTTTGTTGATCGTAAATCAATCATAATAATATTTCCCTCATTATTTTTCAATGATAGGATGGTGGTTTTATAAAGACTGTTATTTATTATATCCTGATACTCTTTAATTTATTAAATTATAAATGTAACCATCAGGACTAATAACGCCTATAATGGATGGAAATGGATTTGAACACAGGGAAGTATTAATATAGATCCTGGTAGTAGGTGGTATTGGCACGGACGAATCTAGATTGGAATTTATTACTCAATCTACAGTGAAGACGCTCTTAATAACGAAATAATAATAATAAATCTAATAAACAGAATGGCGAATCAATTCGAAATACAACAATGTGGGCAGATAACTAGTGTAAGGTATGTCAAAATTCCACAGACCTATAGATATAAGTAACACACTTATTCTCTGAACGACAGTGGTTTATTAACACTATTATCAGAGATTACAATATTCTTAGAATACGTACCTAAACATTTTCGTTGTTATATAATCACTACAATGATTTATAACTATCAGCACCACGACCGTCTGACCGTACAAGAATATTTAACCTATTTAATGTAAGACTGAAGGCATATTCTGCCCAGTAGTTGAAGCATTGAAGTAGTTTTTAAATATATATGTGATGTATTTTGCGTGAGTTTTTGCTTACGTTATTCTCGCAAGCTGGCTTAAAAGTTAGTTATAAACTTATAACAAACCGGATTACCATTAAAACATCACATCCCGGGATACGCTGTTGTCCCCAACTGTATTACTAATTTGGTTTTGCATGCCCAATTCAGTTTCGAATAGGCTGGAAAAAAAGAACTACGTGTCAGTCCCACCATAGCCTCACTAACAAGGTATTTGTAAGCTAATACCTCTCCTTATCCTTAAGCATAAGGTAAACCTAGCTCCCGAGGTCTCTGCATGAACTATCGGGGGGTTTTGTCTGACAGATTTCCATTCTCGCCAGATTTTTTCATCCTCCCCTTACGTGACACTTACCGTGCAGTTTCATTTCACTGTCTCCTGATTTTCCATGGAAACAGATTAAAAGTATGTACAAAGACATTCTACCGTGAATCCTCCACGCGGTTACTGATGAGCTAGTGGGTGGGAGGTAGTTCGTTAGAAGAATGCTGACACGAGGGTTCTGGAAGTTATACCCGGGGGCCCAATATAGAAAACAAGGAAATGATTAAATGATATCGTATCACACGTAAGGTGGAAATCTGAGGGCATCAAAGTTTGAGCTTGACACAAGGGTAGAAACTACTGCTTTAGTTTCTCCCACAGTATATTTGTTATAAAATCCCATTTATTAAATTTAAATTATTTTCCCACATGTTTAAATTATTTTCTCCCTATTATAATCAATAGTTTAATGATATAGGTGTTATGGGTTTTGTGTAATAAGTAAGTAATACGTCTTTTAGCTAAACAATCACCACCAGATTAAGTCTAATATGTACTTACAAATATTAATTCACTCCTGCAAGTATGTATTTATTTTGTCGCGTTTTTTTTTAACAATTTCTCTAACAACAATGATACTCACAGTGAAAATAATTTAGTATTATTATAGTTCCGTATAAAAAAAAGCAAAGCAATTCCATTAGGTCCCTATTATGTCTTGAAGCGTACATCAGTAATTTAAATATTTTTTGACAAAACATACAATTTACAGTATACTCTACAACTTTAGGAAGATCACCACCCATTACTTTTGAAGCATTCCTGAAGGAAAGTGAAATGGAAATGAGATTCCTTACAGCGTAAGGAACGACAATGGAGAAGCTTGTAGCAAAACATGACGTAATTAAATCCAAGGCGGTATGTACACAAAGTGCTTATAACTTGTCCCCAATTGCCAGTAGTTAAAGAGTTGTATTTTTTAATTAAGTTAAATATTTTAGTTTGTTTAAACTAAGCAACTAATGAACAACGAATGAAAAAAAGAATTATTACATTATTAATGCGAGACGAATTAAATTAAATTTTATAGATAAAAACTTCATTATAAACCAGACAAAATACCCAAGACAAATTTTGAGTTTTTCAATAATGTCGATACGTTGCTGATAATATAAGGTTGTATATACCTTTCAAGTTAGTTTAAATTTGTATCATATATGGATATATAAGTAACACCTACTTTACAGTATTGTATTTGTATTCGAATAATGTCGAATAAAATAGGATCTCCTCTCAGTAATGCATGGAAGCGCTACAAATTATAACAACGCCGCCCTTTATGCAATACACTATTTCCAAGCACTTTAATTACGGTTGGTGTGATGAAACAAATTAACGTATTGTGTGTAGTTCCATAGCTGTAAAATACGAGAAATCGGTTTCGTAACGTGTTTAATTTGTGAATTTCATCCATTAAGGCTGATGGTATATCTTCGTTACACACTTGTCCTCAACAAAAGCTCACCCATGTAATGCGAGTGTTATAGCTAAGTGTTCCTATTACAAGACGTTTATATAAAACATAAAATTATTTTTGCTGTCCCAAACTTTTGAGATGTTCACGTAAATCCATTGTTCTGCCAATGGTGTTATAAATAAGAGTTTTGTAGCTGCACAGTTGCATAACTGTGGATTTATTTATTTCTTATTCTGAATTTACTTTGCGACTTGGACTATTTCCAATGCTGTGTTTCTGCAACCGATATATTTCCCAGATTTATTTACGCCTTACAGATGCCGATACATTAGGTATGCACTACATTATATATTTCACTCAAGAGAATGATGTTTAAATTTAGAACATAACATAAATTTATGGTAGGTAGTCTATCAACACCAAATTTACTTACATATAATTTAACTGAATGTTGTATATAGACGTTTTCATTGCAAAGAATACGATTGTTATTTTTACAAATTCTGTCTATCTTTATTCACATTTTTATACTGGATATTTGTGTTTCTGAAAGTATATTATTTGAATATATATAGATTTTACTAATGAATATGAAAAGACGAGGGTCGGGTATTTTTTTCATCGAAAAATCTTTAAACAATAGTAAATAAATATTAAAATAAAATATCTATCTGGTTTTATATAATTCGCATCGTTATAATTCTGTGAATAATTTTAGTATTGGTAATTCTTTCTGGTGACGACTATTCCCGCTTGCAATACGCTCCACCAATCTTCACACCTCGTGTAAATGCTATGATTCTACTTGTGTGATTTCCGTCAATTGTTTCTAGTCATCTTCAGAACACTGTCGTTTAAATTAACTTTTTGTCATGTAAGATTCTTTAAATTAAGACAGAAATCTCGCTTACATGTCTACATTCAAAAATGGTTTAAAAATCTAGGTTTAACTTTATTTTATTAATTTAGACTTTTGTTTTATATTTTCTTAATTTTTTTATTCATAGATTTGAACTGATGCGATTACGTTGTAGTTTAGTCATATTTAAATAAGCTAGAGTTTTGCAGGTGAAAGTAATCAATAACAAATTATTGATCAGTTATTATTATTAATTTATGGACTATCTTTTCTATTAGAAACTTCACAAAACCTTATGTTCAATAGAGTATTGTTTGTAATTGAAGCTTTATCACAGACCAACGAACTGTTCTCCATGTAATCTCTCAAATAGTCTCACATTCCCTGCACTTGGCATTGTTTAGTATCGTACTGCACCTCACATCACTACCTTTACGATACCTGAGACTATGTTACCCCCTCTCGCAAGCCCCGTCAGCCTTCTGAGCGTTTACGTCCATGGATCCCGGTTAAGTGATCTGTATTTGTACCGGATTTCAAACTCTTCAGGGCCTTATAAAGTTTTGCAGTGAGATCTTGCAGGTTTTATTCCAAAATACTACTGGATAATTGAAGTAATAAATGAAATATTTTTACACTAAATTTTATTCTAAGAAGTGTAAACATTTTAGGTTGTTTACATTCACCTAAGGTTTATAAATAAAGTTTGAGTGACAGGCTGATAATTAATATTTCGATTCCATAACTTAAGACAAGTAGATAATTATAAAAGTTATGTCAATTACTACTCAGGTCAAGGATTTATTTTATTTTGAGCTACTTTCGAATTCGGAATGCACTTGCGACAAAACCTATAATTTTTTAATACGTTTATCTAAGCGTAGGCGCTTAGGTTTTTCTGTTTCATTTGCAAGCTTTTCTTGGAGCTTTCGATTTCTTTCTCAAATCATTACTTGCGTTATGTTTTAGGTTCTTTTACTTTTCCTTTCGTATTGTCGGTCTGTGAAGCAAGGATCTAAATTGGTAATTCAATATAAAGTAAGTGTGAAATAATAGTAGGAACTGAAAAAGTAACAAAACTGCCTAAGGTAGTTTCAATTCATAAATCGGATACGTCATAACAATTATTTGAATTTATTACAGCAAGATTTATTAAAATGAAAAATAATGTATTCATTGAATGATAAAAATATTGAATAATATTATTTTATTTAATAACTTGCAATAAATACAGTAATATACTTAAAACTGCTGTTCCACACTTAACCTGTAACATAAAATCAGCTCCTTTATGAAATCATATGTTATCCCTTACTAAGTGAAATGGGACGGAGCAAATATCCCCCAAATCCATCAGTATTTTGCTAAATCAATTTTGTATTTATACCTAAATTTATATCCTAGTAAATATCTATTACAAAAAAAAACTGTTAACATTAAATGTCATGTTAAAAATATGTAGACCTATTTTACCTTGAGAAGATGGATAAAAAGTTTTTTATTGACGATTGAAAGTTCGAACAAGATGTATTTATATACGATGACCTACATATATATAGGGAGAGTATGAACTAAGAGTAGTAATTTTTCAATAATTTTATATGCATATTAACATTTGTAATTATACTACTCATGACATTCCGCCTCCAATGAAATCCTATTGTGTATTTTCACATCAGGGGCAGTGCTTTTACAAGTATAAACAACGATTACCCTAATTCGATGCACTATATCAGCCTTAGCCAAAGTATACAAATTTCAGAGAATACAGACGGATTTTCTTTCATAGTCTATAGTGCTTTGTTACTTTAATAAATGTTGTGTGGTTTTGAGGAAAATTAAAATTTATTGTAACACTGTTAAAACCGTATAAATCCTCAGTGTATATAACAATGTGAGCAGTCACGTTTGGATTGAGGGCGATTTTTAATGCACAAATTATTGACAAATTACTCTAGGTGTGTTGCAATCTTTGCTAAAATTTATTTGCTTAATATAGTGACTTGTGAATAAAATCGACTGTAATAGTTCAATTTACATTGTGTGGCAATGTAAGTTGTAATATCTGTATATTTTATGAAGAATGTTGTAGAAGCTTTATAATATATTTATATATGATCTTGTGATGAGTATTTTGTTTTCTCCGCTTCTATTTAGAATTGATTTTATCTCTTTTATCAGGATCAATATACAAATGCGTAGTAAACAATTGAAGCAACTGTAGTGTAAATTTTTCTTGATAAAAATAAAACCTCCTAAGTACAAAATATATTTATTTAAACGCTTTTGTACATTTCCATTGCAAAGCAATTATCTTCATATAAAATTATTGCAAGAATTAACTCAGTTTATTCAAGTTTTTCTTGTAATAATTTCCTCTGAAGATGATTGCTTTACAATCTAAATGTTCGTAAGGATTAATTGTTCGTAGGGGAAAATAAACATTTTTTACCGTTATTTATTTAAAATCATCAAATTGAGTCTTTATTCCATCATAAATTATCAATTTTATATTTTTTCTTATAAAACAACCCACATTAATTTTTTTCTCTTCCAACATGTTTTATATAAATATCGAAAATATGTATAAAGTTTTCTAAATATTCGGAAGTTTTTGTTTAAATTATAAATATAATTTATAAAACTGCAAACTACTACGCTGTCGAAATCAATTTCTCTGCATTTAGACCAGACTGCCCCGTGTCCTCAGTGATTTACGACTGGATGTGGAATTAATTACAGGTGTTTTTACAGATTTGCTGTGGGAAATTTATGACACATGATAACAAAGTCAATTTTTGTTCACGTATAACGCAGATGTAATAGTTATTTCATCAAAATAACTTTTTCAAATTTAATTATTTAGATTTTATTTAAATTACAGGTAATATGTAATTACCTTTCATGTATTAACTTTTAATAAAATTCATATGCCTCAAAATGGACTTAAATTCTTTAAACAAAACAAATTGTTTTGTTTTTATAAAAACGAACATTTTACTTTTGTGTACTATAGTTCAACCCTAAATACCAACCTTAATGAGTCCCTAAATACCAACCTTAATGAGTCCCTAAATACCAACCCTAGTAACA